>JAVJIF010008088.1:0-316729 GCA_038442645.1 Agave tequilana
TGATATATTGTGTGCTTATTGATATGATGCTTGGGGATTGTTTGCTAACACTTGTATTCAACCAAGAGAGCCAACGCGGCACCTCAACTCTTATTTAGAGGAATCTTTGTAGGATCGTTGAGATAAGGATAATTGCGGAATTATCTCTGTTGGCAACAATGATCTAAAATACAACACAAGTCAACACAAACACTAGACAAAAAGGATTAATCGTTAGGCAAATAAATAACTTGCAAGTAAAGGAAAACAAATCTCAGAAATTGACAAACGCAAACAAAGAGATTTATCCTGGTTCGGTCCTTGTGACCTACATCCAGTCCCCAAGCCACCCGCTTGAGATTTTCCTTTAACCTTGATCTTGCCACCCAAAATCAATACAACATGTACACCACTTGTCGAATCCCCTTCGCCAAATGTGTACACCTTCTCTTCCACCAAGAGAAAACCTTTACCTTTGTACAACTGCCTCTACAACCAAGAAGCCTCCCGTGTACATGGTCACCTTGTACAACTTGCCTCTTCAACCAAGAAGCCTCCCGTGTACAATGAACACTTTGAGAATTATAATTCTTTTATCCTATAAGCTTGGTACAGATGTGTATTGTGATAAGGTCTAGTATAGGAGACAAACTTCAGAGGACTTCACAAATGGAATTTGGAATTGGTGAAGACTGAAGTTAGAAAACAGTTTTCAGTTTGCAGATTTTGGTTTTTTGGAAAAACTGAGAAAAACTCTTGGTAAATCCTTTTTTTTTGGCCTTTGCAATAACTTCCCTATTTATAGCTGAAGACTAGGGGTTAGTTAGGGAGTTAATAGGTGCAATTTGAATCAAAGGAACGTGTGAAAACAGTTGCACAAAAGACCAGATAATGAAATTGTCCAACAGTCAGAACTGCCTATTAGTCGACTTGCCCATGGAGTTAGTCGGACTAACCTAGGCAAAATTCCTTCTATTAGTCGACTAGGTTTAGCTATTACGACTAGGTCAGTGCCGTTGGAAGAACAGTTTCAGAATAACTACTTCAAGTCGACTGCAACTAACAACTAGTCGACTTGACAAGGGATTAGTCGACTAGGGGATTTCTATAAGTCGACTAGAAAAATGAATTAGTCGACTTGGTTTACTGTCGGGGACTAATTGATCAAACAGAGAGTTGGGTCAATTTCTGGACACAGGATAGTCGACTTGGTTTCTGGTTAGTCGACTACATCAAGGATTAGTCGACTTGAATTATGTATAAGTCGACTAATAGACAAAGAAGTGTTGGTTTGTGTCAGGGCTTTACACTCTATTTCAACTTTACAAACCACACTTTATCAACTCTCCTTGGCACATCTTGATCATGTCGGACTCTTGATTCGTCATGTGTTAGAGCTCCAAATGAATTTGATCTTCACGAACGTCTTCATCGAAATAGGTTCCAACATTCTCCCCCTTTTTGACGACGACGCTTTGTGTGCACAAGTCCTCCCCTGCAGAAAATATGTTATCTTTTCCTCCCCTGCAGAAATGGGTTATAACAGATAGAGAAATATTTTGTTCTCTCCCCTGCAATAAATAATTAGTACATATATACATAGTTGATCTTTATCAAATTTTTTTTTATATATGGTACCTGCAAGATAAACGTTAGTTGGGTACCAAATATAAAAGATCATATCTAACCTTTAGGACTCCAAATCCATTTAGAATTTGGTTTCCACTGTTAGTATATACATAATTGCAAGAAATACATATATCATGCATGTATGAAGCAATATATGTATTTTTATCATAAACATTTAAGTTCTTTGGAATCCATATAAACTTACTTTTCTTATTCTTACTTTTTACAAAAGAACTATATGGATTACTATATATGAAGATTTGCAATAAATCCAATACCATGATTATTCATGTGACAATTCTGAAAAGATAAAAATCATTTAATTTTTCTTTTCCTTTATTAAACTTAGTCACATTTTGCAAAAGATCTTCATATTTATTTTTGAAAACTATCATGTCTTTATCCAATATAGAAATCCTATCATTTAAAGACTAGTTTCCTTTTTCAGAAAAATGTTTTTTTTATAAACTTCTCATTTTCAGTTTTCAAGAATGATATTATATTTCAGTTTCATCTTGTTAAGAATTTATAGAAGAACATTGTAATGTATAAACAGAATTTTCCTGTAAAAGTTTCTCATTTTTTTTAACAAAAATTGTTTTTCAGTTTTTCATTTTTCAGATTCATAAATAACTCATTAAATGCATCAGAGAGTCAGAAAACGATACCTCTTCATCTTCTATGGCCATGTAACAGAGAACATGTTCAGTGGATTCTTCTTCATCAGAAGACGAGGAATCACTATATTCTGAAGATGCTTCATAGTTTTCTTCTTTCTGAACTTCTTACTCTTGTACTTATATTTTTCTTGAGCAAAGGGCAATCCATCTTCATATGTCCTGATTTATCACAATTAAAACACTTGAATTTACCTTACTTGAGAAATTTCCTGAACTTCTTTGAGAGCATTGCCATCTCCTCTTCGTCATCATTGTCCGTGTCGGAAGATGCATGGAAGGCGAGTTCTTTCTTCTTTGAACGGTGTTGTCGTTCGTCCTTCTTTCTTCTTCTAATTGCACTTCGTATGCCATTAGATTACCGATTAGGTTTTCTAATGTCGTAGTTGAGAGATTATTCGCCTCTTCAATGGCGGTTGTCTTCTTCTCCCATTCTGGTGTGAGTGCACGAAGGATCTTTCGAACTCTTTCAACTTGGGTGTAGTTCTTTCCAAGGGATGCAAGAGTATTGGTGATGTCGGTGAATCTTGTAACCATTTTCGGATATGGTTTCATTCTCCTCCATTTTAAATAACTCAAACCTGTGGGACAAGAACAGATATTTTAGATTCCTAACTTTACTAGTGCCTTCGTGTGTTACCTGAAGAGTATGCCATATTTGATGTGCAGAAGTTGCTGTTGAAACACGGTTGAACTCTTCTTGGTTAAGGCACAGAATAAGGCATTCATTGCTTTTGCGTCAAGGTTCGCGTTCTTCTTTTGATCTTCACTCCAAGCGTTGTAGTTGGTTGTGGGCTTGGTGTACGATACTTCTACGATGTTCCAAAGGTCGTAGTTGAGTGACTGCAAGTATATCTTCATTCTACACTTTCAATAGTTGTAGTTGGTTCCGTCAAATAGCGGTGGACGTTGTGTAGAATGTCCTTCTTTGAATTGGGATGATGAGAACTCCGTTGCCATCTTTGTTGTTGATTGTATCCGCCCTGATATCAAATGTAGGATTAGAGCGTGTACTCCGGTTGATGAAGTAGGAATGTAGATGCCGGTTGATGACCCTCGCTCTGATACCAAATGTTGGAATTGGTATGGTTGTTGCCTGTTGATGAACTTGCTCTCCCCTGCTCTGATACCAAATGTTAGATCGTTGAGATAAGGACTAATTGCGGAATTATCTCTGTTGGCAACAATGATCTAAAATACAACACAAGTCAACACAAACACTAGACAAGAAGGATTAATCGTTAGGCAAATAAATAACTTGCAAGTAAAGGAAAACAAGTCTCAGAAATTGACAAACGCAAACAAAGAGATTTATCCTGGTTCGGTCCTTGTGACCTACATCCAGTCCTCAAGCCACCCGCTTGAGATTTTCCTTTAACCTTGATCTGCCACCCAAAATCAATACAACATGTACACCACTTGTCGAATCCCCTTCGCCAAATGTGTACACCTTCTCTTCCACCAAGAGAACACCTTTACCTTTGTACAACTGCCTCTACAACCAAGAAGCCTCCCGTGTAAAATGGTCACCTTGTACAACTTGCCTCTTCAACCAAGAAGCCTCCCGTGTACAATGAACACTTTGAGAATTACAATTCTTTTATCCTATAAGCTTGGTACAGATGTGTATGTGGACAAGGTCTAGTATAGGATACAAACTTCAGAGGACTTCACAAATGGAATATGGAATTGGTGAAGACTGAAGTTAGAAAACAGTTTTTCAGATTTGCAGATTTTGGCTTTTTTGGAAAACTGAGGAAAAACTCTTGGTAAATCCTTTTTTTGGCCTTTGCAATAACTTCCCTATTTATAGCTGAAGACTAGGGTTAGTTAGGGAGTTAATAGGTGCAATTTGAATCAACGTTGAAAACAGTTGCACAAAAGATCAGATAATGAAAACTGTCCAACAGTCAGAACTGCCTATTAGTCGACTTGCCCATGGAGGTTAGTCGACTAACCTAGGCAAAATTCCTTCTATTAGTCGACTAGATTTAGCTATTAGTCGACTAGGTCAGTGGCCGTGGGAAGAACAGTTTCAGAATAACTACTTCAAGTCGACTGCAAACTAACAACTTAGTCGACTGACAAGGGATTAGTCGACTAGGGGATTTCTATAAGTCGACTAGAAAAATGAATTAGTCGACTTGTTTACTGTCGGTCGACTAATAGATCAAACAGAGAGTTGGGTCAATTTCTGGACACAGGATTAGTCGACTTGGGTTTCTGGTTAGTCGACTACATCAAGGATTAGTCGACTTGATTATGTATAAGTCGACTAATGGACCAAAGAAGTGTGGTTTGTGTCAAGGCTTTTTACACTCTATTTCAACTTTATAAACCACACTTTATCAACTCTCCTTGGCACATCTTGATCATGTCGGACTCTTGATTCGTCATGTGTTAGAGCTCCAAATGAATTTGATCTTCACGAACGTCTCATCGAAATAGGTTCCAACATCTTTAGGAGTTAGTCCATAGCCCTTCACGGGAAATTCAGCTACACTCTTGTGTTATATGTGGTGTTTAGTTTAATAGGTTTTTAATTTCGCATTAATTGACTTTTAGATTAGCTCATCACCTATTCACCCCCCTCTAGGTGATTACAAGTGGTATCAAAGCCAAGTGCTCTTGATTGGGTCTAACAACCTAAAGTTAAAGATCCTCATTTTATAGCTAATCACAATATTTTTACACACACCATGGATTTCATGTCACCTCCCACCTTTGACATCCTAACATCCAAACTTGGAAGGTTAAGATGTCTTTGACACCTCAAAACCTAGGCATTCATGTTTATTTTGCCACTACTAGAGATTCTTATTGTTTAAATGGCAAAAATATTGAGGCTAATGCAAAAGTCATACATGCTTTAAGATCTACCTTAAATGATGATTATTTATCTAGGGTTGCTAACCTTGATTCGGCTTTTGTAGTATAGAACTCGTCGATCTCTCTTTGCGAATAAGAACAATATTATGCGGGGGAGCGACTCGGATGTTGGAAGTGATGCTTCCAACGTGTGCTACATGGTCCAGGGGACAATTCCCTTGAGGTAACTACCGAATCCGAGGTAGATGAAGATGTTGATATGTCTTATGATGAGCTTGAATCATTTTGTCAACAACTTCTTTGAAAATATGAATGCTTAAAAAGGACAATAAGAAAATGAAAAACAAATTTGATGCCATGTTAAATGAAAAAGATTCTTTACAAGAAAAGTTTGAAAATATTTTAAAAGAAAATGAATCTTTGAAAAATAAAATTGTTTCCTTGCTTTCTAAATTGAATGATCTTTGTGAAGGAAACACTACTTTGAAAAATAAAATTGTTTTGGTGGAAAAACAAAGGAAGTTACTTTGCAAGAAAACACTTCTTAAAAAGAAAAATTATTGAAAAAGAAAAAGTTAATATTTCTAAAAAGAATAAGAAAAATGATTCTCATTCTGATCATGCTTTAATGCCACTACTAATGAGATGAAATTTTGAAAAATAAAAATAAATTGTTTGAGGTCAACTTTGAGCACATGTGCATTTAATCATAAGAAATTGGAAACCTTGTTTTCAAAGAAACAAGTTCCACATGTTCATGCATATCATTCACATCATGCATATGCACACTTTGCACGCCATGACCACACTCACACTCATATGCATCCTAGAGTGTACACTTGTACACATTGTGGCCGCAAAGGCCATTTAGCAAAATTTTGTTATGATAAGATAAATGCATTAAATTTTGCTAATAAGAATGTTTGGGTTCCTACAAAGCTAACCCTCAAGAAACCAAAAGAAAATGGGTATCAAAATCTTCACCTTTTGTATTTGACGTAGGTGCGGGCTCTCACACGACGTGAGAGAGTTGGTGCCTTGATGGTGGATGCACAAGGACATGATGGACATACTTTTGATGCACGCTATCAAGGAGTTTGGTGGGATGACCACCATATTTTGGAGATTTGGAATATAGTTCATGTGTTGGTAACTATCTCTAAAACTCCTAGTTTATTTACATGCATTTATGACTGATGATCTTTAGCATGTTTTAGTATTTGTTAAAATATTCATGTTTTGTGCTTCATGTGGTAAATGCTAGTTTAAATTAGTTTTTGTCAAAACTTGTGTATATACGTATATAAGTAGTGAGCAACATTTGATTCATATACATTTGCACTTTATTGTCATTTGTACTCACTATATGCACATGTATAGCCTAATTTTGATGATTTCCTCATTTACACTTTCATGTTTACTTCATGTATATGTAGTTTTGTATTCAAATCTAATGAATATACATGGATGTCTCTTGAGTCTCTTGCTTTCATGCAAATCATATCATAGACTCTTTTTATGTTTGGGATATGTATGCATATTGTTAGGATTGGATAAATCATACATATACTTAGAAGTTTATTTTTAAGATGAAAATGAATTTTTATGATTTTCATCTTTATATGAAAAATGATTTCATGATTGTTTGATAAAATGATATTCATGTTTGTTTTTGAGCTTCATTGATTATCTTCATGGAAAATACTAATTACATGACTTTCGTACACTCACACTTTATTTGTTTATTCATGACTATGTTTCATGATCATTTTGAGCTTTATGGACCTTGAGTGTTGAATTTTGTGTATTTAATATGTTTCATGATAAACATATGATTTGGTTTCATGTTTTTGAAGGATCTTTAACTAGTTTTTTTTCAAAAAATTAATTTAACTAGTTATTTATTCTTCAATTAGTAGTGATTTTCACTATTAAAATATTTTCAAACCCTATTTTTGAAAACCCCTTCAACCCCTTAATGGGTAGACGGATGAGCGAGTATGCCTTGTAAGTTTTATTGAAAAATCTTTTATCTTGTGCATATAAAGGGTGGTAGGTTATGAGTTATACACTTAATCTCAATTGATATTTTTGTATATACTCATATTTTATTTTCTATATATGTATGCTTCATTTCAAATAATATCAATTTCTATTGGTATTTTCATTTTCATACATATATATGATTTATTTGTGCTTGATTTAAAATAGGTTTACAAGTTTAAAGCACAAAGTTTATTATGCTAAGCTTAATTCAAATCTTGATTTTCAATTGATTTCTCAATTGATATTTTAACAAGCTTATGCATTATTTTTTATATGGTACTTTTATGGATATCAAAAAATATGCAACAATCTTAATTTTCTATTGATATCAATATGATTCTATTTTTGATTATAATTCAAAAAATGTAATGTTTATTTACAATGGTATCTTAAAATTTGATTGTTTTACAAGTGATACCTTAAAAATTTTGGTTTATATGATATCTTAAAATTGATTTACTAAGATATCTCAAAATTTGTTTTATTGAGAAAATTCAAATTTTTTAATAAGAAATTTTAAAATGTTTTGATTGTATTGCATATATGTAAGTGGAGCTTAACATCTCTTCTACATATAGATTCATGTTGAAGTGTATCTTATATTGAGGAGCTTGACAACTCTTCTTTATGCGATACACGTGTGTAGGGGCACATCTCTCTTATGCATTGCATATTATGTGTTATGTGAATTAGGGCTTGTCATCCCTTCTTCATGTAATGCATATATGTAAGGAAGTTAACTTAGCGTCTTCCTCTTCATGAATGTATATCGCATATATCTCTTATTAGTTGATTTGATTTCACCCCTTCTTTGTTTATGACAAAAAGGGGGAGATTGTTATTTTTGTTTTTACTTAACCCCTTTGTTGATGATTGACAAAAAGGGGGAGAAGTATTTAGTATATATGCATGTTTGAAAAAAGGTTTATGTTCATGTTTTGAAAAAGATTTATGTTCATGTTTTGGAAAAAGGATTTATGTTCATGCATATTGTTTTGTTTTGCAAATTTGCAAATAGGAGTAAAAGAATTTGATGTGTTTCATGCTTGCTTATGCATGTTTATCTCTTTGTATTTGCATACATGTTTATGAGCCTCATTGCACATATTATTATTTATTGTGATGCATGAGTTAAGGGGGAGCTTCTTTAAAGCTTTACTTAAATCCATGCATATAACTCCATGAGTTTTGTCATCATCAAAAAGGGGGAGATTGTTGGCCCAAAGACCCATCACTCTAGTTTTGATGATGATCAACTCATGTAGTTATACTACGAGTGATCTTGTGTTTGATTAGTCTCAAATTTGTGATCAAGATCTTAGTTGGTGTTTAGCTTCAACAAAGGATTTAAAGTCAAGTTTTGGAGCTAACACGGTTTGAATCAAGAGCCTATGCATCAAGACCTTATCAAGTACTCAAGAGGAGTCTAGCTCGTTGGATCAAGTTTGGACCAAGTCAAGAAAGAAGGAGTGAAGACTTCAAGTGAAGACTTGTGTCTAGGTTATTTTTATAAGTTTTATTTTTAGATTAAAATGTAAAGGATAGAATAGTTGGTGGATTTGCTCAAGTATATCTTACACACACACACTCTTGATTTAGATAAGTTTTTCATAAAAGAATTTTTTGTTTGGAAAAATACAATAGAGTTTTCTTTTTGAAAAATACCGGTTTGATTTTTGGAAATCAAAAGTATATGTACCTTTAACCAAAATCATGTTTTAGTACTTATTGTCAAAACATAGATATTTCATCATGTATGTGTAGTGGATCAATCCATACACTCTATGCTTTAAAAGTGTTTAAAAATATCTGTTTTTGTATTTGGAGAAGTTTTGAAAAAAGAAGTTTTGAAAAAACCTATTTTGGAAAATACAGATTTTGTTTTTAGCCAAAATTTCTAAGTTACAAAATACTTCAAATTATTTGTAACATGTCTTGATTTTAGTCAAAATGTTTGTTTATCAAAGTATAATATTGAACCTATTTTTGTAGATTTTTCATAATTTTATGGGATTTTATTTAGCTAAAAAGATAACTTTTTAATCCCTAAAACTGACCTGACCTGGCTTGTCGGTCGACCAGACCGGTCGACCGAGCTTGAAGTCGGTCGACCGAGTCGGTCGACCAAGTCGGTCGACCGACGTGCACAAGAACATGCACGCGAAGTCTGCTGGAGGGCCGGTCGACCGACCCGGTCGACCGCAGAGAGATTCTGCTCTCTGGAAAGCCCCGGTCGACCGGGACGGTCGACCGGCAGAGAGCTCTGCTCTCTGTTCCAGGCAGCGGTCGACCGGCCCGGTCGACCGGCCCGGTCGACCGAGGCTCAACGATCAGAAATCTGACCGTTGGCGGTCGACCGGGCCGGTCGACCGTCAGTCGCCAGGGCTAAAAAATGCCCCAACGGCTATTTTTCTCTAGCCTATAAATATGGGGGTTTTGGGGCTGTTTTCTCTAAGATTTTCAAGTGGATTTTTCATTAGTTTTTTCAACTCTTTTAAGAGGTTTTCTCCACTTATATTTGAGCCAAATACTTCCATTCAAAGGAGAGTTTATCATGAGTTTTTGAAAGTTATTTTCTTGCGTTTTCCTCCACCATTTCAATCCTAGTTTTCTCACACAACACTTGAGCTATCCATTGCTATATCTACCTATAGGGATCTTTGTTGTGAGAGGATTTTAGGTGATCAAAGAGTGTGATCACCAAAGTTCCATCTTTGTACTTGAGGAAGCGGACTTGCGGATTCGCGGTGTTTCGAGTTCGTGTGTGAGCTCTTTGTTTAAGGTGCTGGCCTCGACAAGCTAGTGGGCTTACGGTGTGTCTTGTAGGAACAAGAAAGTGACTAGAGAGTCCAAGGAGCTTGTAGGTGTTGCGGCACCAAGTGATCCGAAGGGATCAATTTTAGTGGAAATCCTTCATAGTGTTGAAGGCGGTGACGTAGAGCAAGTGTGCTCGAACCTCGAAACAAATCTCCAGTATTTGCGATTGCTCTCTCTCTATCTCTTACTTGTCTTTATATCTTGCATGCTATTATTGTCTTTACCTTTATATGCTTGATATATTGTGTGCTTATTGATATATGCTTGGAGATTGTTTGCTAACATTGTATTCAACCAAGAGAGCCAACGCGGCACCTCAACTCTTATTTAGAGGAACTTGAGGAGTTAGTCCAGAGCCCTTCACGGGGAATTCGGCTACACTCTTATTTTATACGTGGTGTTTAGTTTAATAAGTTTTTAATTCCGCATTAATTGACTTTTAGATTAGCTCATCACCTATTCACCCCCCTCTAGGGATTACAATACCAATGTATACGAATTGACGAGTCTTAATAACATAATAACAACATGCTACTGATATCTGACTAGTTGTACACTTGATCTATACTTAGGAGACCTGTGACATAATACATTATCCTGCTCGCCACTTACATATGACATCTACACCACTGTGTTGAATTACCTGACTTGCTTATTTCGGGTTTCCATATCATTTTCTATGCATGTTTTTCGATTAATATTTATCGATACGCATGTACTTAATTTCAGACCTACTACTGATTCGCTGAGTTTCATTTATGTTACCTGTACCTGTATGCCTGAATCACAACACTTGATCATGTACACACATGACTACCTGAGCACGCCAACTGGCTTTAACTTACGTACTCGCTGGGTTGCTTTCTAACAATCCTGAATTTTCATATCCAGATCTTAGAGTCTGCACTGTGGTGACCTTATTGTAGCTGATCAGAGTGCGCAACGAAAGCGTGGATTAGCATTTGCTTGTCCGGACCCTCTTTCTTCCAGCCTTCCCTTGATCGGCTCGCGAGATTCTCATCTTACTACTTGTGAGTACTTTCTCGTCTTTTATATTAAACACCCTTCTTTTGCGCTTCTTGGTGATCGTATATTTTTGAGATATTGTATCATGCTCTGTGATAACTGTGTACTTATACTATTATTGTTAGAATGTATATTACCACTGTGCTTCCGTACTTTGATTCTTATCTGTACCGATACTTAGCGTATATATGTAAGGGTGTTTTCGCTCTGCGTATATACGTCGCAGTAACGTCTCCGTACCCGTGGGATCAGGGCGTTACATATTTTAATTTTCAATAGTTGATTTAATTTAATTATATTTTAATGTTTAAATCACTGCTACAATTAATTTTGTGGTCTACTTTTCCACTTACACTTTTACATTACCCACAAAACACCGTAAAACACAGTATATTTTTTCACTTACACTTTCATATTACCAACCAAACACCGTAAAACACAATATATTTTTCCTGTTACAGTTCACTTTTCCCATTTCTATTTGACGGCTTACGACTTATGGCCACTTGCAACAAAACAAAAAAGCCCTAAATTTTTGACCAAGTCCTACTATTATCGGGTCCAAATCAAGTTTCAAGTTGAATTCTTTCAATTATCAGTTAGCTTTGGGGTTAGATGAGCAAAAGTAAATCGTATCCTACCCAGTGCTCACATTGAGTTCGAGTCAGTTTTATATCTAAATGCTTACTCCGATATCAAAAAGTGAACATGTTACACATCAAATCTCATAGCTGGTAGTCAGAAGATAGTTATTAACTTCAGGAGGGGGAAAAAAGTTAAATTTCAGAAAATTTTCCTGAATTTTCTTGGTTTTCAAAATACTATTATGAGCTTTTTAAATCCAAAATACTACCACGAACTATTCTCAAAGTTTTCACTAAACTAGTATTTGTATGTGCGTATCGTGTGATAACATGTGTATTTGATTTGAGATTTTTTCTTCTTATGTGAGGAGGAGGATGTAGATGAAACTTAGGTTTTTCAAAAAAAATTTATACATTTTGTCCCACATGATGCAATTTCTTTTTTTTTTTAATTTGAAGGACTGAAAAAAGAAATAAACTTTCAAAGTTTTTTCTGAAATTTTTTGAGATTTTATTCACAAAAAGGAAATTTACTTGAATTTTTAAAGAAGAAGAAGAAGACTGTTGAATCTGGGGAATTTCAGAAGTTTTTAGAACTATTTATTCAGAAAACGTTTTCAGAATTTTTGTAGTACGAGGATTTTATCGATTGAAACAGCTAAAAGTTGAAAACATGTCTTGAATTGTTGAAAACATTAAAAATATTTTTAAAATAGAAAAGAATTCAGAAAGTCATTTTATCATTTTATGTTTCTTTTTTTTTTTTGTGTAAAATTTGCATTTCATATAGTATTTTTTTTTCTTCAGCAAAAATGTCAAATTCTCATCCATTCCTTTTCTTTATGAATTATATTTAGTATTTTGTGTTCCATCTATGGTGTGAAAAATTCCTAATTACTTTTAACTGTTGTATCTCAATGCTGGACTGATCAAACAAAAATTAGTTCTCATTCTGAACCTCACATGCATCTTTCTTCAAAGTTCAAACCATATATAGCCGTTTGTTTCGCGTAAAAGCCCGTAATTCGTAAATGACTTACAACCCAGTTACAACAACGGCGTTTGTTTGGACCGTAATTCGTAAAAGACTTATATAACCCATTTACTCCTTACTTGCAACCCAATTACCACTCACTTACAGCCCAGTTACAATTAATTTTGTGGTTATGCAAATTTATATTATTTTTTTATGTTAATATTAAATTTTTTTAATATTTAACATTTTTAATATTTATTTGCAATATTAAAACTTTTTAAATCAACAAATAGTTAATTTTGTGATCAACTTTTTCACTTACGACTTACACATTACGACAACCAAACACCGTAAAGCACAATATATTTTTTCACTTACAACCTTATATTACCAACCAAACACCATAAAGTTTACATGCATATAACTCATTTACAAATGTAAAAGATTTTACCAATTATAACTTATGAATTACGGTCAATTACGATAACCAAACAGTAGTCTGTTACGTGCAATTACTCAATCCACGTCTCACTCAAAAAAAAAAAAAAAAAGTGTACATTTTTTATCACTCAAATGAGAAAAGAACTCTCACAATCAATTAATTTCGTATCTAAAGCTAAAAACAGAAATAATGACTGAATTGTGCTTTTGCTATTCTCTCACTAGATTTCATTTAAACCCCCTCCATTGACGCCATTTCTATTAATCCCCTCGCTATCTTGCCCTTTCTCCCTCCTCATTCACTTCAGTGACCTCCCTTTGCCCCGGGTGTGAAGAAATACATGAGAGCTACCCCTACAATACAACTCTGTGGGGGAACAGTGTAAAATCTTGTTAGAAGACTTTTTTAACTTATCAGAGAAGATAACTCGGAGATCAGAGTTCAACAGTACACGTAGAGGCTCTTTATCAGCTGAAGGCAGAGGGTCGGTCGACCGGCCATGCACAAACGTGCACAAGGAACATGACGGTCAACTGCCAGGTCGACCACTCAAAGGAAGCATCAGCAGATGAAAAGAGTCGGTCGACCGCTCGGTCGACCGTGGTGCCAAAGATTTAACAGAAAGCGGATTATTTGCGCAGATGCTTAGCGATCGACAGGGCGGTCGACTGCAGCATGGAGCTGGTCGACCGGGACGCGTGTTCTGGGCAAATTTCTAACAGTTTTCTAATATGATTCTGGATTTGTTTCTGACCCGAATTCATATCTGTTGGTTTATTTTTCTTCAGAGATTCTCTGGTCATGTATAGAGGGGTATTGCCCCCCATTATTGCATCATGTAATTGATTGTTTAATTAGTTATTTCTCTCCTTCTGCCTCGAGGACATAAGCAATTATCGAACCTTATTAAATTTCTGTCTCGCTTTCTTCCCTTTTTCGTGCAATTGGAAACTAATCTCTGGTGTGTTGCAATTCTTTAGCGTGGGTCTCTCCCGACAAGTGATTCCGAGTTTTGCTTGTTTCGACGGGGAGTTTTGCTCGGGTGGAGCAAATCTCTCTGGAGAATATCTACAGTTTTGTTTGGAGGTAAAAATCTGATCTTTCTTATTTGAATTTGTTTTTACTAATCATTTTCCATATTGCTTTGAGGAATCTACTGAGGAGACGACTGGAGGTAGTTAATCATCAGTGAAATTCGTGAGCCATCTTCCGACAAAGATTGATGTCGTGAAATTTTACTGCATGAACAGTTTCGGGATATGGAGATGTGAGGTGATGGATGCACTGGATGCATCAAACCTCGAAGATCTCTATGATTGGAAGAAAAGCCGGAGGGTCCATCCAATAAGGACTGGGACAAGATGAACAAGATAGAGTGTGACATCATAAGATCTTGTTTATCACAAGATATAAAGTACCATGTGATGACTGTGACTTCCGCAAGGAAGATATAGGAGATCCTAGAGAGTAAGTACCCAGCAAAGTGCATTGAAAATCACTCGCACGTGAAGAGGATACTTTATCGCTTCTAATTAAAGAAAGGAATCTCGATCGGAAAACACATGAACGATTACACAAAGCTTCTTATAGATTTGACCAACGTGGATGCGACGACTGAGGAGGATGACAAGACGTTAATTCTTTTAAGTTCTCTTCCTGGCGAGGACTGTGATACTTCATCCTCACCCTAATCAATGGTAAGCAATCTCTTGGTTATCATGAAGTTTCTTCTGCCCTTGTTAATCATGAATTGAGAAGGAAGGACAAAGAGTCTTTCAAAAGTACAACAACAAAAATGTTGACAGTAAGAGCAGAAGTTTCAGTCAGCAGGGCAAAGGCGGTCGTGATAAACCAAAATTCAGACTAGGTTTCAAAGATATGAAGAACCAATGTGCCTTCTACAAAGAGTTGGGGTACTAGAAGGTTGATTGTCTAAGGATCAAAGATAAGAAGGAGTTGAAGACTGAGGCAAATCTCGCACAAGTGATCAGTACCCAGTTGGGTAGTACTTCACAGGCAGGTGTATTGAGCTCAGACTCATTGGTGTTCTCATTCTAAGTCACAACTCTTACTATTGGCTACTCAGGTGATTCCGAGTGGATGTTAGATACAGGAGCTATCATGCATGTCCCAATAGGGATTAGTTTTCTAGCTTTGAGAAGTTAAATGATTGTTCCGTTGTTATGGGTGATGATCGTCCGTGTAACATCGAAGGGATATATACAGTCCTTCTCAAGATGTTTGATGGGATGGTGCAAGTACTGAAGGAAGTAAGGTATGTACCTCAACTGAAGAGAAATTTTATCCCTACTGGTTCCTTGCTTGGGTCTTGAAGAATTTGTTAGAGATGGTGTTCTCAAGATGACTAGAAGCTTGATGGTTGTTTTGAAAGGCGTCCAACGCAATAACCTATACTACTTGAAGGGTAGTACGGTTATAGGGCAAGTGACAATCTATCAATTCAGATGATAATTGTACCCGGCTTTGATGTATGAGGATCAGACATACAGGAGAAAAGTCTTTGCAAGTTTTATCAGAGTAAGGTTTATTGAAAGGTGTTTAAAACTTGTAAGTTGGATTTTTGTAGACATTGCATCATCAGAAAGAAATCAAGATGAAATTTGACACCGCGACTCTTTGCACCAAGGGGATTTTTGACTATATTCACATAGATATTTGGGAACCTAGTAAGACGACATCCATTGGAGGTAACCACTACTTTGTGACTTTTATTGATGATTATTCTAAGCGATGTTGGGTATATACCATGAAGCACAAACTGGAGTTGTTTGTGGAGTAGAAGAAGGATATAAAGAAAAACACGAGAAGGAAAATCAAGGTACTTTGTTTAGAAAATAGTGGGAGTACACCAGCGATCTTTCCCTACAGTTATGCCGTGATAAGGGCATAAAAGGTACTCACAGTAAGAGAAACATCACAACAAAATGAGATAGCTGAAAAGATGAATAAGACCTTACTAGAGAATGTTGTTGCATGTTATCCGTCGCTGGTATATCGAAATTCTTTTGGGCTGAGGTTTTGGCATATGCTTGCTATTTCGTTAACAAGTTGTCTTCGTCTGCGATAGGAAGTAAAACACCTGTGAAAGTTTGGTCGGGAAGAGTTGATCAAGATTATTACTCACTTTCGGGTATTTAGTTGTTCGGCCTACTATCATGCCATAGGCCGAGAACGAAAAAAGGTGTGCTCGTTAGATTTAAGAAAGGTGTAAAAGACTACAAAATTTGAGATCCAAAGGACAAGAAGTTCATCTTTAGCTGAGATGTCATTTTTACAAGGCTTCAATGATGAAGCCTACATACCTCAGCAGGTGGAGAGCAAAAAAATCGACAGGATATCGCAACAGGTTGAGTGTGATTGCTACTCCACCATTTTAGATAGATTAGTATCTTTTGAGATCATATCTGTGGTGACACAGGGTGGTGATCAGGTAGCCAATCAGGAGATTGAGGATGATGAGGATCGAGGATAGGCGATGAGAGATATCCAAGAATCCATTGTAGTTGAATGACCTCAGAGAAATCCACGTAAACTCAGCTGGCTCATTACAAACATAATAGTGGACCATGCTCTCTCAATCATTGAGGAGGCGGTCCCGTCTACATATAGAGAAGCTGAAATCAGTAAAGATGCCATGATGAAAGAGATGAATTCTCTACACAAAAATGACACTTGGGAACTATCAGAATTGCCCAAGAAAAAGAAGATGATCAGTTGTCAGTGGATATTTGTAAAGAAACAAGGATCTCTCGATGGTGATACTCTACATTAAAAGGCCAGATTGGTAGCTAAAGGTTATGCCAGCGATAAGGCATTGACTACAATGAGGTATTCTTACCTGTTGTGAAACACTCGTCTATTCAAAATTTATTAGCATTAGTGGTATAGTACGAGTTGGAGTTTGATTAGCTCGATGTGAAGATCACCTTTCTTCATAGCGTTGTTGAAAAGGAGATCTACATGTCTCAGTTGGCCGCCTTTAAAAACTGCAGGAAAGGAGGATATGATATGCAAAGTAAAGAAATTGCTTTATGAATTAAAATAATCACTAAGATAGTGGTATAAGCATTTCGACAGCTTCATAAGAGGCAAGAGGTATACACGAAGCCATTATGACCCATATGTATATTACAATAAGCTGCCAGGTAGAGAGTACATTTATCTACTGTTGTATATGGATGATGCACTCATCGCTTCCAAGAGTAAATCTGTAATTGATAAACTGAAGAAACACTTGTCTTTCAAATTCGAGATGAAGGATCTGGGTGAAGCGAACAAGGTATTAGGCATGGAGATTGAGCGAGGTCGGAAAGATGACAAGGTTTCTTTGATGCAAAAGTGGTATTTGAAGAAGGAACTTCAGAAATTCAACATCAACGACAATACGAAGTCTTTAAGTACACAATTGGCTCCTCATTTCAAGTTGAAAGCTAATATATCTCCTACTTCTATTGGAGAGCGTGAATACATGATCATGTACCCTATACTGGCACGGTTGGTACCTTAATGTATGCAATGGTGTGTACAAGGCTAGATTTATGCACAAGTTATCTCAATGGTTAGCAGATACATGCACGATCTTGACAGTGATCATTGGAAGGCAGTAAAGTGGATTCTACGATACATGGAAGGTACCATAGACGTTAGTTTAATATTCTAGAAGGATTTTACAGGTAAGCATGAGTGTATCGGAAACAATGATTCCACTATGCAGGAGACCTAGACAAACACTGATCTACAATGGGACATATGTTTACATTGGCCCAAGCACCAGTGAGTTAGCGCTCTAGTCTACAGTATATTGTCGCGTTTTCTATTACATAGGCCGAGTATATGACCATGTCGACGAAGGCTATGAAGGAGACAATTTTGTTGCAAGGGTTAGTTGAAGACTTGGGATTGATTATGATCTACTGAAGATTAATTGTGATATCATAAGTGCTATCTATTTGGCAAAAAATCAGGTATATCATGCAAAGACGAAACACATTGACGTCAGGTTTCACTTTGTTCTGGAGATTCTTAATGAGAGTGACATTGAGTTGCAAAAGATTCACACGAAGGAGAATTCCGCCTAAATACTAGATTGTTCTGGGAGTGAAGTTTGCATATTACAAGGAGTTACTCCATATCTTTCAAGTTGATTGAGCTCGGTGGAGCTCGTTTGGATGAACTTCATATGCCTTCATCTCCGAGGCATGGGTACGTAGGCAACCACATTGGTGCAGTCCGATAGAGTTGACATGCTGCTATGTTGTGTTAGGCTCAGATTTGAGAAATCTTCATCGAGGTTGAGAATTATGTGGTGAGAGTGTAAAATCTTATTAGTAGAGTTTTTTAAGTCATCGGAGAAGATTGTGCGGAGATTGAAGTTCAACTGTGCACACAGATGCTCATTATCAATTGAAGATAGAGGGCCGGTTGACCGACCATGCACAAACGTACACAAGGAACATAGCGATCGACCGCTCAAAGGAGGCAACAACAGATGAAGGAGTCGGTGGATTGCTCGATCGACCGACTATGGTGCTAGAGATTTATCAAGATCGGCCCTGAACAAATATCAATGTGCCATCATCACTTAGCTCATCAACATGCGACCTACTCACTCAAGTTCAGTTTCTCTCTTTTTCCCTCAAGATTGAGCATTTGAGCTCGACTTATTCGAATTAAGACTACGTGAAAATGAGAATGGTAAAATGTTGCTTAATTAGCTAGACATATTTGTTCTTTTCTTAATACTGTTACAATGGGGCCCATAAAAGCTCTAAAACTGAAAAAGAGAATAAATGTACAACCCACTTGAAATTGAACACGGAATTCTCAACACAAGTTCAAATGCTCAAATCTATGCCACATCGACATATAATTAGAGGAGCAATGAGATTAGTTTTATAGACTAATTTTCTTTTAGTTATATTGTATTATATGAGTAAATTGAGGTCCCTCGACTGAATGAGGCCCTAGGTAGTTGTCTCATCTGCCTACTGGTAAGATCGGCCCTGAACAAATATCAATGTCCCATCATAACTTAGCTCATCAACATGCGACCTAGTCACTCAAGTTCAGTTTCTCTCTTTCTCCCTCAAGATTGAGCATTTGAGCTCGACTTATTCGAATTAAGGTTACGTGAAAATGAGAATGGTAAAAATGTTGCTTAATTAGCTAGACATATTAATACCGTTACAAGTGGGTAGACATAACAAGTGTTACCAGTGAGCTAAACCGCTTGCACACGTTATGGATCGACTGTGATTCTAGCAAGCTATGGTCAATTCACGTTATTAGTTCAAAGAAAGCCAAGTTTGACAACCAATTGGGCTGAACACAATATCACTGATCCAATTTTTTTAAAAAAAAAAGAGGAATTGACTGACCTTGAAATAAAGTCTAAATAAAATTAACGAGCCATTGACTAACAATTATCTCAGGCAAATAGGAGACAAGGTCCTTATAATTGAATTAACATTCTTGATAAGAAGACCTGGTCAATAGCATGCTCTAATACGCAGTAGACGAAGCATTTTTGCCTCAACATTACTCAAGCTTGGTTCAGAGTTTTCTTTTACCTCCTCATTTTTTTCCCCCTTCTCTATTGCTAGTACTTCAAAGCAAAAATAGCTGGCATCATGAAGAAGAATAATATGTGGATCAATAAGCAACAGTAATCACTTGGTCCCATGGTTTAGCGGTTAGGATATTAGACCTGAATCCAATAACCCGCGTTCAAATCTCGGGGGACCTATTTTTTTTTTTTTTTTGGGGGGGGGGGGGGGGAGAAAATGAGCAAGTTTTATTGATATCCAATAACAATAGCACGATGATATCGAGTTTCTATTTTTAAATAACTATAGAGAAAAGAGAGAACCATAGCCGTCACTCTTTACTATAGTGTTCTGAGTAAGAAACTTAGATTGACCCAAAACTTGCAAAGAAAAAACAGTACTAGCTAAGCAACTATTGTTACAAAGCATCTGCCACATTAGAGCTTGTTACAAGTGTAGCAACTCGAAAACAATGAAGCTAATGTGAGCCTTGAATAATCTCTGCAACCTTGATTGACCTTGGACAGCTGGCACTCGCGCGTATCAGAATCAATTTTCTGTTATTTTAGTTTGCTGGAAATTAAATAAAAGGAAATGTTTGTAATGTGATAAAAAAAAAATTATTGGATTGTGCAGTAAAGAACAAATGAAGTTACACTAGCAGCTTAGTTTACTATATGCTCATATTATTATTTAGTTACAAGTAAACGGAGATTGACACTTGAACACTTGTATTTTATTTTTTCTGTTTCTTCGTTTTTCTTTTGTTACATCTGATTATTAAAAAAAAAAAAAATGAACTAGCACAGGTTTATGCAAAAGGAAACGTTTCTTCCTCTTCTTTCTTGTCACAGACCCCCCCTCTTTTCATTTATAGATATTCTCTTGAATTTAAGTACTATGAAATTTACGTGATTGACACCCAATCTCAACCTACATCTGTAAGGCACAAAAATGAATCTATTGTGAACAGAAAGAGAAGCGCAGAGATCTCAAGAGAGAATCAATCATCTCTTTAAATCACCTATACTTTTCCTTTTGCACCTACGCGTGCTTTAGAACTTTATAGTTCGAGGAGTGTTTTTGTAGTTCTTTCTTTTATTTCTATTTATAGTTGTTCTCATTAAAAATTTATTAATGAAACACAGAAAGCCTAGTGCGCTTCACTATTTACTCTTAAAAAGATGGCATTACTTTCAAAAGCCTTCACAAGACATCGTTACCAAAATTAATAATGTGAACATAACTTATTATTGAAATATTGGGCGTTACACACAAAAATTTCACATTTAGAGTATATCAGAATATATAGACTTTGATAATTAGTTATTGTTAATTATCGACATATTTAGACAACTAATTATTAAACTTCAAAAATTTTACAGAAAATGTTTTGGGTGATTAAGAGCATGAGAACAAGTTTAGATTGGGTGACTAAAAATGAATAAAACTTGCTAAAAACCTGAAGGAACAAAAAGTAGAGAGTTCTGTGAATTTCACTTCAAGGGTTAACTAATTTTCTAACATAAAAATTTAATCTCATTTAATTTATCAGTGCTGTTTTGAATCCCCCAGTGGAAGCTCTTGTCTCCTTCACGAGAGTGTGATAATAACAAATAAGATAATTAAGAAGAAAAATTAGACAATGAAAAAGATAGAACCGAGGAAATGAGAACAATATAACAGATTTCTCTTTTGAATAAAACCTAAAACATTTGAAGGCAAATACAACAACATTAAGATTTCAAAATTACAAATAATTTGAATCTCCATATAGAAAAGGGAAAAAAATTTAAATATAAGGTCTAAATGGAACACGAGGCAGCATAGGAAACGAGCGACACGTGTAACGATAGACACTGTTGACATACCAAGCGTGTAACTGCACCAGCTACTGTGGATTAATCCCAGAGAGATACCTGACTACACCCGGAGCATTAAAATCATGATAAGCAATTTAAATTTTTTTAATGATTTCTTATTAAAAGAGCTAAAAATGAGATTTTTCTCTCGTAAGTCCTATAAAGCTTCATCTATCTATCTTTCGCACGACAGAGTCGCCAGTTATCGCCCTCTCCTCTCCTCTCATTCTTATTCCACTTTTTCCCCTTCCTCATTCTTATCAATATAGAGAAGAAGTAACCCTCAGCCACTTTTTTACTCTGTCTGTCGCTCTCTCTCCGCCACTCTGTCAGTTACTTATCTTCTTTCAGTAAAGTCTAATCCCTCTTCTCACTTTCTTACTCATCTTTCATTTTTTTTTTCCTTCTTTCACTCATTCTCCACTTCTCACTTTCTTACTCATCTTCATTTTTTTTTTCCTTTCTTTCACTCTCATTCTCCATCGCTCTTTCTCCGCCGCTCTGTCGGTCGGTTTTCATCGCCAAAAAAATGATAGGAGTATACCACTCTGTCGACAATGAAAACTGACTGACAAAACGGCGAAAAAAAATAATGAGAAAGAAAGAAAAAAGAGAGAGAGAAAGTAATTGGAAAGAGAGCTTCGATTTTACAAGAAGAAAAAGAGAAATGGAAAGAGGTGGAAGAAAGAAAGAGAAGAGAGGGCAGTGATGCACTCTCTCTTTCTTGAAAGAGACAAAATTTATATAAGAGGGAGAAATACCCTTAAGAAAAAATATAACAAGAGAAAATATTTCCTTCACAATAAATGTTCAAAAACAGGAGAAACTAGAGGATGCAGCAACCGGGACGGGGATGATATCGGGTCTAGATCCGAAAGAACAGCATCCGGTAACGGGTAGTGATTTGTGACCAATCTCGTTGGATTTGGGAGGTGGGGAGAAACCCTAGAATTTATTTAATTAATTAAACAACTCTATTCTCAATGTCACAACTGATCTTAAACCAGTAAAATTTTGAAAGGCAAAAAAAAAAAAATCATCAGAGAGGCTCTGTATCGATCTTGACAAGAGCGACTAGGGTTTCATGTAGCTGGTCTAGCTGGTAACCAGCAATCCTACAAAAAGAAATTGAAACAAAACTTTTAAAAAAGAAGTAAAAAAGAGAGAGATGTGAAAATCTCAATGAGAACAACAATAGAATGGAGATCGAGGGAAATAAACAAGTTTTTTTTTTTAGAAAGAAACAAGAACAGATCGAAATAGTGGAGCTGTGGAGGCGGCAGAGATACAGAGGGAGAGATAAGGGGATATTTATAGGCGTTGTGGTTAGGGTTTTCGTGGGGAAAGGGTTGGGCTGTGGGCTGGATATATTTTATTGGGCTGAATATGTCATAAATTATAGAAATGATATATAAATGGAAACTGTTTTCTCCCTCCGTTTCTAATTGATAATATACATCCTAAAGTCTTTATGCATCTTTATGCAAACCCCTCAAAACCTTAAAAATTATTATTATTGTCCCAAGAATTGATATATACTACCTCAAATCTATATTTTTTTGAAACAACATGAAGTTTTAAGGGGAAAGAACTATTGTTGTCATCCCATTTCTCACTGCACAAGGAAACCCAGAAAGAATCAAACACTTCAAAAAAACAACCATTTGATAAGAAAAGCTTGGTTCATTTATGTACAGCAAGTGCAATTTCCTTGCAAAAATATCAAATCATTCAAAGATTCAGACTAAAATACACTTCCAACCTTTTGAATCTACAATTAGGCCCGTCCTCCTGCGCTCACAAATTCATTTCTTTGCTTTAGAGAATCTAAGGCAACGGTATTTCTCACCACTGACAGTGATCTCAAGAGCCCCATCTTGGTTGTCTTGGTTGGATGCAGTGCCCATCAGCACACTCTTCTCCTTCTCTAGGTTCTCTTTCTCCATCTTCAACCTTGCCTCTTGCCGAGCAATTTCTGCCTGCAGAACAATGGTGGAAATGGGTTTAGTATCCTTCAAAATAGAGAACATAGGCTAGTTATGAGATGAAAATATATTCATCATGAGATTCGCTATTATATGTTTTTTTCCTCATTGAATTCCGTCATATTATATGTTTTTTCTTCACTGTACAAAACATTTTAGAACATGGTTTGATATGCCCTTTTCTTTCCTCTCAAGGGATCTTATAATTACAAAGCTGTTATGTGCAACATAACAGAACGAATACAAGAAAGTTCTGAACCATGATTTACCTTATTATACAACATACTAGTCAAGCTTCAGGTTCATGATATGAGAACAGCTTCAGCTAGAAAAATTGTATATAATTGGATTGGCTTTGAACACAATGTTCACAGCAAGACTAAAAGGTACAAGGTTCTCCAGAATAAAATTATCAAGTCCGATGACAAATAGTTTGGAGAATAAATATTCACTAGACTATCATAAGCTTTGTCATTCAACTACCACAGCCCACAAACAAAATAAAAAACAAGTATCAAACAAAGTAGGGGCATGCCTTTACAAGTAATAAAATATAGAATACGAGTTTATAATTAGACTATTCAGCAATATTTCAAATGCATGGATGGCTATTCTTAATTGAATATATAAATGGCAAAAAGGGCTGCAAGTGAATGGTTAAATAAGAACTCTTGCATTCTGAGGGTCAAATAGCTCTTGTTATCATGTCCTGTTCACCATTAAAGAGTGCTATGCAGCTGCTCAGGCCACGGTGACATAACACCCAACTGTGGCATTCTAAGTATCACCTTATTGTTTCATAAGGTGTGAGACAGATTTAATTTCATTGGGTTTATTACAACAATACTTTTGAAGATACATCTTGCAGTACCTCGCCAGCAGGAGAGGTTTACACCCTTTAAGTGTCAATTCCCTAAGTCCCTGCACCAACAATCCTTTTTCACTGAGGTCTTAATACATGCCAGCCTTTCTCTTGCTAGGGTCAAGCTCAAGTTTCAGTTAAGGTCTATTTTACTTGAGGAAGAGTGATGAAACTCGAAAACAATAAAAGGTGATGACTGTGTAATAAGCATGTTTTATGACTTCTTCCTTTTTTCAATAGTCATATTTTTTTTTCTCCTGATAGGTACTATTTGCCACGATAATCATTTTTTACCAAATCTCTCAGGAGATCTTAAAATATTTCTCACATGTATTTTGTCCCATCAATTTAGCGGGGCACAATACAAAGACTATGGTTTGTAAAGAGTTCTTGCAAAGGTTTCAAAATAATTACGAATACAAAGAGCTAATCACATTGCTCTCTTCTCTTCACTCACTTGTACATCTGATTTCCAGGACAGGATAGAAACATGAAGGCCCTCGCCCAGCATAATTAACATTGAGGGTGATTGAAATAAAAAATAATAATAATAACAACAATAATAATAAGTAGAGGAGAGACTGGTTCTTAAGAAAGATCATATAAATTATCGGAGCTAATGGAATGCTACAGATGAATAAAGGAGAAAATTTTGTACATACTGACAAGACCTTCCATGAAATAATATATATGTTTTATAACTAGGTTCATCAATTAAAGTAAGAGAAACAATAATAGATTTGGAGTTTAGCATGTCATCGCCAACTGCTTGCAGGACATTTCTCAAGAGAACAAAACTGATCCTGCGTCCCAGTGTGGATTCTAGGAAACAATGCCCATTTTTCGATCAAAACAAAGATAGTCTATAAGTTTCCCTAAAAAAAATAGAAGAAAAAGAATAAGAAAAAAAAGGATAGTCTATCAATCTTCATCCATTTCAATTAACTTTTGTCAAAGACCATCATAGACTTCATCTTATGCTTACTTTTTTTAAGTAAATAATTGTTTGCATATTTGTAAGTGTCAAACACGAATGGAAACCTGTGTTGTGTCTGCGTGCGTCGGACATACCAATTTTTTTGGGTGGAAGAAGTGTCCCTCATATCATAGCTTATGGCTCAACTGATCCCATAGGCAGGTTTTCTGACTAAGTCATTCATGGCTAACCAAAATTGAGTAAAATGTAGAAATTATATCTTAAATTATTATGGAATTGAGGCATCAAAAGGACGGTGTCACTGCACTCCCCACTGCCTTGATACAGTTGCTCAGTTGTAGGTCACAGCGAGGGTCTAATCTGGCGGGTAGAACAAGGAGTTGGTGAAAGGTACTCCGATAGTTGGATTTTGTGCCATTACTAGTTACGAAAACATTATAAAACAAGGTGCATACTCTACAACATAGTCCTTCCCTACAACATTTTTCTTGTATAGTAAGAAGAGACACTCATAAAAAAGGCCATGCAAAAATACAAATATATTGTGAGAGTGACAAGCTAACAAATAAAAACAAATAAACATAATCATATCTATCCAATTGTAACCAATTTAAGTCACCATAACATGATTTACATAACATAAACTATTTTTTTAAAAAATAACTATACTTTCACTTTCTTTTCATAACTCTTCTTTGGTTTATTATGTTCCTATTAAACAAGATAAAAATTGTGAACTACTTCACCATTTCTAATAAATTATCATATAATTCCAATTCTATTCCAAACATAGAAAATCACCAATCACACAAACTGTTCAGCACAAAAATGTCAGCAACATCTAATAGCACTTCAATTATCTAATAGCACTTCAATTATTTCAGACATACAACTATAACGATAATTAATCCACTTCAAATTCTATCCAACCATAGCAAATCGCCAATCACACAAACTGCTCAGCACAAAAATGTCAGCAACAGCTAATAGCACTTCAATTATTTTAGACATACAACTATAAACGATAAACGATAATTGATCCACTTGAAGAATAACATTTGAGCTATCTTCCAAGTTTCCCATCTTTCTTTACAATTAAATTTATTACTTAAAATTTTTAAAAGAAAATGAAGCTGTCAAGCAAATCATTTGATTTCCTCTTCAATTGGAAATCCTCTATGGTCTCATAAGAAACAAGACTACTTACGAACTGAACTAAAACCAATCATATCACATGAGCAACAAAGACTAATAAGCTGCTTTTCTTCTTCTTCTTCTTCTTTCAATTTTCTTTACTTAATGTTTGCTAAGTTAAACCGAAAATCGCACACACAAAAAAAAAAAAAAAGAAGAAACAAGTTTTTTTCTAAGTCAAATAACTTTACCTCGCGTCTCGAGAGCTCCGCTTTCCAAGCGGCCTCTCTCTCGGCGACCTCCCTTTCTCTCTCTTCGATGTAGCTCTGCATCTCTCTCTCCTTCATGATTCGATCTTGGATGTCAGCATCCAGCGCCTCTTTCAGCTCCTGCACGAACTTGTCCACCACCGCCTTTATGCGCAGCGACATCGGGATGGGATCCGATAGCGGCGTGCGGCGGAGAACTCCACAATCCGACCCGACGATCTCACCGTCGACGACTAGAGATCGCCGGAGCCGAAGAAAAGGGCCATATTTTTGTTTTCAATTTCTGTTGATTTTTAAAAAAAGAATGGTTAGGGTTTTGAAATGGGGGAGAGGCGGAAGTTAATAGGACTGGGAAGAGTGGGGCACCGATGATGGAACGTGTGGGGAGGGAAAGAGAACGGATATTGCCGCCCACTAAAATGATGAAGGCACTGATTAAAGATTTACAATTGTGCCATTATTTATTTAGGCACAAGGACTCTCTTGAAAAAGGTTAAAGTGTCTCTCTCTCTCTCTTCCTTCTCTTACTTCTTTCCCGACGAACAATGGCAAGCTCTCGTTTGCCCCGCGCCCCCTCCCCCACCCATGGTGGTCCTCCCCCCTCCTCACTGACTCCTGCCCCTCCCCGACCTTCCCTCCCTCACTCCCTCCCTCCCCGCCTCCGCGCTTGCCCTACCTCCCCGCAATCACCCCTCGATTCTATCCCACCATTCAGGGCCGTAATCAATATCTGTTCGATTGTGATGGTCGAACAGAGAGGAGGGGAGGCGGAAGGGGAATGGAGGGAGAGATCGAGGGGCGGGCGGGGAGGCGGGATGGGGAGGGGGAGGCAGATGATGGGGGGTCGCAAGCGAAGAGGGGAAGGAGGAGGAGGGGAGGGTAAATTTGTCATTTTTAAAATTTTAATGGGTGCCTTTATCACTCTGATGGGTGCCTTAATCTGAGGGGTATCTTTATCAAGTCTTGAGGTGGTAATATTCGTTCTCGGAGGGAAGGAACCCAGATTGCCAAATAAAAGTTTATTTCTATTAATGCCCTTTGAATTTACCAAAATTACGATCAAGGATTGGCGATGGTTCTCACATGTTTTACCTTTATTTTACTCATACGCTTTCTCCAAATAATAATAATAAGTATATCGCGTCAGTGATGGGACACCGACTAAGTTTCACCGACGAGCAACAAAAAGTGGAAGGAGGAGGGGGAGAGGGGAGGAGGAGGAGGAGGGGAGAGGGGGAGAGGAGGAAGGGGAAAAGGAGGATGGATGGGAGAAAGGAGAGCAGCGTCGTTGCTGCTACGGCGGCGACTCTGCTGCTCCACTGATACCCTCTCTCTCGCTCTCTCTCTAGCGCGTGCGTGGATGAAGACAGACAAACAAGATGAGCAAAATTTGTATAGGAGTCACGAGAGAAAACTTCTTTTTAGTCGGTTTTTATAACAACAACAACAACAATAGAGAGAGAGAATTAAAAAAAAAAGAAGAAAAGAATAATTAAATTGTTGCTAATGTTTTAGATCAAAGCATACGTTAGAAGGGAGTTTAAAATTACAACTTTTTCATTCTTAAATCTCTTATTTCAGTTACACTAGCGAAGATGTTCGTGTAACAAGAATACATTTATAATTAGATAGACTTGTGGTCATTCTGGAAGGATTCGAGGTCAAATTCTTCTCACTCAAATACAATCATACGACATCCGAATGTAAGCTCCATGAAGTTGGTCTATATTATTTCAAGTTAGTAAAAATCAAAAATCATATATTTTGAATACTTTTTGCCCATCCATCAAACATGCGCAAAATAGACGGCCGAAAATAGTATATTACTTAGATCTACGTCTTCAGATATACAAATTCTTGATCCGACCATTTCTTCATGATCTAAACAATTAAAAACTCTCACATACCAATTTTTATTAGATTCAAATATTTCACACCGTTAAACTAACCAACTCACTATTTCGGCCGCCCATTTTGCTCCTGCCTGATGGACGGGCAAAAGTATTCAAAGTACATAATTTTTAGTTTTTAGTGAATGAAGTAAGGTAAATCAACTTCAACAAAGTGGATCTTGTATTCGGATGATATAGAGTTGTATTTGAGTGGAAAGGATTCGGAATGACACAAGTCTAACTCCATTTATAACTATCTTTTCTTCTCTTTTAAGAAACCACACTAAGAAAAAAAATATATGGCCTCCTTGATTTCTATTTCGTCACTTCCTAAAGATCAAGTAATTTGCTTACAATTAACTAGATTTAATGATTGGTGGATTGAATCATTGACTGTATCTAACTACAATGTGTGAAGCACTACATACAATCCAGTTCCGACTATGAGAGTGAAACTATGGAAGATCCCTCTAAACAGTACTTGTCTTGCCTATTTCACTCAGCAATTTACTTTGCATCCACATTAGTACTTGAGATTATCCATAGTTTCTATTTCTTCTTCATGTACACTACACTAAATCTTACATCTTCCCTTTACGTATAAATATATCTAATGTCGCGTAGTTGGGTATTTTTCAGATATACATCCCAAAAATTTTAATATGCAATAAAATACTTGAATTATTGATATTGCAAAACTATCTTTCATCATCTTTTCTTCTGCACAACTTAGATGCTAATATACTATATTTGAGACCTCAGTCCTACTTCTCCCATTTACTCAAAAACTCACATGTTTGAAATGCCCATTTAAGAACACTTGGGAATGCATCACATGTAGAGCTACTTCATATCTGCCTAAAATAAAATCCTTAGACTGTTTTAGATTGACAAGAGAAGAAATACATTGTTGTATAAATCTAAACAATTTTCAAGCTACAATAATAACAACTCATTGAGAGTGCAGGTTTACATGAAAACAAGTTACCAATTGCTAAACAATGCTAAAAGGAGTGAAATATACAGAAAAACCCCCACCCTCTGATAAGAGATGGGTTTACACATCATTTATCCTTGAGTTATCATGGAAGTAGGCTTAACAACACAAAGTGAAAGGAAGTCTATGAGATCAAGTATGATTTTTCCTGTTTCTCTAGATTTCCGAAGACAAGATTATTGACCATCTTCACTGATGCTTAAATCTTGGTTTCTCGTTCACATTTAGAACATCTCTCCTCAAGACATCTTGCTAAGCTCTGCGATCGCATTAGGTAGAGAGTTTACAGTCAGATCAAATCCGATTCCCTCTATTTTTCGCCTATTGTTGCTGTAAATCCTCTATCACCAGTAATCTCTACATGAACAAGTTCCATCTTGAAAATGGTGGAACCGAACAGGATCCCTGATTACAATTGTCTTGCCTTCAGTCTTCGCGACAAGCTTTGCAAATGCGTGGCAATCACCACATATCCTTAGGTTCTTCATCACTCTGATCGGTTTTCCCTCAGTCGAGTTCATCAACCCAAATGCAATTGCTAGCTTCTCGCTGTGAGACCAAAGTAATTCCTCCTTCTGCTCTCTACCCAGATCATGCAGCACAAATTCTGTGTCAGGAACATAGCCCACTTCTTTTATTCTGCTTATCAAACGGTTCAACTCTTTCCTGATACGATCTCCTTGCGGGTGAGACAACTCGCCCACTGTAAACACATGGATCTCCTTACCTATCTCAATCCAACTGCGTCCTGGTTCTTTCCTCACTCCTGTGTCTCTCATAAATCTTCTCAAATGTTCGACATCATTCCATCTGCGGCTATCAGCATATATGTTAGATAAGAGTATGTAAGTACCTTCATCGCCTGGTTCCCGTTTTAGTACCTCCTGCGCTGCATATGATGCAAGGTTCACCTCTTTGTGCACTCTACAAGCTCCAAGAAGAGTTCTCCATATTACAACATCAGGCTCAAAATCCATCTCCTTTATAAAATCCACAGCCTGTTGGAGCTTTCCTGCCCTTGCAAGAAGATCAACCATGCACCCATAGTGCTCTCTACCCGGTTCAATCCTGAAGAGCTTCTTCATTGACCGAAAATAGTACCACCCTTTGTCCACCAACCCAGCATGACTACAAGCAAATAAAACCCCTACAATGGTAATATAGTTTGGCTTGGGACCAACAACCTCCATCGATTGAAAAAGCTGCAGGGCCTCCAAACTCCTCCCATTTTGAGCCAAGCCAGAGATCATCGTGCTCCATGATATCACATCCTTCTCGGTCATTCTCTTAAACACTGCCTCCGCCTCCTCCAAGCTCCCACACTTGCAATACATATCAAGAAGTGCATTGTTCAATATCAAATCCCGTTTGTACTTCAAAACATGGACATGCACTTGCTTTCCCATCTCCAACAACACCATCCCCGTACAAGCTCTAAGAACGCTAGTCAAAGTCCCTTGATTAGCAAGAAATCCAGACCTCTTCATGTCAATAAATAAATCTATTGCTCTAGACCCATCTCCAGTCTGCGCAAACCCTCCAATGATCGAATTCCAAACCACAAGATCTCGAGTCACCATCTCCTTAAAAACTTTATACCCACTTTCCAGATCCCCAAACTTAGCATAAACATCGGTAAGAGAGCTCCTAACAAACACGTCTGACTCAAGCCCGTTCTTAACTATTGAACAATGTATTGACCAAAGAGTCTTTAGCTCATCACAAGCTTTTAGTATCGACGAGAAGGTATACATATTGGGTCTAATTCCTTCCCTCTGCATCAAAAGCAACAGCACAAGAGCTTCTTCATACCGTTTTCGATTGATTAGGGATGAAATCATGGCAGTAAAGGAGACGACATTTCTTCGAGGCATTTGATCGAACATCTGTTGGGCCTCGTCAAAGAGATTGAATTTGAGGTACATGGAAAGAATGGAATTGGACAGAAACAGAGTGGGGGGCTGTTGGGTGTACGAACTGAGGTGGCGGTGGACTGAACGGCCGGATTCGGGTGAGTTTGAAGAGAGGCAGAGGCCGATGAGATTGAGGTAGGCGGTGGGGTCCACGGAGGAGAGGGGGAGGTTGTGGGATTGGAGGGAGGAGAGGGCGGCCATGGCGGCGTCGAGGGGCCCACGAAGGCAGAGGTGGGCGAAGGTTTGGAGCAGCGGGTGTGTGTCTGGGTGTGAATTTTGGTGAAGACAGCGGAGCAAAAAGCGAGGTTTCCATGGGAGAGGCTTGGCGAGGTTCATCAAGTGCGCGTGGGCGAGGGAGCGGAAGGGTTTTTTGTTGGCGGGAGTCAAATCCAACAGGGGGGGTCTTTTTTGCACATACACCCTTGATCAAACAAGTAATGCCCGCAAAAATTACACCAATGACTGATGACATCACAAAATTCGAACTAGTTGGATTAAACTAGTTATTTGTAAAAGTTTTTACCTGATTTACTAATCACTCTTCCTAATATAACTATGAATTTTGTGATGCTATTATGGTTGCTTTGAAGTTATTACATGGTTAATTAAAAGTTCAAAATGGACTCAGGAGTGAGACTCTAAGTTTGTGATGTTGGGTGGGTTTCTCTCAGAATTAAAAAGAAGGGCTAAAGCAGATACTACTGGTATCAGCTATTGAAGAATGTAATATAATGGTCTGAAAGCCTTTTCTTAGCTAAAAATAATTTCAAAACTAATTGAAACACCTTTTGTTATCATACATTCTTTACGTTTGGGCTAACTAATGTGATATTTTGTCTTCATTATATTGTTGAATGGTAATGTATTGGGCTAATATATTTGTATTAATGTACTATGATTAGTATATGAGATTATTCAGATTACAACAAAGTTAATGCAAGTCTAGTTATCATCATCATAAACAATTATACCGATGATAGCTGTTCCAAATGATGAAGCAGTTGTTCTACCCCAGCATGAAAATACAGTTGTACCCTTACAAGGTATAAATACAGTTCATCCTAAAGTAGATCCTGCTTATGAGATAGAACCTAAAATTCTTCAACCACAAGTGCGTAGGAGATCAACTAGGGAGAGTAGATCAGCCATTGTAAATGACTATATAATTTATCTCCAAGAGTATGAGTTTGACATAGGGTTAGAGGATGACCCCACATCCTTGAATGAGGCCAAACTCAGTATCACTCTAATAAATGATCAAATACCATGAATAGTGAGTTAAAATCTATGAAGAACAATGATGTTTAAGATTTAATAGAGTTGCCTAAAGGTAAGAAACTGATTGTTTGTAAATAGGTGTTCAAAATCATGCGGGATTCGAAAGGCAATGTCGAAAGGTCAAGGCACGACTCGTATTACTCAAAGAGAGGGCATTGAATAAAAAGAAACATTCTTCCCAATTTTTATGAAGAATTCTTTTAGGATTATCATGTCATTAGTGACCCACTTTGACCTGAAATTACACCAAATGGATGTACCGTCTTTTTTAATGGTGACATTGAAGAAAAAATTTATATGGTGCAACCAGACAGTTTTGAAGTTAAAGGTTTACAACATCTGGTTTATATATTAAACAAACAAAACCATTTATGGTCTAAAGCAAGCGTCCCGTCAATGGTATTTGAAATTTGATCAAGTAATATCCGGTTATGATTTTAAGGAAAATATAGTTGATTAATGTATTTACCACAAATCTAAAGGGAGTAGATATATATTTCTTGTGTTGTATGTGGATGACATTCTATTAGCAAGTAGCAATATAGATCTTCTATTTGAGACCAAGAGTTTTCTCTCAAAGAATTTTGAGATGAAAGATCTTGGAGACGCTTCTTATGTAATAGACATCCAGATTCAACATGACAAGACACGTTAAATATTAGGTTTATCACAAAAGACCTTTATCGATAAGGTGCTGATAGATATGGCATGAAGAATTGCTCTTCAGGTGATACGCCTGTTACTTAGGAAAATAAGCTGAGTCTACTCCAATGTCCCAAGAACGATCTACAGAAAGAGCAAATGAAAGACATTCCACATGCACTGGTAGTTGAAAATCTGATGTATGCTCAAGTTTGTACCCGTATAAATGTAGCATATGCTGTTGGAAAACTTGATAGATACCTGTGCAATCTTGGGATTGATCACTAGAATGCTGCCAAGAAGATAATGTGATATCTACAGAGGATAAAAGACTACATGCTTACCTAAAGGAAATCTGATCATTTGCCGCTGATTGGATATACAGATTCAGATTTGCTAGATGTATTGAATTTAGAAATTCACTTTAGGTTATGTCTTCCTGATGGCAGGAGGAACGATTTCTTGAAAAAGTGTCAAGCAGACACTTGTTGCTTCATCAACGATGGAAGCAGAGTTCTTTGCTTGTTATGAAACGTTGAATTAAGCTATATGGCTTAGGAATTTTGTTTCCGGCCTTCGGTTAGTAGATTTAGTTGAAAGACCATTACAACCATACTGTGACAACAGAGCTGCAGAGCTCTACTGCAAAAATGACAAGAATTCAGTAAGGTCGAGACACATCGACATTAAGTTTCTTGTCGTTAAAGATAGAATTCGGAATAACATTGTCTGCTGACAGTATTAAAATTACTCTTAACATTGCAGATCCACTCACTAAAGGGCCGCCTCCTAAAGTGTTCTTGGAGCATGTTGCTCATATGGGGATGGCTAGTTCTAATGATATCCTGATTTTAGTGTGAGTGAATAATCTTATGTAACAGACATAATTTCTAAATGCAACGTATATTTTTTGATTCTAATAATAAAATGATAACTGCTTCCTTTAAATTTTTTTTGATTTTAATTTGCACATTTGAGTTTGTTAGCAGTTGGACTCGTTGGAGTCATAAAGTTAGATTCGTTAGAGTTATAAAGTGAAAACCAGTTGGAATTGTACCTTATTTGATCAGAGGACATTTTCATGCCATAGTTCATATTTGTTTTATGTCGTTAAGGGTTTTAAAACTTGTGATGTGGAAGGTCCTACCTCGATTATACAGAAGATAACGACCGCCATGTTCGATAACAAGGTACTTAATAAACCAGATTGATATAAAATGTTGGTTTGTTGGAGGTTAAAGTTTTGACGTCATAAAGTTATGCATAATATCTATTCAATATGACTTGCAAGTGAGAGATTATTAGACTTATTCTGTTCTAAAGTCTAATTTGATTTGGGTCTAATCAAGTCAATTGGATATTTGCACCCATCTACTTTAACTCTTATTGTTTGACCCAATCAAAAATTAAGCATGCCTAAATGGTTTTAGTCTAGACATATTTCCATTACACTTATCCATGAGTATATCTAAATTAAGATGTGACTCATCTACACATGTTGGAACTCATGTTATCAATCAAGAGCCTAGATCTATGATGAGTTGAACTAGGGTTCCTTGATGCTATATATATCATGGATAGGATTTCATCTCCACCACTATGACCTAATCTCTTTTGGATGTCTCTCATCTCCTCTAAGGATCAAGAAGAGAAATTGGGGGCTAGAGAGTGTTGGCCTAAAGGCTTATAACTTTAGTTTTGATGATGATTAACTCATGTAATTATAATTTACTAATGATCTTATGTTTAATTAGTCTCAGATATTTGATCAAGATCTTAGTAGGTGTTTAGCTTCAACAAAGGAGTTTTGGAGCTTACACATGTAGATTCAAGAGCTCGCGCGTCAAGATCGCATCTAGCACTCGGTTGGAGTCAAGCTCGTTGGATCGTATTTGGATTGGGTCGTCTTGAAGATCAGGATCGACAAGAAGACTTCAGTTTGTTTAGTTTAAGATTATATTTAGATCTTGTGTAATGATAGATAGTGTTGATATGCTTAAGTTCACACACATACAAAAGTATAAAGTTTGATTTTCGATTTAACCGGTTTTGGATTTCATATAAAAATATAGATATATATATATCTTATATGTATATTGGAGTCTATCCATATACAATATGATTTAAAGTTGTTTGTATACCTTGTTTTTGTATCCAATACAAGTTTTAGAGAAAATAGTTTTTCATTTCAAAATCTAAGTTTTGAAAATACCAATTTTGTGTTTAAGCCTAATTTCAATACCATAAAAATGGTTCAAATAATTTGAAATATGTGTTGATTTTTGGTCACACATATTTGTTATTCAAAGATCTTATAAGAACTTATTTTTGTGAAATTTATGTGTATTTATGCGATTTTATTAGAATTAAAATATCTAAGTTTTCAATCTTAGAATTTCTGCCAGAGACACTGGCGGTCGAACGGACGGTCGACCGGACTAGGAGTCGGTCGACCGGACCGGTCGACCGATGTGTACGCAAACGTGCACATGGCTAGCCTAAACACCAGTCGATCGCGCGGTCGAAAGACTGAAAGCACCCAACTCTCGGGTCGACCAGGCGGTCGACCAAAGGCTTGGCCCGGTCAACCACCGCCCGGACGACCGGAGGCTCAACGGTCAGAAAAATAATCGTGGGCCGGTCGACCGGAATGGCATTTTTGCCCTTCCTTCTGCCAACAGGTAGATTTTTGAGAGGGTTATAAATACCCATCTCTTGGGTTGTTTTCTATAAGAATTTCAAGAATAAAATTTTTCATCTTTACAAGTGTTTTAGCAGCAAGTTTTAAAGAGTTTTTGTAAAGATTTATCTTTATTTTGTTTTCGAGGGTTGGAAAAATCAAGGAAAAATAGAGTCTTTGGGAATTTGATTTCGATCTTCATTTCTATCTTTATCTAGTATTTTTTAAAGAATTTTTCTTTGTGATTTATTTTCCGAACACCTTGTATTCTCATACTTGAGCTATCATCTCTATCCTATCTATAGGATTTTATTTTTGGTGAGAAAATTAGTTTGTGGCCTTTTGTGATCACCAAGGTTGTTTATGGTCCTTGAGATCACCAAGATTATAATCCTTCTTTACTTGTGGCTTTGTGCCTATCTCTCTAAGTGTAGAGGAGGTTGTGCTTTGGGTTCGTTTTCATCCCTCTTGTATAGAGGTGATTGAGGTTGAGCTCTGGGTTTGTTTTTATCCCTCTTGTGTAGAGGTGATTGTAGTGGAGTTTTGGTTTACTGCCTTATCCCTCTAGTGTGAGGTGATTGTTATTTGGCTTAGTGCCTTATCCCTCTTCTGTGAGGTGATTGTTGTTTTGGCTTTGTGCCTAACCTCTTGTGTAGAGGTTATTTGGTTAGAGAGAGAAGTTGTGTACTCCTAAGTTTGTATTACCAAATCCTCGGTGGAGGTTCCCTGTGTGGGAGGTCCTGTGTGGACGTATAGTGAAAATCTTTCTGTGTGAAGGCGGGAACGTAGAGCAGTGGCTCGAAACATATCTTAGTGTTTACGATTGATCCACTATCTCTAACCTCTCCCTCTTTTATATCTTGCATTGCATCGTATTGTTTATTTCATATATATGCTTGATATTGATTGTGTTCCTCACTAGTGTTGAACTAAGAGAGTTTCATATAGCACCTCAACTCTTATTTAGAGGAATTTAGAGGAGATAGTCCAGAGCCCATCACTGAATATTTGGCTACACTCTTTGGTTATACTTAATATGTTGCAATTAATTTTTAATTCCACATCATTTGTCATTAGATTAACCATACACCTTTCACCCCTCCTCTAGGTGTATTTTCAGATGAGTTGAATTAGGATTCATTGATACTATATATCACGGATAGGATTTCATCTCCACGACTATGACCTAATCTCTCTTTTGGATGTCTCTCATCTCCTCTAAGGATCAAGAAGAGAATTTCGGGGCTGGAGATAAGAATCCTCTCTCTCAACTCTGGCGTCCTCGAGATTGTGCAACCTTCGGCATCCTTTTCGTAATGGAATCAGGTATGCTTAAATCCTCTTTCCTTTTGATCTTGATAAAGAGGCTTTCAGTATATACGTAGATCTTGTTTTGAATAATTATTAGATCTAACACATATTTCAAGAGTTTATTTTTTTGCTGGGCATCTTTTATCTCTTCAACAGAGGCCCTAGAGGTTCGAGCCTTGCCAGAGGACATATTTATATATATTTATTTCTGATCACCGTGGCCACTGATCTGGGCCTGGGTTTGCTCCTCAGTGATCACCAGTTCGAATTCCGGTGTGTGGTGATTTTCTAGCGGAAAAAGAAAGAGGCCCTAGAGGCCTCCTACTTCCCTGTGTCCAGGTCTTCTTCTCCCCAGGGACTGCAATAGAGGTTGTCTCTATTGAGGCATCGTCTGTACGGTATTGTCCAGCGGCCTGCAATGTCAAAACAGTCGTCCGAGACGAAATTTGCAATCACCATGTCTTTCACTTCCCCTGTTGATCTTGATGAACATTGATCAGAGTTGCCAAAAGATGAGTGAAGCTACAATGTCAAGGAATATCAATCTCTGAAGCCACAAGAAAGAAGTAGAGAGCTTCAGAACAACTCTTTGTTTCAAACTGAAAGCAACATGCACCAGAACAGCTGCTGCCATACCATTGTCCCCAAAATTCCTAACTAATCCAATTGTAATAGCCTCAATATTTAACCACACTATACTCAGTTAAACAGATTCGATCCAAAATGTCGGTCTGCGTTCAAATGCCACCTGCAAGATGATCATAATCACAACTGTGAGGCTCCCAGAACTAAAAAGAAAAACTATCATATCCAACAGCACTGTTGTATCACAAAGGCAATGGATATAAGATGAATGTAGTGAGACTACAGAATGCTAACACTATCAGCAACAACTGCTGATCATAAAATGAATTTTGAGCTATAGAGACTAGTATCTGACATATGCTTCGAGCAAGCATGTTCCAAAGAATTGGCTTGGAAATAACTAACAAGCATGTTTAAATTTCTGCAGATATAGTCACTGCCTAGCTCCCATGGTCTCTCAAGAGACCACATATGCATTTTGTCATAGCTCCTGATAAAAAAAAGTAAATAACTATGTGATTAAATATCACTCATTAAGGCTGAAAATCAGCCGGCGAAGCATCTTAAGAAGATCTCATTGCTGAAGTACTAGGTTCAAACCAAAATTAAATACCAATACTAGAAGAGCAACAAGAGCAAAAGCCATCATTCAGGTCCATGTTGGCCACATGAATCATTTTTCTACATTCTGCTCCCCTAAAGGCCATTATCATATGAAATACGAATAATATTGAAACAAAATCTGCACTTTTAGCTAATACCTGGGACGTACACATTAATGGATTCAAAACCAGTGGGAGTTTAGAATGCCTGCAGACTGGTTGAAAACATACATACAATAGCCAGGAGGGAGGGAAAGAGGAGCATATTAAGAATAGAACTTACCTTCTTCTTGTTGAAGTTCAAGCGCTGAACAAACTCTTCAATAATCTCTGATCTTCCTTCATTGAGACCTTGTAAAGAACCTCGTCAGGGTCTCTTGAGAGAGAGAGGCAACATGGAATTCCCTGTCATGGGAATTAAAGAATCTGCAACAAGAAAAGGAGAAACTTTTACCTAGGTAACAAATTAAGGGCACTAGAAGAAAAGGATATACTTTTTACATACATCACATATTAAAAGCCAAAACTAAGCTAGAACACTAGATTGTGCATGTCTGTATGTTCGCATTTTGGCAGAACAGATGGATGGTTTTACATTTCTCTCTGTTTGGTGGTGCAAACAAGAACAAGATGAAGAATTGTATTAAAGCCACAAGAATAAACAAGTCCTGTCACCTCTCGCACATGAAGAGATTATATCAGATTGTCAACAGTTACCAGATCATGCATTGCACCAGAAAGTAAAAATGGATATCATATAACAAAGTAGTTTTTCAGTATTAGTCCCATAAATTACTTGTATTTGCATATAAGTCCCCAAATGTTTATGTTTCTTTTTAGGTCCCCGAAATCTTTTTAAGTATGCCAAATTGGAACATAGTTAACTTTATTCATAAACTTGTGGAATATTTAATTAACTCTTAACAGAACTCAATATTTTGACTGGTGTGCCCCTTTACCAACAAAATCATCTCCTCGGCACTACATTGATCTTTCCCACCAAGCCTAAAACTCTTAACTCTCACTCTCCCATCAACCCCAATTTCAAATCCCTCTCAGTTAAGTGAACTCACCAACTGACGCAGATCAGAAGCAAAAGCACCACCTAAATCTCTTTCTAGCACTGATAAATCCTAAAAAATGCCAGGTAGAGAAAACTCTAGAGTCTGCCAGAAAAGAAGAGAATTTCTCAAATTTTATTGAAGTTTTAACATGCCTATAAAGAGTTTCAATGGCCCTATATATAAATAAGTCCAACAAAAGAGACATAAATTTAATAAGAAATAAACCAATAAAAGAGCCATATATCTACTGGAAAACAAAGAAATAAAAGAGTCCTAAGTCTAGTAGAAAAATAAAATAATAAAAGGTCATAAACATATTAAGGAAACTAATCGAAGAAAAAACAAATAAAAGAAAAAGGAAACTAAAAGAAATAAAAAGGCCTAAAACAACTAGGGTTCCTTTGATAGCTCTCCTGCACTAATCCCCGGCACTTCCAAAGAACACGGCCTTGAGTTAAGATCTGGATAAAGCTTCTGTTCTTGATGATATTTAAATAGGCCGGCCACATTGAAAGTCTGGGACATTGACATATCTTCTGGAAGATCAACAACATAAGTATTATTATTAATCTATTTCAGAATTTTAAACGTACCATACTTCTTCGGCCTCAGTTTGTTATAAGACCCAGCGGCAATCACTCCTTGCGCAAAAGCACCAAAACCGTATCTCCTTCACTGAATACCTTCTCTTGCCTATGCTTATCCGTTGTATTTTTGTATTTGGCATTAGCTAGTTCTACCTTCTTATTGACCTCTTCTTGAACGGATCACATCTGTTCTGTCATAACAATGGTTGTACTACTAACCTTGTCACTAACAGGTAATTGAACCAAGTCGAGAGCATGAAATGGTACTTTTCTGTTGACAACAAAAAGAGACATACCAGTGAAAATGTGAACACTACTATAAGCAAATCTTGCTTGTGGTAAAGGCTTGTCCCATTGTGCTTAGATTTATCTCCACAAATACTTCAAATCAGATTTTCCAAAATATAATTTACAACCTCTGTTTGACCGTCTGTTTAAGGATGTACAATATAGTTGTACTTCAAGGAAGTGTCAAACCTACGCCACAATATCATCCAAAAGTAGCCAAGAATTTGCTATCTTGATCCGATACATTGAAACTTAGTATATCACGCAGTCTTACAACCTCTTGAAAGAATAACTTGACCACATGTGGAGCATCTGAAGTATTTCGATAAGGAATAAAATGTGACATCTTTGAAAAACTTTCTACTACAACAAATACTGAATCCACCACCTTGGCGTATGAGGAAGTCCTAGTACAACATCCATACTCAAATCCTCCCATATATATCTTTTGAAGTAGGTAAAAAAAAGGTACAAACATGTGTTATGAACTTGACCTTTTGCAACTTCGTAGACATGACAATTTCTCACAATGGTAGCTATATTTTTCCTCAACTGCGGCTAATAGTATTTATTCTCCACGTTTTGTGTAGTTTTATCTCTACCTAGATGTCCACTAATCTCTCCACCATGTAATTCCCTAATTATCTTCTCTCTCAAGGAAATCGTAGGGATGCATAGCTGATTCCTTTGTACTCTCTCCATGTTATCTTTGTGAATTAACCCCTAACTTTCTCCTTAGACATCACTCTCCTTCAGATTCATTCGATAATGTGGCAGATTAGGTAAGCTAGCTCCAGAACAAAGTCAATGTGACACTGAATGTCTCTTATTGGTGGTAAGTCATCGGGCATATCTTGAGCAGTGATCTCTTTAAACTCCTCCAACAGAGGCTACAATTTTGCTAGATTATTGACTGATGGGGTTACCTCTTTTATGACCATGGCAAGTCTCTGTTTGATCTCCTTAGATTTTATCAAAAAATCACCATGACTGCAGATTGATAAGAAAGATATCCCCCTCCACTTTAGAAGCTAAAGTCTAGTTTCCAATGGGTGGCATTACAATCTTCTTACCAAGAACATATAAATATTTTGTCTACCAATGTGCGATACATCTGCATCATGTTGCCATGGCTCCCAAGCAAAATACGACACGCATCCATATTTACAATATCATAAGTAACAAAATCTTAATAAAATTTTCTAATAAAAATAGGAACATAGTATATATATTTGTTACCTTAATAAATGGTCCCTTTGTGATCCAACCAATCGTGTAGGGGTTTGGGTGTGCCTTAGTGAACAATTTCATATGATTTACAACCCTCGAAACAATATTTTTGCAGCTTCCACTGTTGATGACAAGCTTGCACACCTCTCGTTAACATAACACTATGCATGAAAATTTTGATGTCTTTATGAGGTATGTTGTACTTTTGGAGTGTACATTAGTTTCCTGATCACACATGAAACACAATCTTCTTCTTTTGCATAGCCAATGTCCTACAATTTATTATCATTAATCACGTCCTTGTCTCCTTCATAATCTACAAAGTTGGCTAGTCTTCTATTAGGGCACTCATTTGATTTGTGTTCAGGTTCGAGGCATCGATAACAATTAACTACACTAGGCTTTATATATGGATTACCTTCTCCACCACATCTCCAATCTTCTAAGTGGTACTAAGACCAGTACTCGAGGATGCCATAGGAAACCGTCCTTGACAGGTTGCTGAGAATTCCTCTGCAGTCTGATCTACTCATTTGTCCACCCGTTTGAAAGATTATCGGCTCAACAACCTTTCTGCTTTCAAAGCAAAATTATGAGCCTCATCAATGGAAAATTATAGTGGTCAAAATTTGACCATGATCGTGATGACTACACGTGTTCAAGCTACCAAGAGCTTTTCCTAAGACATCTACAAATCTCTAAATCCATCCCGAATCCTCATCTCTCCTGACCTTCACTGAGCTACCTCGTTCTGAAGGCACCTAAATCTGAAACCATATCTGTCACTCTGAAAACTTTATCACTCTGAAACCTTTCACAACTGAAGACTCCAACTCTAAGCCAGAAGCTACCAATAGTAGTCCACCGAAATCTCCGTCTATCGTTACACAACACAATCCTTTCCCACATGAAAGACGTGTAACACCGCTACATTAAAGCGGGCGATTACACATGTCAGCAGATTCTCCGATACTCAATCCCGACTAACCAGCGCTTATTATCACGATCGTTACAACAAATCCAGCACGTGCAAATCGTGCAGTTACAACCATCTGCCAATTTCGCCTCCACGCCAGCATTCATGTTAGGTATATATGATTTTTTCTTCTAGGAGAGGGAGATTGGTTGCTTCCTTAATCCTTACCACTACACTGAAAGTTTTTCTGTTCTAGTCCACCATTCCACTACACTAGTTGTAACCCCCTAATCCTTGAAATACATATCACAGTATACTCGATACGACGTACAAAATTGATTTGACCTTTTTGATTGTCAGATGGAGCCGATTCAGTTTTCGATATTATTTTTCAATATTTTAGATTTTTAAGAATTTTTTGAAATTTTTCTGAATTATTTTGAAAAATCATCGCAGTCAGTGGTCGACTGATACCGATAATCGGATATACGATTTTTAATTCACAAATGGAGTTGAATTTTGAGAATCTTCTTTCATATTGTGTTTTAAAATCGTATTTTCTATAATAGGTTATTTTTGAGACTTTTTCTGAATTATTCAAAAATCGGATCTAACCAGTGTCGACCGACGTCGGTGAAATGTTTCAGGATTTTTTTAACTTGCAAATCGGACAATATTTCTAGAATCCGATTTCACAGTACTTTGCAACATAATATTTCCTATTTTCTAGAATTTTTGGGGACAATTCAGAACTAGTCAAATTTCGCCCCAAATTAAATAATATTATAAAATTTCTTTTAATTTCTTTTTTCTTTTCTTTCCCCAATCTTCTTCAGCCTTTCACCGCCTTTTCTTTCCACCGCCTATCTCACACCGCCATCTCTCTCCTTTTGTTTTTAAAATCTCTCCCTCTCCCTCTCCCTCTCTAATTCTCACTCTTCTCTCTCAAATTTCTCTCTCTCCTCGTTCTTCCTCAATGTCTCTCTCTCTCCCCCCTCTTTCCATCTCTCTGTCCCGGGGGGACCCGCGGCCGTGTGGTCAGTGCGCCACCGCGTCTCCCCCAAGCTCCGCGCCTCCCCCTCCCCCAAGCTGGGCGCCACCTCCTAATCCTTCTCCTCTTCTCTTACCTTTTCTCCCTTTTCTTCTTCTTCTTGATCTTCTCCTCTCTCTCTCTCCCCCCCTCCCACTTCTTTTTCTCTCTCTCCCCTCTCTATGTGACCACTGCTGGCGGCTCTCGCTCGTCGCCGGCCAGCTCGGCTGGCTGGCTGGCCCGCAGAGGAGCGCGGCAGCAGAATGCTGCCGTTGTTGTTGTCTTTGTTGGGTTTGGGTTCACACCCGAACCCTTTTAGTCCTATTGGGTAGATTTTGAAACCCAATAACAACCTAATAACCCATCACTTAACTTATGGGTATGGGTTGTGGATCTAAATCCGACCCGTTAGCCACCCAATCCCGCATCCAAAACTAATAAAGACAATTTCCCGTAAAATCCCCTGTGAAATAATACTTATTGCATTTTAATTCTTATTTATTACATATTTAACCCATTTCTATTACTTTTAGTGTTCGGGCAATATCTAGAGCATCCGGACTCCGAATTGGACGATTCTGAAACCGTTACATTCGTGGGAAAAAGAGCTACTTTTCCACGGTTCCTTTATGAGTGTTTTTCTTTATAAATTCTATTTTATTGTATTTCATGACATTGGTTGATATCTTTATTTAATAAATTTTGATTATCGGTAAAGCATTATAAAAATGTTTAATATAATGTAAGTATTGATAAATCACTGTAGGTAAGCATATACATGATTGTTCTTTAAACATAAGCAATATCATAATTTCTTTTATATTTTGAATTATTATAAATAGATGAAATGTCTAAACATCGAGACTAATAAGTTATTAGCGAACAAATTGATAATTAAGAATTGAGAATTATAGATAAGAATAATTTTGTGATATCTATTATATAAATAATATTGTAATCAATCTTATACTTATTATTATAAATAACATATCTGACATTTAATTATGTGGTATAGCCACCGTATCAACCTACTGACAACACTGAGACGCTACCCTTGTATTTCTAGTACATGCATTCCAGTTACATGGATACTCTAGAGTACGGGACAGGGGATACTACTAAGTACACCTGGATATCTGTTTTGCTGAACATCTGTTTAGCTGAACACTGTTATTTTATGTACTTATGGACATATCACACATATCCAGTAGTGCACCAATATTATTATTTTAATGTATTATACATGACACCATTTATGTCTTCTTTATGCGTCACTGATACATAGATACACCATTTCATTAGATACTGTCATTGCATATCTTTGTATCGTCGTTCCCTGGATACGCGATATACAGTTACTATATATTCTTATACCACTGTTATATAGACTCACCGATCTACACGCATTGATTGTCTATGTATTCCTGTTGCATAGATCATGGTTTATATTATTGCTACAAGAATATTTCTGTGTTCCCGTTATATAATTGTTTCCCGTTACTGATATTAATATTCCGGTTACTGGATACATAAGTTGTTAATATGCGATGTGTGAAATCTCACATCTATTGTTTTCTATTTCCCGTTATCTTGTTTCATACTATCAACACAGCCCATGTCATGTTATCGTATTATATGTATCATGTACTGTACTTGTTCCTGATATACTGTGTAGTTAAATATGATAAAGATAACTTGGGGATGGGAGAGACTTGACGGTTGATTAGATCTTATCGGTTGGATGTATTTTATCCACATTGTTAGTCCCACTGCAAGAGATGGTAGTGATGGCTACCGATTGTATATAGCTCCATTAGCTCCCGTTTCTCGTTTCGTGCTCCCCTCTTAGCGGAGAGCCCTGGTCTCAGCAGTCAGGGGTCCGTTTAAGCCCGTGATCCGGGTATGCATGGGATACACCTACCCGATAAGAGCTCCTTGACTATTGGGTTTCCAATTAACATAATAAAATAGTATAAACAATAGTGACGACAGGAACACTTGTTATTTGGTCACTCTCTCGTTTGGATAATGGTACTCGTATGCCATGTCCGGATTGGTTCGACTGGAGTGCGGGCTCCAGCATGAACTGCTAGTGGTATGGGACACTGGAAGAGATTGATTAAAATACCAGGTGGTACTGATTGTTATTATTGTATAAATAACATGATTTGCCTGATACATGTATACTATTGTTTCGTTATACTTGTTACTGTTGCTGATAATTTATCCACTATGTTACCTGTATCCTTTGTTACATTACTTGGTACATATTACACTTTCTGTTATGACACACTACTCTGCATACCATATATTATTCTGTTCCATATATTTTTCGTGCACACACTATAACAAGATATTCATGTTTCCCACTGACACCGTCAGGTTACTATTATTATTAGTGTAAATATAATATGTTAAACAACTAAGACTTGATACATAATAATTAAATATGTATTATCCGTAGTGTGTAAGTAAATATACTGTATCTTATTATTCATACTCTTGATATGCCTTATATATTATCGTGATTGTACTACTATAGTATATTATTGCCTCCTTCATTTTATCACTTACTAGGTCGCTTTCTGATGACCCTGAGTTTGCGTGCCCCGGTTGAAGATCCGAGTTATCGTATTGTCAGAATTTCATTGGATTCACATAGGACATGTCATCGACATCATTTATAAGTATCTTTATTATTTAGGTTTTAGTTTCTTATTTTTTTCATATTTCTATATCCATCATGATCACTAACCCCTTTCTGTAGGTATTCTTATACTTATTTAATGTTGGGACTCTTGTGTATATGGAGGTTATTTCTTATACTGAGGCTTAGCGTACGTACATGAGAGTATTTTCGCCCTGCGTATGTACGTCGCCATAGCGTCCCCGTATCCGTGGGATCGGGGCGTTACACTAGTGTAATACCCTAATTCTGCAGGTACGGAGACGCTACGGTGACGTACACACGCAGGGCAGAAATACCTTCACGTACGTACACTAAACCTCAGTACAGGGAATAAACACAGTACACATAAATATTTAGTATTAAATAAGTATAAGAATACCTTTAAAAGGGGTCAGTGACCATAATAAATATAGAAACATGGATAGATAAGAAGATAAGGATAGAATAATAGAGATATTTATGAATAATATAGGTGGCGAGCCTTCATGTGTATCTCGTGAAATATCTGGTACTATGATATCTCTGATTTTCAACATGGGCACGCAAACCCAGGGTCATCAGAAAGCGACCTAATGAGCAGTAAAATGAAAAAAGCAGTAATATATACCATAATAGTAGTACAATCACGATATTATATAATATATATTTAATTACTAGTGATACAATATACATATGCTAACAATCGGTATATATATAAGAATTATTTTAGCACTATAATATTGTCAATGCCTAGCATGTCAATAGTGTCACCTCTATGATATTATCTAATTATATTACATGAATATCTATTAATATTATCGGGAAGAGTCTGGAATATATATATCACCTAACTATTTAACATTGTGTTATTATAATCAATATGAGTTATACCATTTTTATGTTATTATCAATATACGTGATATGATACAGTATTAAGTGTTCTTAATTACATCTGTGTGTATAAGTAACATGTATCAAGTTTAATTACTTTATATTTCTTATTTAATATAAGAATAACAGTAGTATATTGGTGTCGTGATGAATATGAATATAAAGATATGAAAAATGCAGAATAATCATACAACTGTATTGTGTTTATACAGTAAGAGTGTCTACAAGGTATACATGAAACAGAATACATAGAATGTAGAGTATACATATAAGTGAATAATGTGTCACCACATGAAGTGTAACAAGTATCAACAAGTGTAGTAAGGTATACGACTGACATGATAATGGATAGAATATCAGAAATGATAATAAGTATAACTGAGCAGTAGTATACATGTATCAAGAAAGTCATATTGCTTATACAATAATAACAATTAGTATCGCCTGGAATTTTAATCAATCTCTTTCAGTGTCCCATGCCACTGGCAGTTTATACTGGAGCCTGCACTCCAGACGAACCCATTTGAACATGGCATACGGGTACTATTATTCGAATGAGAGAGTGACCAAATAACAAGTGTTCCTGACGTCACTATTATTTTATACTATTTTATAATGTTAAATGGAAACTCAATGGCTAAGGAGCTCTAGTCAGGTGGGTGTACCCCATGCACACCCAGAATCATGGCCTTAAACAGACCCCTGGCTGCTAAGACCAGGGCCAGCCCGTTAAGGCTGTAACAAATAACGAGAAATGGGGAACATGAGCTCATCGAGTAATAACAAACGATATCTAGTGCACCCGTCCCTGCAGTGGGACAGTAATAGATCCAGACATCTACCCGACAAGGTCTAGTCAGCCATTAAGTCTCCCCATCCCCGTGTTATATTTATTTTATTTAAACTACAGAGTACATCTGGAATAATAACATTGCAAGGTATATGTAACAAAAAAACTGGACATGAGCTATGATATCATTAAACAGGATAACAGGAAATAAGAAGCAAGAGATGTGGGGCTTATTCACGCATCGTATATCAATAGCTAACATGTCCAGTAATATGAGTTTCATATCAAGATCAGGATTATAGGAAACAATCATGCATTGTATCAGATACCCATGTCACATAATATAGGAATATTCATGTAACAGTAAATCACGTATCAGGAACAATTATCCAGGCAACATGAAGACAAGAACAACCAAAGCACGTATACGTGTGAATCCATGTAACAGGTATAGTGATCTATGCAACGAGAGTACAGAAGTAATAAACACATATATATTAAATGAATATATATAACTGTGGTATGAAATAACTGTATATAGAGTATCCGTATAACAGTATCTAGTGTAACTGCTTATCCATGTATTAGTGGTACAGGAACACGGACTAATAATGTCTAGTGTAACAGTATCAGTGTAACAGTGATAATGGTACATGGAATTACAGTGTCCGGTATAACATGTATTCACTATTTAGTGTACTAGAATGTCAGTATAACGATGATACAGATACATGTAATAACGGTATTCACAATCATGACAACACATGCTCGTACAATGCCAAGTATATCAGTGGCTCGGTAACAGTGAGTGTGTCCAAGTGATTTGAGTAACATAAACATGTGTCTAAATATATTAGTTATTGTAGCGACTTCATTAATAGAAAATTATCTGCAAGTCTATCTTTTCAAACTCTTCAACCTTTTCAATAGTTATTAATTTTATGATAATCCAATAATCACTAAACTAATGGATTTATTAATAATCCAATAATCACTTATTATCAATATGTTGGCCCAAAGGTCCATCACTCTAGTTTTGATGATGATTAACTCATGTAGTTATTATAGTAATGATCTTGTGTTTATTTAGTCTCAGATATTTGATCAACATCTTAGTAGGTGTTTAGCTTCAATAAAGGATTTGAAGTCAAGTTTTGAAGCTAGCACGTGTTGATTTAAGAGTTCGTACATCAAGATCGCATCAAGTACTCAAGAGGAGTCTAGCTCATTGGATCAAGTTTGGATCAAGTCAAGAAGAAGAAGAAGATTTTTAAGAGAAAATTTTCAAAAGACTTGTGCCGGGTTTTGTAAGTGCTAAGATTTATTTTTAAATAAAATGTAAATGATAGACTAGTTGGTAGATTGCTCAAGTTCATTTACACACACACAAAATTTATATGTGTTTTAGAAAATACCGTTTTGGATTTTAAACTTCAAAATATACATGTGTTTTATCAAAACTATTTTAGAGTTTATTGTCAGAAACATTGATATTTCATCTCATATGTGTAGTGGATCATATCCTTACACACTAAGCTTCAAAAATATTTAAAATATCTTGTTTTTGTATTTGGAGAAGTTTTGAAAAAAATATTTTTCACTTTGGAGATTTTTTTGAAAAACACAGATTTTTGTTTAGACCAAAATTTCTATATCGCAAAATAGTTCAAAATATTTGTAATATATTTTGATTTTTAATCAAATATGTTTGTATATCAAAGTATATTAATGAATTTTTGTAGAATTTATGAGAATTTATAAGATTTTATTGAAGGTAAAAAGACCAAGTTTTAATCCCTTTATATGGCTGACCAGGTCTTCGACGGTCGACCGGGCGGTCGAGCGATGTGCACATGTCACGGGCGGATTCTTTTGACTTCGAACCACTCGAACCCGTGCGGCACTTAACTCGCTCTTCCTCCTTAGAAGCGAAGCTAAGTCAGCCTAACCCTCACACTCACTCACTCAAGAGAGAGAGAACACTTGGAGAAGAAGTGGAAGCTTGTATTGCTACTCTTACTTTCCTTGATGATTACAAATGAGCACCCTTGGCTCCTATTTATAGGCAAGGGCTTGTACAAGAATTCTCTAGAATTGGAGGCTTCTAGAATATCTAGAACCTCCCTTATATTCATCCCTAAATATCTTGTTCTAGAATCCTCTAGGAATCTTCTAGGAAATATCTCACTTTACATAGTATTTACAATATTATCTAAGAAGACTCTAGAACCTCTCACCACATGGGGATGAGCCTAAATGAGCCCAAGGTGAGCCCAAGTGCACCAAGATGGAGCGGTTCGTGACATTCTCCCCCACCTATCCGAGCGATGGCCTCATCGCTGAGTTTTCTCCTAATGGAACTTCTCGATCAAGTCCTCGAACTGCCAAAGAGCTCGTGCCGGTTCCCAACTGCTTTCGCTATCTGGCAATCCCTTCCACTTCACAAAGTATTCCAACCTCGAGTGGTTGTTTGCTTCACGAACCGTCCTATCCGCTATGATCTCTTCTGCTTCCTTGTCGAACTCCATGCGAATTCCTGCTGGTGCTCGACTGGATTTCCTACGATCCGGATCTTCCGCGTCCTTATGGTAAGGCTTTAACATGCTCACATGAGAGACCGGATGATACTTCACTGTTGGGGAAAGTTGTACCCTATAGGCTACATTCCCTACTCTTTTCTCAATAGGAAATGGGCCTTCATACTTCCTTATCAAGCTCTTGTGTAGTCCCTTGTACCGATCCAAAATAGAGAGCTTAACAAGGACTAGGTCTCCAACCTGATACTCCATATGTCTCCTCTTCTTATCTGCCCACTTCTTCATCCTTTTGGCCGCCTTACTTAGACACGAACGCGCTAGCTCGTTCTGCTCTTGTCATCCCTTAGCAAGTTTATAGGCAGCTGGGCTACTTCCCTTGTAGCCGATAGCAATGGAGTTAGGAGTGAGCGGCTGTTGTCCAGTGGTAATCTCGAACGGACTCTTCCCAGTAGACTCACTCCTCTGTAGGTTGTAGGAGAATTGGGCTATGTCCAGAAGCTTCGCCCAATTCTGCTGGTTGGCACTCACATAGTGCCTTAGGTAGACCTCCAACAAGCCATTCACCCGCCCCGTCTGGCCATCCGTCTGAGGGTGAAAGCTAGTGGGGAAGTTCAAGTCCGACTCTATGAGCTTGAAGAGCTCCGTCCAGAACCTACCTGTGAAGCGGCCATCTCGATCACTCACGATCGTCTTAGGCAAACCCCAATACTTCACCACATGCTTCAGAAATAGTGGGGCTGCTACCTCGGCTGGACACTTGGCTGGGGCTGGAATGAAGATGCCATACTTTGAGAACCGGTCGACCACCACCATAATAATATTGCACCCCTCAGACTTGGGTAAGCCCATGATGAAGTCCATGGAAATGCTTTCCCAAGGTCGCTCTGGAATCGGTAGTGGTTCCAGCAATCCAGCCGGTACCCTTTGCTCCGTCTTGTCTTGTTGGCACACAAGACAAGTCTTCACATAGGCCTCAACGTCATCCCTCATGCGAGGCCAATAATAATTTTCTTCTATAAGAGCTAAGGTACGGTGCACACCTGGATGTCCCGCCCACTGTGAGTCATGGCACTCCTTGAGAAGCTCCCTCCTTAGGTTCCCGAACAGTGGCACATACAACCGCCTCCCCTTTGTATAAAGCAAGTTTCCTTCTAGCCAGAACCTCCGAGTCTTGCCCTCCTTAGCATACTCCATCATATTCTTGGCTGTAGGGTCCTGAGCCAAGCCTTCTTTGATGCGATCGAGTAAGGGACTCTGAGGATGACTCAGTATAGCAGCAAACTCAGCCTTTCGACTTAGTGCATCTGCTACTAAGTTGATTCTTCCTGGCTTGTACTCGAGCACATAGTCGAACTCGGCTAGGAAGTCTTGCCATCGCGCCTGCTTGGAAGACAACTTCTTTTGGGCCTGGAAGTAGCTGGTAGCCACATTGTCCGTCTTCATCATGAACCTCGAGCCAAGTAGGTAGTGTCTCCATACTCGAAGACAGTGAACCACAGCTGTCATCTCCTTCTCCTGTACGGTATACCGCCTCTCGGTATCGTTGAGCTTCCGACTCTCATAAGCCACAGGGTGTCCTTCCTGCATCAACACCCCTCCAATTGCAAAGTCACTCGCGTCGGTGTGCACTTCATATGGCTTGCTGAAGTCGGGTAGTGCGAGAACTGGTTCCTCCGTCACAGCTCTCTTCAAAGCCTCGAACGCGCTCTGGCACTTCGAACTCCAATACCAAACTCGATTCTTCTTCAGCAAGTCGGTGAGTGGAGCAGCTATCGCCGAATAGCTCTTAATAAACCTCTGGTAGTAGTTTACCAAGCCAAGGAAAGATCGCAGCTCCGTTACCTTGGTGGGAGGTTCCCACTCCAATATGGCCTGGATCTTGGCTTGATCCATCCGTATCTTGCCTCTTCCAATGGTATGACCGAGGAACATCACTTCCTCTTGTGCGAACGAGCACTTCTCCCTTTTCACATAAAGCTCGTTGCTTCTGAGGGTCTGGAACTTGCCTCAAGTGCTCCACATGCTCGTCCATGGTCTGGCTATAGACCACAATATCGTCCAGGTAGACCACCACAAAATGGTCCAAGAAAGGCTCCAACACCTTATTCATCAGAGTGCAGAATGTGGCCGGTGCGTTGGTGAGACCGAATGGCATAACTAAGAACTCGTACGATCCGTACCTGGTCACACACGCGGTCTTCGATTCATCTCCTTCTGCAATCCGCACTTGATAATACCCCGAGCGTAAGTCAAGCTTGGTAAAGTATCTTACTTGACCCAACCTGTCGAACAAGTCTGCTATCAGAGGAATAGGGTACTTGTTTTCACCGTGATCTTGTTTAGCGCTCGGTAATCGATGCAAAGCCGCAACGAACCATCATGCTTCTTCTGGAAGAGCACTGGTGCACCATAGGGAGCCTTCGACGGACGAATATATCCGGCATCCAACAACTTCTTCAGCTGCTTTCGAAGTTCTTCCAGCTCTGGTGGCGCCATGCGATAAGGACCCATGGCCGGAGGTCGAGTTCCAGACTTGAGCTCGATTTTGTGGTCCACCTCTCTCCTAGGTGGAAGCTTGCTTAGCAACTTGGCGGGCATGATGTCCTGGTAGGCTTCCAAGACGCCTCGGATCTCCTTGGGCACGTCCTCTCCTTCCTTTGAGCCTTCTTCCACTTTAATGGTAGCAAGAAAGGTCGGCTCATGACGTCGAACTCCCTTGGATATCTGTAATGCCGAGAGCATTTTGGATGATACGCTCTCCCGCTTGATCTGAACTGTGCACGCCTTCCCCTCAAGGATGCACATGGTGTTGGTGTAGGGAACCAACACGGCCTTTACTTTGTCCAAAAACTCTAAGCCAAGCACCACATCGAAGTCGTCCATGGTCACGACTGTCAGGTTCTCCTGGCATTGCCACTCCCCTATGCTCACATCCACCTTGTGAGCTACGCCATCGATAGGAGTGGGACTAGAGTTGACAGCCTTAATAGTGCCTCCTCCCTTAGAGATCTTAAGGCCCAACCTACTAGCAACATTACTTGAAATAAGAATATGAGAAGCTCTAGTATCTAAAAGGGCCTTGAAGGTCTTACCGGAGATGGTTGTCTCGACGAACATTGCCCCTCGAGGCCTTTCATCCACCTTTGCCTTGATCGCATTGAGGAGACGAAGTGAGTGAAGCCTAGTCTCCTCCGGTTGCTTTTCCTCTTCCTTTTGGACAAGAGCAGCGAGATTAGCCCTCTTGGAACAGTCCATAGCTTTGTGGGGATCTCCGCAAAAGTAGCATGCTAACTTCTTCGGACAATCGCCTCCTCCATTGGTGTTGCTGCGGAACTTTCCCTTCTCAAATGCAGGCTTAGGTGGGAACTCCTTAGATGGTTTCTCCTTTTCTCCCCCACCTTTAGCAGGCTTGCTCCTCTTGTCTTTTGGTTTGGATGAATCTCCTATCTTCTTGAACTCGATAAGAGACTCGGCCACTTGCATGGCTTGGGCAAGGGTTTGGACCCCTCGCCTTTGTAATTCCATCCTGGCCCATCCAGAGAGGCCATCCATGAACGAGAATAGGGAGTCTTTCTCGCCCATGTCGGGGATCTCCAACAGTAGTTCTGAAAATTCTTTGACATAATCACGAATGGAACCTTTTGGGTAAGGCGTCGGAGTTTACCTCGGGCCTCGTCCTCGGCATTCTCCGAATAGAACTGCCGCTTAAGATCCGCCTTGAACTCTTCCCATGTGTTATTGGAGCATGTGCCCTTCTTCATATCTTCACATCGCCTACGCCACCACAACGTAGCGATGTCTTCAAGATAAAGAGACACAGCTTGAATCTTAGATGCATCATCTCGAAATCCGACAGCATTGAAGTAGACTTCCATGCTCTAAAGGAAGTTATCAATCTCCCGAGCATTCCGAGACCCCTTGTAAGGCTTCGGCTTGGGCACATCTTTAGCCATAAGGATGTGACACTATACCTCGAGTTGCCAATGCGACATCGTGTTGGTCGATCCTCTTCTTAAGGTCGGCCAACTCCTTCAAGAGTACCTCCACATGGTTCCGCAGGACTGCGTTCTCCTCCCTCCAGGAAGTGTTCCCTTGCTGCAACATGTCGACGGCGGAATTCAAGGCCGACTGCATCTCCTCCTGAAGCTCGTGTCCCGCAGACTCTAGCTTCTCGATGCGCTCATCGTAAGCCTCCAGCTTATCCGCTACGGTAAGCTCCATCTTAGCTAACCATGCCTCTAGCGTCATCATGACATCTCGGGACTTCTCCCTACGAGGCTTGGGAGCATCCTTTGGATCTATAGCTCCAACTACCTCGGAACGAAGATCGGGGCTCGACATTATCGCTCCCGAACCAGGCTCTGATACCAACTGTCACGGGCGGATTCTTTTGACTTCGAACCACTCGAACCCGTGCGACACTTAACTCACTCTTTCTCCTTAGAAGCGAAGCTAAGTCAGCCTAACCCTCACACTCGCTCACTCAAGAGAGAGAGAACACTTGGAGAAGAAGTGAAAGCTTGTATTGCTTACTCTTGCTTTCCTTGATGATTACAAATGAGCACCCTTGGCCCCTATTTATAGGCAAGGGCTTGTACAAGAATTCTCTAGAATTGGAGGCTTCTAAAATATCTAGAACCTCCCTTATATTCATCACTAAATATCTTGTTCTAGAATCCTCTAGGAATCTTCTAGGGAATATCTCACTTTACATAGTATTTATAATATTATCTAAGAAGACTCTAGAATCTCTCACCACATGGGGATGAGCCTAAATGAGACTAAGGTGAGCCCAAGTGCACCAAGATGGAGCGGTTCGTGACACACAAATGTGCACGCCAGGGGCCAGTCGACCGCACTGTCGATCGTCCAGAGAGCTTTGCTCTCTGGATCTGCCCCGCTCAACCGTTGGTCAATGCCCAGTTTTTAGTCGACCATCCGGTCGACCGCTTTTCCCAACGGTCGAAAATCCGACCGTTGGCGGTCGACCGGCCGGTCAACCGACAGCAGCGTCAGCTGGTGATTTAGACCCCAACGGCTAGATTTTGGATGCCTATAAATTGGGGTTCCCTTGAACTATTTTAAACAAGATTTGAAGTGGGGTTTTAAGCTAGTTTTTCTCATCTATTTCAGAGGTTTTCTCCACTTGTTTTAGAGCTAAATACTTCCATATCAAAAGGAGACTTTTAAAGAGTGTTTTGTAAAAGAGATTTCTTGAGTTTTTCCTCCACCATTCTATCTAGTTTTCTCACACATACTTGAGCTTTCCATTGATATATCCATCCTATAGGAGAGTTATTGTGAGAGTATTTTTAGGTGATCAAAGTGTTTAGATCACCAAGTGTTCATTCTTGTATTTGAGGAGGCGAACTTGTGGGCTCGTCTTATTTCGAGTTCTTGTGGGAGCTCGGTGTAGAGGTGCAGCCTCGGCAAGCTAGTGTGCTTGCGTGTGTTGTTCATGCGGGAACAAGAGAGGGACTAATGAGTCCAAGGAGTTCTAGTGTGAACTCGTTGTAGGTGTTGCGGCACCGAGTAATTCGATGGGATCGTTTATAGTGGAAATCCTTCATAGTGTTAAAGGCGGGGACGTAGAGCAAAGGTGCTCGAACCTCGTAATAATTCTTCTGTGTTTGCGATTGCTCTCTCTATCTTTCACTTGTGTTTATATCTTGCATGCTTTTATTGTTCATATTCATTACTTACTTGATATACTTATACTTAAATTGATATATGCTTGGGATTGTTTATTCACACTTGTATTCAACCAAGAGAGTCATAGCGGCACCTCAACTCTTATCTAGAGGAATCTCGAGGAGATAGTCCAGAGCCCTTCACTGGGAATTCGGCTACACTCTTGTGTTATACTTGGTGTGTTTAGCTTAATAGTTTTTAGTTTTTATAAATAGTTTTAATTCTGCATTATTCAGCATTAGATTAGCTCATCACCTATTCACCTCCCTCTAGGTGAACTTCACAATATATAACTAATTCACTTGTATTTTATATTAAATCAATAATCACAATCAAATAATATTATATTAAATATGTTAAGAAGCAGTTTACATATCTTTTACTTATCGTTATTTACTATTTACATGATTTATAAATCAATAATTCCAATTTTACCAATAAAATCGATTTACAATCAATTTATTTAATTAAACATGATAAAATAAAATTTATAAAAGAAAAACCCTCACATAGCTATTATGGAAATGTAGCTCTCTTTTCTATGATCACAATGGTTTTAGAATCGTCCAAATCGGATCTCAGATGCTACAGATATCGCCCGAATACAAAACATAATAAAAAGATTAAATATGTAATTTAAAGGATTTGAATTGAAATAAATTTATTTAACAGGGGGTTTCACGTAAAATTACATTTTATTGATTTTGGGTGCGGGTTTGGGTTGACAATGGGTCGGGTTTAGATCCAATAACCCGACTCAAAACTTAAGTGGTTGGGCTAATGGGTTTATAGGTTTGGGTTTTGGGTTTATATGTTAATGGGTAAAAAATTAGCGAGTCTTGAATTGGGCTCACACCCATTATGGGTTGTGAACCCATAACTGTAAGCAGCAGCAGTACTAAGCTTGCCGGCGGCAAGAGGGGCCCTTCGGCGGCGCCGTGGGTAGGGGGAGTAGAAGAGGAGGGAATGAAGAAGAAGAGATTAAAGAGAGAGAAAGAAAGGAGAGAGAAACAAAGAGAAAGGGAAAGAGAAGAGAGGAAGAAGAAGGGAGGGTTGTCGGTGGCCTGGGCCAGGCCCGCTGCTGTCACGGACGGGGATGAGTGGGGGTGAGTGAGTTGAGAGAGAAAGTTGAGAGAGAAAGAGAGAGAGTGTTGGTGAGAAATAAAAAAGAGAGAGATTTTGAGAGGATTTAATTAGATAAGAGAGAGAGGCGGTGGGATTTAATTAGGGAAGAAAAAGAGAGAGGCGGTGGAAATAAGGCGGTGGGGGGAGTCCAGAGAATGGGAGAAAGAAATGAGTTTAATATGATCAAATTACTATTATTTAATTGGGTTTAAAATTTGATTAGTTCTAATGGTCCCCAAAAATTTTATAAAATAGAGACTATTATATGAAAGGAATATGAAATCAGATTCAAGATATCCTGTTTGTTTTGCAAATTAAAAATTCTGAAATATTTCACCGATACTGGAAAACATCGATTTGGCCGAATTTTGGACTAATTTAGAAAAATTCTCAAAAATACCTGAAAAGAGAAAATATGATTTTAAAAAATAATTTGGAAGCAGATTCTCAAAATTTAATTCTGATTGTAAATTAAAATTTTTAGAGCTGATTATCGGTATTGGTCGACACTGAATTCGGAGATTTTTCAAAATAATCCAGAAAAATTTCAAAAAATTCTGAAAAATCTGAAATATCAAAAAAATAATATCTAAAATTGAAGCTGGCTCAATCTGACTATCAGAAAAATCAAATCAACTTTGTATGTTGTATCGAGTGCTGATACTGTGATACGTACATCAAGGATTATGGGGTTACAACTAGTATTTTTCTCTTCTAGTCCATCCAATACACTGAAGGTTATCTTGTTCCAGTCGACCATTTCACTACACTAACAGTTCCTTGTACTAGTCCGTCCAATATACTGAAAGTTTTTTCGGTTCCAGTCCACTATTATACACCGACAGTTATTCTCTGCTCGGTCCACCCACTTTTCTATTTCGATTACTGATTTTCACGTGCGAGGGTCCAAGGCCGGCATCACACCGGTGATCTAACTTGAAAGGTGTCTTTTCCGCGTGTGCTATGACAGGTAACATTCTCAGGGAGCGGCCAAACTTCGCTTGTGGTGAGTCGATCCACAACAAGCCAATTTTATCCACCACAAACTGGTGCTTTCGTTGAAATCTGAGTCCACACTCGAGATCTCTCACCCATCAATCCCAAAATTTACCTCAAAAAGTCTCTTTCATAACGCTGATGGCGCCACTTGAAAGGGCAAGACCAATACCGCCACCGGGGACATGGTCTATAAAATTCGTCTTATTTAATCATGAGTTAATACCTTGTATACTAATTGTTAAATCAAGTTAACTAAATTGGTAATCACATAAGAAAATTATATCAAATTTAATAAGTCTTGAAGTAAATAATTTCACATAGAGATATATTTATAAACTTGTAGATAATGAGTATTAATTTTTGGGAGTATTAATTTTTGGAAGCATATGCATGTGTATATGAATGTATAAGAATATATATAAATGAGTATATACATGTGTAATATATATATATATATATATATATATATATATATATATATATATATATATATATATATATATATATATATATATATATATATATATATATATGTAATACATGAGATATGTTCATTTGCAATATGAGATTATTTGAGAGAGGTATGGGGGGTAAGGAGAGACGAGGAAATTATGGATCAAATTCCAAGTGGCATTTGATGGAAATTTCATACAAGAGAGAGATCTAAATGAAGCCACATTTTTTCTTATGGTTCATTTTTCTCTTCACCTTCTTCCTCCCCAAGCTCCTTCCGTCTTCCTTTTTCCCCTCCCCTCTGTCAGGCAGGGTCAAGTTGAACTGAAAGAAACCCTTGTGAAGCGCTCTCTTTCACCCATTTTATCTCTCTTTAACTTTCCTCTTTATGTTTTAACCACGAAAACAATTCTTAAACCAAAATTTATCACAAAATCACATTCCTCTACCTTCTCTCTACAATCTGCTACTTTTCAAATCCTCGTGCTCACTGATCAGACGGCTAGTCAATCGTCAAAAAAGAGGAATCACAGACCCGGGCTTGAATCACGTATGTTATGTGAGATTTTAAACTAATTTGTGTTATAGTTTGAGTAATTAGCATATTTAAAAATTATTATGACATTAGGAACCCATAAGGTGAAATGAGATGTTAATATAGTGATTATGTGTTTGATTAAGAAACTCAGGTGTCGGTAGCTCAAATCAAATACTTGTGAGATCAAAACAAAGGTGAGTAAAACTTTTAAACCCTGAAACCATATTTGGATGGTTGAAAATGAGATGTTAATACATGTTGAAATTTGATTATCATTAATAGTGGTAAATTAAGAAAGAATAATCTTATGAATGTATAATTATGTAGATGGCTGCTAGCTCTATGAGTATATGCATAAGTTTGATGGTTGTAAGCATGTGTGTCATTGTCAATGAGATGTTGATGAGAATTGGTTACTATATGTTACATGTGAATTATGATAAATATGCAAGTTGATACTTCTTCACATTTATGAATGTTGAATTTTAATAGTTATCGCAAGTTTGTGATATTCATTTATGGTAGTAACCCGAGAATATTGCATGTTATCATTATTATAAGTTAGTGATGATCATTCACATTAATTAAGAATGTTACGTGTTGTTTACTGTATGATGTTTATATATTATCGGAGGAAGGGATCGGGTAGAACCGTCAAGTGCGAAGATGGGATATTATCGGAGGAAGGGACCCGGTAGCACCGGTGAGCGCGAAGATGGTGCCACATTATCATAATTTTAAACAAATGTGATAAATCATAAAATTCATGTGCATGTGTGTAAATCCATCTCGGATTGTTTGTGGCATGTATTGTGGTATTTGCTTATTTTACTTGATCTTTGACAGTCATACATGTTTATATATATATATATATATATATATATATATATATATATATATATATATATATATATATATATATATATATATATATATATATATATATATATATATATATATATATATATATATATATATATATAGGGCTTACTGTACCTCAGCCTGCAGGCTGAGAGAGTTTTCTCAGCCTGCGGGCGTGGCAACATCACCGCCCCACATCTGTAAAAAAATTTGGCGGACAAAATCCTGTAAAATCCCGCCCAATTTAATGCCAGTCACCTCAAAATTGTATTTTTCGAAAATACCCTCCCTCACAACCTTTTACCTTATTGTAAAAAAATTGTCTTCCAAAAAAATTTACAGCTCTAAAACTTCAACCGGCCGGTCTGATCCAATTAGTTATTTTCCTTCAAAAATTTGATCCGTTTTTTAAAAAACATATTTGCAACTGATGGCTCCTAAGAAATCATCCGTCGAAAAAGGTACTACAAAAATGATATTTTCAAAAATTTTTAGGGTTTGTGTATTTTAATAGTTTTAAATTTTTTTTCAAGAATTATTTCTGAAGTCGCATGTTTTTTTAATTTTTTTTTTAAATATTGGAACCATGGTCGCAATTAAGAAAGAGATTTTCAAACTTTAGACGATAAAGGTCCTATTTTTTGAAAGTTTTTATTATTTACTTCTATTTTTACTGTGTCGTAGTTCAGATCTGTGCGACTTTGGAATTTTTTTTTTTACCTTTCCTTGTAGACGAATGCGACGTAGGTCGCAGTATATGAAACTTACTTTTTTTTCTTACATACTGACGACATGGGGTCGCAGTTGTTTAAATAAGAGTTGTAGTCTCAAGTCTTCACCAAGGTTGCAGTTTATTTTAAATAATATGTTTTCATCAAACTTCTGTCGTAGTTGTTTCTGTTTGAACTGTAGTCTTATGCGACCTTGGTCGCAGTGTTGACCCGGGTCGCAGTTGTTCTGATTGCACTGTAGTCTTATGCGACCTTGGTCGCAGTGCGACCTTGGTCGCAGTACATGTAGTGCGACCCTAGATTGCAGTGTAGTCCGGGTTCTAGTTGTTTTTTTTTTCAATGCATGACTGCGACCGAGGTCGCAGTTTATTAAAAATCAAATATGCTTTTTATTCCCTTATAATTTTTAAATAATCATTGGTCTAAAGTGTTTAATTTTTCTTCCTACGTAGGTAAACAACAGATACAGGTTCGTCCTCTGAGATCAAGCATAAAACCAACGTGCCAGTTAATGAAGAAATTTAAGAAGTACATACAGGCTGATTTCGTAGAGGCGATGAAGAATACCCCATTTGGCCCAATCTTCATGGCGTTCTACAATGAAGAATTTGGGGCTGAAAAGGCTCTAAAATCAAACGTTGCCGTACTGCGTATTTTAGACCAGTATGACAGAAATAAAAAGACCTTTACAATTGGGGGCAAAGAGATTGAGTTAACAGTGGAGGATGTTGCCCTAACTTTTGGTCTACCTGTCAATGGGGCAGATTTTGTGATGAATAAGACATGTACGATGAAAGATAGAGGGGTTATAAAACATTTTTTTCCCAATATAAAGAAGATCACAAAAGTATCTATTGAAGATGCTTTGGATGATCTTCTTGTCAAGAGAAGGAAGAGGGATATATTAGATGTGACACCGGATGAACAATCTGAGCAGCAATTGTCTATAAATGAAATTATAAGAGACATAAATAGACTTGCAGCTCAAGACTTTACCACATTAGTCATCCTATACATGTCGGCCACTCTTTTCTTCTCTGGCAGTAAATGCACGGTGCCGTGGTATATTGTAGAACAGATTGCCAATATGCAACTGATGAGGACAATATGCTGGGCAAAAGCTGTTTGGCAATTCCTGATTGACTCAATGGACATCTTCAGGCAAACCACGTACGAGCTGCAAGGATGCTCCGTGCAAATTATTGTAAGTAGAAATCTCAAATTTGGCCAACATTGTATGAAATTTACCCATAAATTGAGAAAATTTGTGGAAACTAATTTAATTTTTCATTTTTGCAGTATTGGCTGTGTGAGAGGGCACCTATTTTTGAGCAGAGGTCTGGTTTGGAGGAAAAAACCCCACGCGCAGTAAGATGGGACCTCCAAAATATTAGCAGATCTCTACTTGAAGTTGATCTAAAAAAGATTGACAGCAATATTGTAAGTTAAACTTCTTTTTATGTGTAGTACAAATAAAATGCGACCATAGTCGCAGTATTGAGCTGCACCTTTCGCAGTTCGTTTTCTGCCTGACAAATAATGTGCGACCATGGTCGCATTCTCTTGAAAATACCCTTTTCAACAGAATTGCGACCATGGTCGCAGTGTTGAGCTGCATGTCTTGGCAGATAAATTTGTGCACGACAAACATACTGCGACCATGGTCGCATTCTTATCCAAAATATTTCATAAATAAACTGCGACCATGGTCGCAGTATCATTATTTCATTGTTTTATTTTTAGCTTACCTTTTTCTGTTTATTTTCAGATTTTGAGTCGAATGGCCAACATCTCTAATGCTGAAAAAAATATGGTTGGCCTTCCTGTTGAAGGGGAAGAGGAGGAGAAAGAAGAAGTAGCAGAAGATGAAGGTGAAGATGAAGAAGAAGAAAAAGAAGAAGAAGAAGGTGAAAGTGAAGGAGATGAAGGAGGCCATACATATAATGAAGCTGACATCCCGGCGGAAAAGGAGCCAGAACCGGCTGAAACGAGTGAGCAAGAACCAATTTTTGAAGGTTATTTGCCACCTCCACCGGATGTTCAAGCAGAAGAAATAAAACATTTGAGGTCTGAAAATCAGCACTTGAGAGATTATGTTTCTCAGTTTGAAAAAAAGATTGAAAATATGAAGACTGAGAAAAGACTCAAGGCTGAATTAAAATTAAAAAGGAGAGAAAAAAGAGAGAAGAAAAACCAAAAAAGACAGCAGAGGAAATTAAAGGTTAAAGAAGAGGAAGAAGAAGAGCTGCTGAGAGCAGCCGCTGCTGCGAAGAAGGAGAAGGAGAAGGAGAAGAAGAGGGAAGAAGAGAAGGAAAAGGAGAACAGGAGAGAAGTGGAGGAGAAGGAGAAGGAGAATAGAAGAAGGGAAGAGGAGGAGAATGAAAGGAGGAAGAGGGAAGAGGAAGAGAAAGAGAAGGAGAAGAAGAGGGAAGAAGAGAAGGAAAAGGAGAACAGGAGGAGAGAAGTGGAGGAGAAGGAGAAGGAGAATAGAAGAAGGAAAGAGGAGGAGAATGAAAGGAGAATGAGGGAAGAAGAGGAGAAGGAGAAGAAGAGGAGGGAAAAGGAGGAGCAGGAGAAGGAGAAGAGGAGGAGGGAAGAGGAGGGGCAGGAGAGGAGGAGGAGGGAAGAGGAAGAGAATGAGAAGAAGAGGAGGAAGGCGCAGATGGAGAACAAAATAATGAAGGAGCAGATGGAGAAGCAGGCTGAAGAGGAGAAGAAGAAAAAACTGGAAGAGGATAAAATAATGGGTTCTGAATCTATTTTAAATTTTTATGGGGAAGATATGCAAAAATTTTTGTGGATATAAGTCAAATGATTCAAGAACCCAAAAAGATAGTGCTTCTGAAAAAAATTCAAGAACATACTCCGCCTCAGAAGCAATCCTCAAAAGAAGCTGTTTTGAAAACCTCTAAAGGAACAATAGAGAGGGGAGTCAAAGAACGCAAGCGCGCTGAAAGAGATCGCGATGACTCCGACTTTGTTTATCCAAAACAGAAGAAGAAGAAAAATGAAAATCCTCTTCCACAGCCTGCGGCTGCGAGTTCTACCACTGGTTTCGGCCACAAAGAGATTTCCTCTACTGAGCCAAAATCGAGAGAATTGACCGAAACCACATCATACAGAATTCTGCAGCCCCATCAACAATCTCTTATAAAAAATTTCTTCGACAAGTCCTACTCTGAGTAAGTTAATTCATATTAAAAATTTTCTGTTATACCTTTATATAAGAACAATTAAATTACTAACTTTGTTTTGAATATCTTGCAGTTCTACTGCGTATCAGGATATTTATAATGCAATCATCATTTCAAGGAATGACATTGAGGACCTGATGTTCAGTAGAAACTTAGATGCAAATATAATTCATTTCTACATGCAGCATCTTGAGAAAAGAGAAAGATTAAAAAGCATATTCTTCCGAAGTGAAGCTTGGGTAAAAATCTACTTTCTCCTTTACGGTTTAATGTAATATCAACTCTGGAATAGATTACTAATATTCTCTATCTCTGTGTAGGCATAAATCATGTACTGCGACTAAGGTCGCAGTGTATAATTAAAATGTACTGCTACTAACACATGTACTGCGACTAAGATTGCAATTTATAATTAAAATGTATTGCTACTAACTCAGGTACTGCGACAAATGTAACAGCTGCGACCTGCGACCAAGGTCGGAGCTGCGACTTGCGACCAAGGTCGGAGCTGCGACCAAGGTCGCAGTTTATAATTAAAATGTACTGCTACTAACTCATGTACTGCGACTAAATAATATACTGCGACTAAGGTCGCAGCTGCGACTAAGGTAATTAAAATATATTGCGACTAAGTCATGTTCTCTATCACTGTGTAGGCATGTACTTCGACTAAGGTCGCAGTTTTAAAATATGATAGAAAGAAACGCTGCGACCTTGATCGCAGTGTCTTGTCTTGACTTAATGACTCCTAATTTTAATTAATTTTTTGTTATATTTTAAATTCATTTTGTATTTGATTTAAATTTTTTTTTTCTTGTCCGCAGCACGGTGTTGTAAATAAAATAGAAGATCTGGAACGTCATTTCATCAAGCAGAAGCTGTTGAAAAACTGGACAGCTGACGTGCAGTACATGTTCTTCCCGATCAATCACAAACATAGTGCCGACGAGCCGAGATTTCACTGGACCTTGCTGGTATTCGATTGCTCCACAGAAGAGTGGATTTTTTATAACTCTTTGGTCCCAGCTGACAAAAAAGGTAGTATAACAAAGCTTTACCAAAGAGATGCAAGAATAATGGTGAGTTGAAATTTAATATTTTGATTACTGGAAACTTGCAATTAATTTGATTAATACTAATTTTTGTTCCTATTGACATTGCAGAAAGAAAGATTATTAGAGATTTTTGAGATTCATTCCAAAAAATTAATGAGAAAAATTAAAATAAAATACGCAAAATGCCCCCAACAAGCAAACAGGTATATAAATTTTTGACATCTAATTTCATTTCATATTTTCTACTTTTTTTTAGTACAAAATCTAATTTCATTTAATGATTGCTCTATGGAAATTTCAGTCTTGATTGCGCTATATATGTATGCAAGTACATGGAAAGCATAGCGTCTGGCTATCATCTATCAGCTGTTGATGCTGTTACGGTTGCTGGTGTATAGAAACTAAGAAGTGAGCTTGCATACATGATACTTGCAGATGTAGAGAAGAGTTGGGATGAAGAAACAGACATTATACGACATACGACATATGAAGACTGATAGTTGACAAATTATTGATATACCACAATTTTTTTTATAAATGTAAAAAATATTTCAAGTGCAATTCATTGCATAATTTTTTTGTTGTATTGATTTAATTTATACACATTTATATACATTTATTTATTATAAGTTCCATTGATTATTTACAGTCTTCATTTGTTACAACTTGGCTTTTACTATTGCGTACTGATGTTAGAAACAAACATGCCTTCAGTAATTGTGTTAATCAACAACAACACTGCGACCTTCGTCGCTATGCGTGTTAATATAAAGGAAACACATACCTACCGTACAGCGACTTAAGTCTTCACCATCTCAAAATTCTAAAAAGAAGGTTGCGACTTTGGTCGCAGTTGATAGCCGCAGCCTTAGTAAAATACAATGCGACTTTGGTCGCAGTTGATGGCGGCAATGTTTTAATCAACAATAACACTGCGACCTTGGTTGCTATGCGTGTTAATATTAAGGAAACACATACCTAACGTACTTCGACTTAAGTCTTCACCATCTCAAAATTTTAAAAAGAAGGTTGCGACAGTTGATAGCCGCAGTCTTAATAAAGTACAATGCGACCTTGTTCGCAATTGATGGCGGCAATGTTTTAATCAACAACAACACTGCGACCTTGGTCGCTATGCGTGTTAATATAAAGGAAACACCTACCCAACGTACTGCGACCTAAGTCGCAGTACATGTAGTGCGACCCTAGATTGCAGTTGCTGGCCATCTTTATCAATAACAACAATGCGACCTTGGTCGCAATTAATCATGTACACTGCGACCAAAGTCTCTGACTACATTATGTACAAAAAAAATTAAACTATAAAGTAGAATTTTGTAGCATTAAAACTTTAAAGTACAAGTACATACAGAAATAATACAGTAGAAATCAAAGAATGATAATAAATCTGATTATAATTACACGCCAGTGTCAGAATGCGACTTAATCTCTCTACACTGTGCGACCCTGGTCGCACTTCATAAAAATTAAAGTTTTTGTTCCTTCGAGATGGAGGCAACCCAAACCTACTTCTTCTGCCAATAAAAAAATAAATAGTAAGAATTTTAAAGATTAATCGTTATAAAAAAAATGATTAACAGGTTTAATGTAATAAACCATTAACGGACAACCAGTCCTGTAATGGCCCAGCTCTTGGCAGTTACCACATCTTCGATGCTTAACTTCCTTCTGATATATAGAATCTTCAAAACCAGACTTAAGCCTGGATGCAGCTCTAGGTCTCCCCTTGGTTGGTACAGGACCAATTGGATCACGTATATTCAATTCTTCACCATCTCGCAATATGACAACGGATCCACTGGAACCAACGGCAGTCTTAGGATGTGATGAATGATCATTTCCTGACATTGCTATGTATTCTCTAGTGGTATCTTAGGCAAAACTTTCCAAAACTCCCTCCAACTTTGAAAGATTTTCATCAGAATCAGCGACCATGTTCAGAATTGCATTAAATTTTGAACGAACTGTCCACAATCTAGCCGTCCGTGGAGTGCCTTGACTGGGAAAAGGCCTCATGCCATTTTCAATTGCAACGTTTTTGTAACGAGCATCCAACCTCCATCTCTGAAGTATATATGATTCCGGTATATGTGTAACGTGATTGCACCACAAAATACACAGAATATGTCTATATAGGATACCATCTGTTTCAAATAACGAGCAACTGCAAGAAACATGAAGTTCCTCTCGCTTATCATAACTGACCTTTTCTCAACTGTCTTTTGATTCTGAAAAATTACCAACCAAATAAGTTGATCCAGGTTTGTCATGTTCCACCTCTTCTGAAAACAGTGTCATTACAACTTCCCATTCCTTTTGGAACAACTGAAAAATCTTCGGTGTATACAACTTCAAAACCTGTATCTCATATGGATTGGATGTACAATTGGGCACAGAATTCAAACCCCTAAAATCTTGAAGAGATTCAGATGCACGACGGGAAGCAACGGCTTTATCATATTGGTGAACAAATTCCACTAGTTTAGTGTTTGAGTTAACAAAACCATCAAAGAAGGAATTAATACTCCCGGACCTCTGACTGGTTGTCATTCCAGCACAGAAAATATCCTTGAGATATGCATTAACCCAATGTCCACGAAGCCTGTACATCTTCATCAACCAACTGTCATCTTCTTCTAACTGATATTTTTCACTCATCAGACGCCATCGTTCCTCACAAGTGCTTATATCGCGGGAGGTGTACCAAGCATGAAAATCGGAGACCATATCTTCTCCATACTTGTTAGTCATTGGGATTTGTTGCTCGGCAATATGTTTCCGTACATGCCAGAAACAGTAACGGTGCCGAGACGTCGGGAAAACAATCTTGATGGCCTCACCAATCTGCGCATCCTGATCAGTAATAATCAGCTTCGGTTCAACTCCATGCATGCACTTGAGCCATTTTTGGAATAACCAAACAAAAGTATCCCTCTGCTCATCAGCAAGCATTGCACAGCCGAACAAAATTGACTGCCGGTGATAATTTACTCCAGTGAATGGAGCAAATGGCAAGCTCAAGTTATTAGTTCTGTATGTGGTGTCAAAAACGATCACATCACAGAAGCTCAGATACGAGGAAATAGCTCTTCCATCAGCCCAAAAAATGCTTCTAAGTGTGCCCGCGTTATCAACTTCACTTGAAAAGAAGAATTCTGGATCGGTCTCGGCTTTCTCTTGAAAATATTTGATAATAGCAATAAACTCATGACCGCAGTTATTTCTACGTTGACGAGTAAAATCAATAACTTGTTGAGGGCGCACTTCTTCACAGCCTTCTCCCTGGCTCATTGCATTAACAACGCGGGAAATATTTGAAGGCCGCATTCCAACATCAACCAGATTGCTCATAATGCTTCTGCTAATTGTTGAACGATGAGTCTGGTGAGAGTAATGGTGATGTACCTTATCCGGGCTAGACAATTCATGTGAATGAGTATCAATAAATTTTGTGATAACCCAATATCGAGTTGAGTCCAAAAATAAACGAAGACGGATATGCATCTCAGCAGGACAACCTACTCTAGTGTTAACTCGACGATGCACTATAAGCCCCTCCTGTCTTTTGTCACACAACTTCTTCAGACCTTCCTTGTTGCAGCAAAATTTTCTGCAAATCATCTCATTAGGAAGCTTCCGTGACTTATCTGTACTTTTTCTTCTCACGCTAAAACCTCTATTCCTTGCAAAAGAATTGTAGAAATTGTATGCTTCCATATGCGACAGGAACTGTTTCCCTATAAACTTATCTGAGCTTTCAGACATTTCTGCATGTGCATTCATATCCTACAAAAGAATTTACACGAATTAAATGAATATAAATATTTTTTAGATATCACTGTATTCTAAAATATAAGTTATATAAATACGACCAAGGTCGCATAAGAGATGAAAACAATTTACTTCTTATCAGCTGTTGCGACCAAGGTCGCAGTTATCCGTATGAGAAGAAATATATTACTTCTTACTAAAGACTGCGATCTAAGTCGCAGTTATCAGTATGTGAATAAATCTATATTATTCCTTACTAAAGACTGCGATCTAAGTCGCAGTTATCCGCATGTGAAGAAATCTATATTACTCCTTACTAAAGACTATGACCTAAGTCACAGTTATCCGTATGTGAAGAAATATATATTACTCCTTACTAAAGACTGCGACCTAAGACGCATACCCTAGAAAAAAAGAATTCACAGCCGGAGATTATTTTCAAATAAGATTGCGACCGAATATTAAAACGGTCGCAGTACCTCATAGTCTAAAGAGAAAACATTAAATATTTAAGAAATTGTTTTTAAATATATATAAACAATTAAAACCTGTTGATCGGCATGCAGAGATGTCAACCCTTCAATATTTTCAATATTCTGAGAGAAAGTAGAACCAGATGCAATATCTTCCATATTAAGATCGCCGGTATACTGCTCAGACGTCGACATTAAATATTTTGTAGAAAAAAATTGATCTGAAAAGATTTTATATTTTCAGAAAAAAGTTTATCGCAGACTGAAAAGGTGAAACTAGATCTTTCAAAAAGAGGTCAGGAAATAGGGTGAAAAGTAATTTATATAGAATATCCTATAAAGAGCGGCAAAAAAGGGGGAAAAATAATAATAAACAATAAGGAAGGGAACCAAAAAGAGTTGCTTTTTATAAGGGGTATTTGGTAATTTAACAGTCACCTAAAAGCGTGCCGCGAGTCAGTGAGGTGACAATTTGAGCCACGTCACCGCAGGCTGAGAGACTACTCTCAGCCCGCGGGCTGATATACATTTTTCTCATATATATATATATATATATATATATATATATATATATATATATATATATATATATATATATATATATATATATATATATATATATATATATATATATATATAGGGAGCTGATCCTCTAAGAACGGTTCTCACGAATTTTTGTGAGAACTTTCACGTGGGTCGTCGGATCTAATAGGTCAATCAAATAAAACTAGATCTCTATCAGATCCGACGGCCCACGTGAAAGTTCTCACATGAATTCGTGAGAACCGTTAACTCACTATATATATATATATATATATATATATATATATATATATATATATATATATTATATATATATAGGGGTTACTGTACCTCAGCCGGCAGGCTGAGAGAGTTCTCTCAGCCGGCGGACATGGCAACATCACCGCCCCATATCTGTCATAATTTTTGGCGGACAAATTCCTGAAAAATCCCGCCTAATTTACTGTCAGTCACGTCAACTTTCTATTTTCCGAAAATACCCCCCCTCACAACTTTCTACCTTATGTAAAAAAAGTTGGCTTTCAAAAAATTTACAGCTCTAAAATTTCAACCGGCGATTCTGATCCAATTAGTTATTTTCTTTCACAAATTTGATCCGTTTTTTAAAAAATATATTTGCAACCTATGGCGCCTCAGAAATCATCCGTCGAAAAAGGTACTACAAAAAATGTTATTTTCAAAAAATTTTAGCGTTTGTGTATTTTAATAGTTTTAAATTTTTTCCAGATTTATTTCCGAGGTCGCAATTTTTTTATTTTTTTTAAATCTTGGAACCATGGTCTCAATTGAGAAAGAGATTTTGAAACTTTAGATGACGAATAAATTTTTAAATTTATAAATTTTGTAACACGACGATAAAGGTCCTATTTTTTTTCAAATTTTTTTTATTTCCTTCTATTTTTACTATGTCGCAGTTTTTTCGAAAAAAGTGATGTGCATACACTGCATGCGACCTCGGTCGCAGTTGATAAAATAATAGTTTCAGATTTTTGCGACTTTGGATTTTTTTTGTTTTTTTGACCTTTCCTTGTAGCCGAATGCGACGTTGGTCGTAGTATATGAAACTTACTTTTTTTTTCTTACATACTGATGACATGGGGTTGCAATTGTTTAGATATGAGTTGTCGTCTACTGCGACCAAGGTCGCAGTGTATTTCTCGTCATTTGTTTTATCATACTTGGGTCGCAGCTGTTTTTGATTGCACAGTAGTCTTTTGCGACATTGGTCGCAGTGTCGAACTGGGTCGCAGTTGTTTTTGATTGCACTGTAGTCTTATGCGACCTTGGTCGCAGTGTCGTCCCTGGTACAAGTTTATGTTTGCAATGTATGACTGCGACCGTGGTCACAGTTTATAAAAAAAATATGCTTTTTAAAAACATTGGTCGCAGTGTATGATTGCACTGTAGTCTTATGCGACACTGGTCGCAGTGTCGTCTGGGTGCAAGTTGTTTGTGTTTACATTGTATGACTGCGACCGAAGTCGCAGTTTATTAAAAACAAATATGCCTTTTACCCCTTATAATTTTTAAATGATCATTGGTCTGAACTGTTTAATTTTTCTTACTATGTAGGTAAACAACAGATAAAGGTTCGTCCTCTGAGATCAAGCCTGAAACCTATGTGCGAGTTCATGAAGAAATTTAAAAAGTACATTCAGGCAGATTTCGTAGAGGCGATGAAAATACACCATTTGGCCCAATCTTCATGACGTTCTACAATGAAGAATTTGGAGCTGAAAAGGGTCTAAAATCAAACGTTGTTGTACTGCGTATTTTAGACCAGTATGATAGGGATATAAGGACATTTATAATTGGGGACAAACAGATTGAGTTAACAGTTGAGGATGTTGCCCTCACATTTGGTCTACCTATCATTGGGGCAGATTTTGTGATGAATAAAACATGTACGATGAAATATAGAGGGGTGATAAAACATTATTTCCCCAATATAAAGAAGATCACTAAAGTATCCATTGAAGATGCTTTGGATGATCTTCTGGTCAAGAAGAGGGGGAGGCGTGAAGTAGATGTGACAAAGGATGAACAGCTTGAGCAGCAAATGACTTTACAAGAAATTATAAGAGACATGCAAAGACTTGCAGCTCAAGACTTTACCACATTAATCATCCTATACATGTCGGCCACTCTTTTCTTCTCTGGCAGTAAATGCACAGTGCCGTGGTATATTGTGGAACAGATTGCCAATATGTAGCTGATGAGGACAATATGCTGGGCAAAAGCTGTTTGGCAATTCCTGATTGAGTCAATGGACATCTTCAGGAAACCACGTACGAGCTGCAAGGATGCTCCGTGCAAATAATTGTAAGTACAAATCTCAAATTTTGCCAACATTGTATGAAATTCAACCAAAAAAATTTGTGAATATCTGTGTAAACTATAATTTTCCTTTTTGCAGTATTGGCTATGTGAGAGGGCTCCTATTTTTAAGCCGAGGTCTGATTTGGAGGACATAACCCCACGCGTTTTAAGATGGGACCTCCAAAATATTAGTAGATCTCTACTTGAAGTTGATCTAAGTGAGATTGACAGCAATATTGTAAGTTAGACTTCTTTTTATGTTCACTACAAATAAAATGAGACCATAGTCGCAGTATTGAGCTGCACCTTTCGCAGTTCGTTTTGTGCCTGAAAACAATGTGCGACCATGGTCGCATTCTCCTGAAAATACCTTTTACATGGATTGCGACTATGGTCGCAGTGTTGAGCTGCATGGCTTGGCAGATAATTTGGGCACGACAACATACTGCGACCATGGTCGCATTCTTTTAAAAATACTTCATAAATAAACTGCGACCATGGTCGCTGTATCATTATTTCATTGTTTTATTTTTAACTTACCGTTTTCTGTTTATTTTCAGATTTTGAATCGAATGGCCAACATCTTTATTGCTGAAAAAAAAATGGTCGGCCTTCCTGTTGAAGGGGAAGAGGAGGAGGAAGAAGAAGAAGGGGAAGATGAAGATGAAGATGAAGAAGGAGAAGAAGAAGGAGATGAAGGAGGCCATACAAATAATGAAGCTTACATCCTGGTAGAAAAGGAGCCAGAACCGGCTGAAACAAGTGAGCAAGAACCAGTTTTTGAAGGTTATTTGCCACCTCCACCGGATGTTCAAGCAGAAGAAATAAAACAATTGAGGTCTCAAAATCAGTACTTGAGAGAATATGTTTCTCAGTTTGAAAAAAAATTGAAAATATGGAGACTGAGAACAGACTCAAGGCTGAATTAAAATTAAAAAGGAGACAAAAAAGAGAGAAGAAAAAACGAAAAAGGCAGCAGAGGAAATTAAAAGTTAAGAAGAGGAAGAAGAAGAAGAGCTGCTGAGAGCAGCCGCTGCTGCAAAGAAGGAGAAGGAGAAGAAGAGGGAAGAAGAGAAGGAAAAGAAGAAGAGGAGGAGAGAAGTGGAGGAGAAGGAGAAGGAGAAGGAGAATAGAAGAAGGGAAGAGGAGGAGAATGAAAGGAGAATGAGGGAAGAAGAAGAGAAGGAAAAGAAGAGGAGGGAAAAGGAGGGGCAGGAAAAGGAGGAGAGGAGGAGGGAGGAGGAAGGGCAGGAGAGGAGGAGGAGGGAAGAGGAAGAGAATGAGAAGAGGAGGAAGGTGTTGGACGAGTTAAAGAAGAAGAGGGAGGAAAAGAGGAAAGTGGCGGAAGAGGAAATTAGAAGGAAGGGTGAAGAGGAAAAGGAGCACAAAAGAATGAAGGAACAGATGGAGAAGCAGGCTGAAGAGGAGAAGAAGAAAAAAATTTGAAGAGGATAAAATCATGGGTTCTGAATCTATTTTAAATATTCCTGGAGAAGATATGCCAAGTTTTTCTCTGAATATAACTCAAATGATTCAAGAAATCTAAAGAGATAGAGCTTCTGAGGAAGAAATTCAAGAACATACTCCGCCTCAGAAGCAATCCTCAAAAGAAGATGTTTTGGAATACTCTAAAGGAACGATAGAAAGGGGAGTCAAAGAACGCAAGCGCGCTGAAAGAGATCGCGATGACTCCGACTTCGTTTATCTAAAACAGAAGAAGAAAAAAAATGAACATCCTCTTCCACAGTCTGCGGCTGTGAGTTCTGCCGCTGGTTTCGGCGACAAAGAGATTTTCTCTACTGAGCCAAAATCGAGAGAATTGACCAAAACCAGAGCATACAGAATTCTGCAGCCCCATCAACAAGCTCTTATAAAAAATTTCTTCGACAAGTCCTTCTCTGAGTAAGTTAATTCATATCAAAAAATCTGTTATACCTTTATATATGAACATTTAAATTACTAACTTTATTTTGAATATCTTGCAGCTCTACTGCGTATCAGGATACCGACAACGGAATCATTATTACAAGGAATGACATTGAGGACCTGATATTCAGTAGAGACTTAGATGCAAATATAATTCATTTTTACATGCAGCATCTAGAGAAGGGAAAAGGATTAAAAAGCATATTCTTCCGGAGCGAAACTTGGGTAAAAATCTATTTTCTCCTTTACGGTTTACTGTAATATCAATTGTGGAACAGATTACTTATATTCTCTATCTCTGTGTAGGCGTGTACTGCGACTAAGGTCGCAGCTGCGACTAAGGTTGCAGTTTATAATTAAAATGTACTGCTACTAAGTATTGTACTGCGACTAAAGTCGCAGTTTATAATTAAAATGTATTGCGACTTAACTCATGTTCTCTATCTGTGTAGGCATGTACTGCAACTTAGGTCGCAGTTTATAATTAAAATGTATTGCGACAAACTCATGTTCTCTCTGTGTAGGCATGTACTGCGACTATGGTCGCAGATGAGACTATGGTCGCAGCTGCAACTATGGTCGCAGTTTCTAATTAAAATGTACTGCTACTAACTCATGTACTGCGACTAAGGTCGCAGTTTATAATTAAAATGTATTGCGACTAACTCATGTTCTCTCTGTGTAGGCATGTACTGCGACTATGGTCGGAGCTGTGACTAAGGTCGTACTATCTCATGTACTGCGACTAAGGTCGCAGTTTATAATTAAGATATATTGCGACTAACTCATGTACTGCGACTAAGGTCGCAGTTAAAAAATATGCTAATAAAAACGCTGCGACCTTGATCGCAGTGTCTTGTCTTGACTTAATGACTTCTTATTTTAATTAAGTTTTTCTTATATTTTAAATTCATTTTGTATTTTATTTATTTTTTCTTCTTGTCCGCAGCACGGTGTTGTAAATAAAAGTGAAGATTTGGAAGATCATTTCATCAAGCAGAAACTGTTGAAAAACTGGACAGCTGATGTGCAGTACATGTTCTTCCCGATCAATCACAAACATAGTGCCGACGAACCCGGATTTCACTGGACCTTGTTGGTATTTGATACCGATACACAAGAGTGGATTTTTTACAACTCTTTAGCTCCAGCTGACAAAAAAAGTAGTATATTACATCTTTACCAAAAGATGTAAAAACAATGGTGAGTTGAAATTTAATATTTCGATTACTGGAAACTGGCATTTAATTTTATTAATACTAATTTTTGTTTCTATTGACATTGCAGAAAGAAAGATTAATAAAGATTTTTCAGATTGATTTCAATAAATTAATGAGAAAATAAATATAAAATACAGAAGATGCCCCCAACAAACAAACAGGTATATAATTTTTTGACATCTCCTTACCTTTCATATTTTCTACCTTTTTTCAGTAATAAAATCTAATTTCATTTAATGATTACTCTGTGGAATTTTCAGTGTTGATTGCGGTGTATATGTATGCAACTACATGGAAAGCATAGCGTCTGGTAGTCCATCAGCTGTTGATGATGTTACGGATGATGATGTACAGAGACTAAGAAGTGAGCTTGCATACATGATACTTGATTGGTAGTGAAAAATACATTTTTATCATAACATTTACCATCACATTTTCATATTTATTCATTTAATTCTGCACATTTATTAATATTTTGTGATTTATTGTGTGCAGGCCTCGAGTTCTTATTTTTATAAGAAATAAAGCTTAATGAAGCCCAAAAGCCCATATCCAAGCCCAAGTCCAAGCCCAGGTGTAAAAGTGCAAAAACCAAATGTCAAATGTGCAAATACACAAGGGCCAAAGTTGCAAATACAAAGAAGAGGGAAGGATAGACTTCTATTCAACCCTAAACACTTGCAGGATGAGGATAAAAGCTAAAAGAAGAGAAGGAAAATTCGTGGAAAAGATTTGAGATCTAGGTAACTTGATTCCCAAGTTATATCCAAATCCAAAGATTAAGAGCCAGGATGCAATTTCTAGAAGGAAACGCCCAGATGGACGGACCAGGAGAGGCCACGCGCCAAAGCGCGTGGCATTTGGCTACAAAAGTGCCGCGTTTCCGCGGCAAATTTCCCATTTCCGCGGCATTTCTGACGAGTCTGGGGATCAGCTTTCGTGGGAGAGTTGTAACTGGACTCTAACTCCTTCTGCACCTATAAATACCCCCTGCAGTGCAACATACAGAGGTGGAGAGGCGAGCCAAGGGCCAAAAGCTAGGGTTTTTAGTTTCTAGGTTAGATTTTCTTTTCTTTTTATTTTCAAGAGAGAGAGAGAGGCTTATATTGAGCGTGACACCGATGTACCCTTCCTCTTCTCTGCATTTGTATTCAGCAATAAAGGTAATTATTTTTCTTTTGTTCATTGTTCTGATGTTTTATTTTCTTTTTGTTTTCCTTTCTTTTTCTCTGTGATCTCTTGTGGTTGTTGATGAACATGCAAGTGGATTCCAAAGCAAGTATAACTAAGCTATGTGAGAGCCAACGATAGTTCATGAAAACGTTCTCCACTTCCAAAGCTTCGCATCACTTCGTTCTTGATATGCTTGATGATATAATGTGCATAAGGACCGGGCTCGAGTTTATGATCTATGCGTTGAACGCCTCCTAAGCAAGGTAGAACATGTAAGGTTTTCACGTTTTTCTTCAACCAAACTCAAGTAAGTATTCTTTTCTTTTCTTTTCTTTTGTAGATTAAATCACAACTTCTCCATATTCTTTTCTACCACCCATTATAAATACCACTACTTAATAATAAAAAGATAATTTTTAGAGATAACTTGCTTAACGCTTCCATCGCAGTCCCTCCTTGAGGATCACGACCCGCATAGCCCTGCTACCGCGGATTAGAACTGAGACTTGCACATCATATTCTAAAATACTATATTTTTGTGTGTAGGAAAATTCAGTCAACAAATTGGCGTCGTTGCCGGGGAGGGACGGTAAGTTTATCTCTAAAACAAAATTTTAATTTTTAACTAATTCTTTATTCTTTTCTGTTTGCAGGTTTGGAGAACAGGAAACAGAAACATAGCAGCAGCAGTGGACATATTGCTATTCTGTGTCTCTGCCCTCGAAGGCAGAGCACCAGAACCTACTGTTTTGCCGCAGATCCGCGGCCAGAGCCGCGGAAACGCGGCAACAGTAGAGAACTACTGATTGATCTTTTTGCAGGTTGCTGCAAATTGTAATTCTGTTTACTGCTCTGTTTATTTTGTTCTGTGATATACCTGTAAATTGCTAATAATTCAACAGTAAGTTATTGGTTGTTAAAAATAAAAATTGATTAGACGTTTGCATATTAGGCACGTGTCTTTTCAATTATTTTTATTTACTGTTGAAGAGTGCTGGAGGAGCAAGGTACGTACGCATTGCATATAGAATAGGACTCATCTCTTGGTTGATTATCTGCTTTGAGTGAATTCTATCTATTTATCTTGTACACTTGCACAATTCATCTTAAGGGCATAACCCATTAACAAGATAAGGTGGGAATTTCATCACCCTTCCTTAACCCAAAAATCATATCCCAAGCACTCACTAACCCAAGCCTAACTAAAAAAAGAGTAGACGTTGGCCCTAGGGACATCTCGGACTCAATTAGGAGATTATCCTAAGGGGGAACGGTGTTGGAAGTTGACTCCTGCCAAATCAGTGTCTAGGAAGGGGATTGAGGGCCGAAAGCCCGAAGTGTGGTGGTTATTTAATTAAGGAACGTCTTTGACGGAAAACCTCCCACCACTCTTGCCCCGACCTGGCTGATTAACTTGTGGTCAAAGTCTATACCCTACCTCCCGTGGACGGTCTAACCAGTTAGGAGTCGTCTAGGTCATAGGTCTACCCTAACTTAGGTTAGAATTTTTTTTTTGTTTGTTGTGTTTGTGATTGGTGTGATATGGCATATAATAATAATTCCAATTTTAATCCATATTACACCCCTAACTATTATTCGGATATTACCAACCCGGCATACCCTAACTTTGACCAATCTAGTGTGCCGGAATGGTCTTATCCGAATGAATATAACCCACACCCCCATCTTATGACTATAATTTTTATAATAATTTCAACTCGTCACAGAGTTCATGGGGTTTCGAGTCCCCCGAGTCTAATTCTCAACCAAATTGTCCTCCATATCCATCTAGTCCACATTCTTCCCAAGATTCATACTCAGATCCACCCATTCAGAATAGAAAACCATCTATCGGGGAAATGATGAGTATGCACGAGTCCAAGCAACAACCACCATCAATCTTAGACATGATGATGCGTGAGTCCACCGATTCACAACTTCATCACGATCTCACTTCCTCTTTCCAAATCCAATTCCAAAAGAGGCTTGAAGCCATGACTCAGGCTAGATTAGCTCGCGAGCATGATTTAGATATGATGGTTCAATCTTTGCGTTCTTACAGTTCGGCAAATTCTGATATCGCTGACCACTCTCTTAGAGCCGACGAACCAAGTTGCTTTGGACAATAAGATTCTATTTCAGTGCCATCATCTGAACTTGCCGAAACTCCAATTCTTGATAATTTGGCAAGTTTTTCCTTTCTTGAAATAGAACTTGAGCATGAATATGATCATGATCTCCCACTTGATGATTCAATTTTATTTCCTGATCCAATAATGACTCCAGTGTCTCCACCTGATTTCACTTCTCCCGAGTCAACATTGGATCCTATTCCAATTCATTATGAAATTGAATCACCCATTTTAAATGATCATATTGAACTTGACCAATTGTGCAATTTTGAAAGTCCTATGGATAAATTAGCAAGTTCTTTTTATTACATTGAACCCAATGAGATATGTGACCTAGATTCTCAAATCTATGATCAAATTCAAATTCCTGAATCATTATTGACTCCTGTTCTGTTACCTGAATTAGGTAATATTTTAGAGTCAGTTTTGATTCCCACATCTATCATTCCTGAACTTGAATCACCACCATTGAGTCACATGCCATTGTGGGAGGATGATTGTGGACTTGAGCTTAAACTTATTGATTTGGACCCACTTCCTGAACTTAGCCCGACTCCTGAGCCCTTACTTGATTTGAGCTTCTTCCCTGAGTCGGTATTCGTTCTCGCACCTCTAATGTCCAAGTCAATAATTCCATCTTTCCATACTCCATTTTGGGACAAGGAGGTTGACACAATTGACTCTGAAATTTATTATGAAATTTGAAAATTTGATGGGGTGGAAATTTTAAAAATGATCACACATACATTTTTGTGGGTTATACACGAAAAATTTTTGGTGGGTTCCTCCATGAAATTTTATGTTATCTTGATTGGGTAGCAACGCTTGGCCCAATTAGACCACCTCCGGAACCACCACCCTAAGGTAACTTCCGTCTTCCCTTATTCTGTTTCATGCATATATGCATTCATTCATACATTGAGGACAATGTATGAGATAAGTGTGGGGGTGGGCTTTACTAACATACTAACATAAGTAGACACTAACAAAATTTGCTATAAAAAAAAATTAAAATTAAAAAAAAAATTATAAAAAGGATAATACTTTGACTTATTTTTTGAAAGAAATCTAAGTTAGTTTTAAGGATTAGGAAAATCATGATTAGGATTTCTAAAAACTTGGTCAAAATAAATAAATTGTTTAAATTTTAGGTATAGGAGGAGAAATTGAATAAATAATTAGTCTTGATTTTTACCTTAATGAAATGTGCATACCAAATGCATATCTAGGATTCTAAGACAAAGACCTTGTGCCTCATAAAAAAAAAGAAGAAAAAAAAATCACCAATTAAGCTGATACATGTGCCTCAAGAAGCATAAGTATTCATGCCTAAAGGTGAGTAAATAAAATAAAGTCCTTAGTTTTGGGGCCTAGTTCACTCGAATTTGAGTCCGCGGGGTGTTTTCTCACCTGGTGCCCTAAAACCAACCGGTTTGGGAGTCATCGACTTTAAGTTCGTTACATGGGTGGATTAGAAAGCCTAAGAAGACTAAGAAATATAATATATGTATTAACACATCTAATAGTCAATTAGTTAGGTATTAGGGCCTCAAGAAGCCTTGATACTTACACGAAAGAAATTAGATGCGTTATACATATTAAAAATATATATATATATATATATATATATATATATATATATATATATATATATATATATATATATATATATATATATATATATAAAGAGGCATGAGAGTCCAAGTTAAGGAATTCCTAGTAAAAACATAAGGATGCATATGATTTTTGGTAACGAAAAAGACTATATTAGAAATTCAATTTTAATTCTTACCTAAAATGGAAAACAATTAACTTTATTAAGACTAAGTTTAAAGAATGAATAAAAATGAGGATCCTAAAACTTATAGACTACTTAGTCTCTTCAATAATAATTCAAATATTTTCTTTTTATGGATTTTGTGGGTGTAATCCGCTGAAAACCCTCACGAGACAACACTCGTCCTCTAGGTTAACCTAGAGGTTTAACGGCTTGTTGCACGTGCTAAGTGCAATCGTGATTCCTACGAAAGTGAGTTAGGTTAGATTAACTTTTTCTTTTTCTTTGTTTTTACTCGAGGACGAGCAAAAAGATAAGTGTGGGGGTGTGATTGGTAGTGAAAAATGCATTTTTATCATAACATTTACCATCACATTTTCATATTTATTCATTTAATTCTGCACATTTATTAATATTTTGTGATTTATTGTGTGCAGGCCTCGAGTTCTTATTTTTATAAGAAATAAAGCTTAATGAAGCCCAAAAGCCCATATCCAAGCCCAAGTCCAAGCCCAGGTGTAAAAGTGCAAAAACCAAATGTCAAATGTGCAAATACACAAGGGCCAAAGTTGCAAATACAAAGAAGAGGGAAGGATAGACTTCTATTCAACCCTAAACACTTGCAGGATGAGGATAAAAGCTAAAAGAAGAGAAGGAAAATTCGTGGAAAAGATTTGGGATCTAGGTAACTTGATTCCCAAGTTATATCCAAATCCAAAGATTAAGAGCCAGGATGCAATTTCTAGAAGGAAACGCCCAGATGTACGGACCAGGAGAGGCCACGCGCCAAAGCGCGTGGCATTTGGCTACAAAAGTGCCGCGTTTCCGCGGCAAATTTCCCATTTCCGCGGCATTTCTGACGAGTCTGGGGATCAGCTTTCGTGGGAGAGTTGTAACTGGACTCTAACTCCTTCTGCACCTATAAATACCCCCTGCAGTGCAACGTACAGAGGTGGAGAGGCGAGCCAAGGGCCAAAAGCTAGGGTTTTTAGTTTCTAGGTTAGATTTTCTTTTCTTTTTATTTTCAAGAGAGAGAGAGAGGCTTATATTGAGCGTGACACCGATGTATCCTTCCTCTTCTCTGCATTTGTATTCAGCAATAAAGGTAATTATTTTTCTTTTGTTCATTGTTCTGATGTTTTATTTTTCTTTTTGTTTTCCTTTCTTTTTCTCTGTGATCTCTTGTGGTTGTTGATGAACATGCAAGTGGATTCCAAAAGCAAGTATAACTAAGCTATGTGAGAGCCAACGATAGTTCATGAAAACGTTCTCCACTTCCAAAGCTTCGCATCACTTCGTTCTTGATATGCTTGACGATATAATGTGCACAAGGACCGGGCTCGAGTTTATGATCTATGCGTTGAACGCCTCCTAAGCAAGGTAGAACATGTAAGGTTTTCACGTTTTTCTTCAACCAAACTCAAGTAAGTATTCTTTTCTTTTCTTTTCTTTTTGTAGATTAAATCACAACTTCTCCATATTCTTTTCTACCACCCATTGTAAATACCACTACTTAATAATAAAAAGATAATTTTTAGAGATAACTTGCTTAACGCTTCCATCGCAGTCCCTCCTTAAGGATCACGACCCGCATAGCCCTGCTACCGCGGATTAGAACTGAGACTTGCACATCATATTCTAAAATACTATATTTTTGTGTGCAGGAAAATTCAGTCAACAATACTTGCAGATAGAGAGAAGAGTTGGGATGAAGAAACAGAAATTATACGAAGGACAGTATTTAATGATTAACAGTTGACAATTTATTGGTATAGAACAATTTTTTATTTTATAAATGTAAAAATAATTGCAATTGCAATTCATTGCATAATTTTTTTGTTGTATTGATTTAATTTATAAACATTTCTATAGATTTATTTATAATAAGTTCCACTGATTATTTCCATTCTACATTTCTTACAACTTGGAATTTACTATTGCGTACTGATGTTAGAAACAAACATGCGTTCAGTAATTGTATTGCGACCAAAGTCGCAGTATTGACCTGTTTGAGATACAGCGTTTCCTTGTGCGGCGATACTTTAATCGAGATAGCGTTAATGGTTGCAGTTACTTAATCATTTATCAGTTCCCAATGCGACTACGGTCGCAATAATGAACTGTTTTGCAGTTCAAAGTAATTTAAAGTTATAGTGTATTATCTTTTAAACTGTTTTGGATAACTGAATAGTCACCTAGGAAGTATACAATTTTTTGGGAAAAGGTAGAAAATAAATTTGGGAGATATTCACGTGGTCCAAGGGATTAGGTAGAAAATGCTGTACAATTGTTACAAATCTTCATTTTAACTATTTTACGCTAAACGAATATACTGCGACCAAGGTCGCAGTTAATAATTAAATTATTTCACCCGAAAAGTAAATTTTAAAATGAAGGTTGCGACTTTGGTCGTAGTTGCTGGCAGCAGTCTTAATAAAACAACAAAACTGCGACCTTGGTCGGAATTGCTGGCGGGAGTCTTAATAAAAAACAACTCTGCGACCTTGGTCGCTATGCATGTTAATATAAAGGAAACACCTAACTAACGTACTGCGACCTTAGTCGCAGTCCATGTAATGCGACCCTAGATTGCAATTGCTGGCCATCTTTATCAATAATAACACTGCGACCTTGGTCGCAATTAACCATGTACACTGCGACCAAAGTCTCTGACTAACGTCGCAGTTTAAATGTACGCTGCGACCAAAGACTCCGACTACATTATATACAAAAAAAATAAACTATAAAGTAGAATTTTGTAGCAGTAAAACTTTAAAGTACAACTACATACAAAAATAATACAGTAGAAATCAAAGAATGATAATAAATCTGATTATAATGACACGCCAGTGGCGAACTGCGACTTAATCTCTATACACTGTGCGACCATGGTCGCACTTCATAAAAAATTGAAGTCTTTGTTCCTTCGAGATGGAGGCAACCCAAACCTACTTCTTCTGCCAATAAAAAAATAAATAGTAAGAATTTTAAAGATTAATCGGTATAAAAAATTGATTAACAGGTTTAATGTAATACCAGTAACGGACAACCAGTCCTGTAATGGCCCAGCTCTTGGCAGTTATCACATCTTCGATGCTTAACTTCCTTCTGATATATAGAATCTTCAAAATCAGACTTAAGCCTGGATGCAGCTCTAGGCCTCCCCTTGGTTGGTACAGGACCAATTGGATCACGTATATTCAATTCTTCACCATCTCGCAATACGACAACGGATCCACTGGAACCAACCGCAGTTTTAGGTTGTGATGAATGATCATTTCCTAACATGGCTCTGTATTCTCTAGTGGTATCTTGGGCAAAACTTTCCAAAACTGCCTCCAACTTTGAAACATTTTCATCAGAATCAGCGACCATCTCAAGAATTGCATTAAATTTTGAACGAATTGTCCACAATCTAGCCGTCCGTGGAGTGCCCTGACTGGGAAAAGGATTCATGCCATTTTCAATTGCAACATTTTTGTAACGAGCATCCAACCTCCATCTCTGAAGTATATATGATTCCGGTATATGTGTAACGTGATTGCGCCACAAAATACACAGAATATGTCTACATAGGATACCCTCTGTTTCAAATAACGAGCAACTACAATAAACATGAAGTTCTTCGTGCTTATCATAACTGACCTTTTCCCAGTTATCTTTTGATTCTAAAAAATTACTAACCAAATATATTGATCCAGGTTTGTCATGTTCCACCTCTTCTGAAAATAGTGTCATTACAACTTCCCATTCCTTCTGGAACAACTGAAAAATCTTCGGTGTATACAACTTCGAAACCTGTATCTCATATGGATTGGATGTACAATTGGGCACAGAATTCAAACCCCTAAAATCTTGAAGAGATTCAGATGTACGACGGGAAGCAACAGCTTTATCATATTGGTGAACAAATTCCACTAGTTTAGTGTTTGAATTAACAAAACCATCAAAGAAGGAATTAATACTCTCGGACCTCTGACTGGTTGTCATTCCAGCACAGAAAACATCCTTGAGATATGCATTAACCCAATGTCCATGCAGCCTGTACATCTTCATCAACCAACTGTCATCTTCTTCTTCTAACTGATATTTTTCATTCATCATACGCCATCGTTCCTCACAAGTGCTTATATCACGGGAGGTGTACCAAGCATGGAAATCGGAGACCATATCTTCTCCATACTTGTTTGCCATTGGGATTTGTTGTTCGGCAATATGTTCCGCACATGCCAGAAACAGTAACGGTGCCGAGAAGTTGGGAAACAATCTTGATGGCGTCACCAATCTGCGCATCCTGATCAGTAATAATCAGCTTCGGTTCAACTCCATGCAGCACTTGAGCCATTTTTGGAATAACCAAACAAAAGTATCCCTTTGCTCATCAGCAAGCAATGCACGGCCGAACAAATTGACTGTCGGTGACGATTTACTCCAGTGAATGGAGCAAATGGCAAGCTCAAGTGATTAGTCCTGTATGTTGTGTCAAAAACGATCACATCACAGAACCTCATATACGACGAAATAGCTCTTCCATCAGCCCAAAAATGCTTCTAAGTGTGCCCGCGTTATCGACTTCACTTGAAAAGAAGAATTCTGGATCGGTCTCGGCTTTCTCTTGAAAATATTTGATAATAGCAATAAACTGGTGACCGCAGTTATTTCTACGTTGACGAGTGAAATCAATAACTTGTTGAGGGCTCACTTCTTCACAGCCTTCTCCCTGGCTCATTGCATTAACAACGCGGGAAATATTTGAAGGCCGCATTCCAACATCAACCAGATTGCTCATAATGCTTCTGCTAATTTTTGAACGATGATTCTGGTGAGAGTAATGGTGATGTACCTTATCCGGGCTTGACAATTCATGTGAATGAGTATCAACAAATTTTGTGATAACCCAATGTCTTTTGTCCAAAAAAAAACGAAGACGGATATGCATCTCAGCAGGACAAGCTACTCTAGTGTTAACTCGACGATGCACTGTAAGCCCCTCTTGTCTTTTGTCACACAACTTCTTCAGACCTTCCTTGTTGCAACAAAATTTTCTGCAAATAATCTCATAAGGAGGCTTCCGTGACTTATCTGTACCTTTTCTTCTCACGCTAAAATCTCTATTTCTTACAAAACAATTGTAAAAATTGTATGCTTCCATATCCGACAGGAACTGTTTCCCTATAAACTTATCTGAGCTTCCAGACATTTCTCCATGTGCATTCATATCCTACAAAAAACAATTACACGAATTAAATGAATATAAATATTTTTTAGATATCACTGTATTATAAAATATAAGTTATATAAATGCGACCAAGGTCGCATAAGAGATGAAAACTATATTACTTCTTATCAAATACTGCGACCAAGGTCGCAGTTATCCGTATGAGAAGAAATCTATATTACTTCTTACTAAAGACTGCGACCTAAGTCGCAGTAAATAAAAATAAGATTTCACATACGACATGAAATCTATAATACTCCTTTAATGAAGATTGCGACCTAAGTCGCAGTTATCCGTATGTGAAGAAATCTATACTCCACCTTACTAAAGACTGCGACTTAAGTCGCAGTTATCCGTATGTGAAGAAATCTATATTACTCCTTACCAAAGACTGCGACCTAAGTCGCAATTACCCGTATGTGAAGAAAGCTATATTACTCCTTACAAAAGACTGCGACCTAAGACGCATACCAAAAAAAAAAGATTTCACAACCGGAGATTATTTTCAAATAAGATTGCGACCGAATATTAAAACGGTCGCATTTCTGAAACTTTAAATCATTTGTTATAGGTCGCAGTACCTCATAGACTTAAAGAGAAAAATTCAATATTTAAGAAATTGTTTTAAAAAAAAATGAAACAATTAAAACATGTTGATCAGCATGCAAAGATGTCAACCCTTCAAGATTTTCAATATTCTGAGAGAAAGTAGAATCAGATGCAATATCTTCCATATTTAGATCGCCAGTAGACTGCTCAGACGTCGACATTAAATATTTTGGGGGAAAAATTGATCTGAAAAGATTTTATATTTTCAGAAAAAAGTTTATCGCAGGCTGAAAAGGAGAAACTAGATCTTTCAAAAAGAGGTAAGGAAATAGGGGGAAAGTAATTCATATAGAATAACCTAAAATCTATAAAGAGCGGCAAAAAAAAGGGGGAAAAATAATAATAAACAATAAGGAAGGTTACCGAAAGAGTTGCTTTTCATAAGGGGTATTTGGTAATTTAACTTCTTCCTAAAAGCGTGCCGCAAGTCAGTGAAGTGACAAATTGAGCCACGTCACCGCAGGCTGAGAGAGTACTCTCAGCCCGCAGGCTGATATACATTTTTCTAATATATATATATATATATATATATATATATATATATATATATATATATATATATATATATATATATAATATATATATAGAGAGAGAGAGAGAGAGAGAGAGAGAGAGAGAGACTTGTGTCCTAAAAAGATTTGAGGCTGAATTCTTCCCACTCAATTACCAACATCTGACATTTGAATATAAGATCCACTCCGTTGAAGTTGATTTATATTATTTCAAGTATCTATAAATCAAAAATCAAGTGTTTTAAATACTTTTTGCCCATGCATTAAGTAGAGAAAAACGGACAGTCTAAATAGTGAGTTGACTCACTTTATTTAGATAAATTCTCGGGTATCCTAGAAGTAGCTTACTCTATTCTGATAAATTTGATAGTGGAAACAAACACTCCAGACTAATCCCCAGAATGTCCACGGAGCGGTTCGAACTGGTGACCACTGGAAAGCAAACTCAACGTCTTACAGATTGACCACTCACGCGAACGGATCGGGGTTGGGGGGGAGGGGTGGGTGTTTCTTTTCAAAATACAATGAGAGCACACACAAGTTAATTTTTAGAACGGTTAAACACGAAGGCACACATTCCTTATAAAATGCATCGTCAATGAAAGTTATACACACTTTTTTACTCCCTCTTTTAAGTACAAGAAAACTCAATAGATGGTTATTTGTGAAATATGGGACAATGCAATATTAGAAATTATTAAATTGTCTGGTTGATAGAGTTTATATCTTAATTAATGTTTCCTTATCTTGGGTGCTTAAAACTTTTTTCAAATGGTAATAAACATACAAAGGTTTCCTCAGCTTTGCTCCCCAAGGTCAAATTTTGGTGAAAAAATTCCAACCACTAAAACTTTTGAAACAAGAAATCATATGGAAAAATTTATCCCAGTCCTCCTCTAATTTTGAAAAAAGTGATTATGTGAGTAGGAAAGTGATGTCTTTCAAATTTTAAACTATTAATCTCTTGCACCAAGCTCTTTGAATCTCAATTTTGAGAGTAAAAAAAAATCTTGTGGTAAAAAGAAAAATTGATGGCCTTCACCTATCATTAGTCCATCCCCATCAAAGTTGTTTTCTTGGAGCTCACACTTTCTTCAGTCTCAAAGACCCAATTGGATAAAAGACTAATTAATCAAAAATTAGATGTGCCAATAATAAGTTTCTCTTTTGTCTTTTTAAAGTCAAGGTAGAACTAAGACTTCACATCTTTCTCCATTGGTCCATTGCTTACCTTACAAAGCATCTTTTGATACCTAAAGTTAATCTCTCCTAATAATGGGTAGATTCCTACCTAAAACTTTATAAAGTGATTAAAGAAAACTAATCTTATAATATAATTAATATATTAAGTATTTTGATAAACTTGTTCAACTTCAAAATGATTTGAACCCTGAAGCTTTGTAGAGCTGGAGGTCTGCCTGTTGCCTTTGCTGTCCAATTATTAGCTTGTAGGTGTAAAAAGCTATGGGAAAATCCAAAAGCTACAGCATCACAGTCAGTAAATAATTTAATATTCAATAAAACAATTTCAATACGAAAGTTTATAGTAGTTCATTTTTTGTCTCTTTGTGGCCACAATATTATTTCATATTTAAGAGTTATGCAATTATTTAAATAACATCCTTTTTTCAATTTTCACAACAGGCAAAAATTATTGAAAAAGTTATATTTTACCCAAAATCTAAATTTATTTACTGGTCCTTGAAGTAAAAGTTTTGGTGAGCTTCTTGTGATTTGTTGTGTTAAAAAGGATCCATTTTGTCATTTCTATAAATAGAATATTTTTATTATATTGATTCAATAACTTTTCAATTTGTATATTATGTATTTAAACGGATGAGACATCCTGCAAATTATTTCTATACTAAACTAATAAAATCTTACTCTATAAAAAGATAAAAAGCTGTGATGAAATAAAAATAAGAATTTGAATATGCGTAAAAATCAAATTTAATTCGCTTTTCAACCAAAAGAGTCAAGTCAAATTTTTTTTGTTTGAGGAAATCTTCTTTTATTTTCAAATTTATTTTATAAATATAAATAAGTTATAGTTATTAAGTTGAATTTAATTAACACCTTGCAATGTAAATATTTTGCAACTTTTGACCACAAGAAAAGTTTTTTGCAGCTTTGGACCCTAGAAGAAATATTCCAACTCTGGACCACAAACCTTTAGTTGGGGACTAAACTAGCCTTGAAAAAGATTAAATTCCTAAACTCGGCCAAATTTGCAGCCTGAAAACTTTTTTTTTTCTTTTTATTTTTATTTGAGGGCAGACAAAAAAAAAAGAGAGAGAGAATAGTAAAGTGTGATCATGATTTCATGAGAATCTTGGTTGCTTTTGCTTTTGTCATTTGAAATGGTATTTCAGAAGTAATGAGGCCAACGAAATGGAGATGAAGTCACGTGGGGGAGGGCGTTTGCCCTTTTCCTTAAGGCCCCCTTCCTCCTCCCTATTGCTTTTTTACCTAGCGTATAGAGGCACACCCTTCCCTTTTAACATCCTTACCCATGCTCTTTTCACCCTCATTATTATTAGGGCTTTTTTTTTTTGGAAACAAAACCCTCAAAAATAATTAATCTAAAAAATCAATGTCCCCCCAAATTAATTTCAAAAACGAACTTCGATATGCCACTTTGGCGCGGGCGGTTCACGCCGCTAGCATGGCTCTCGTGGGTGGCCAGGTCGGTTTTGAGTTCGTCTGAAGTTGAACATATTTTTTTGTCATGTATTTGTTCGTCAGGGGTTGACAACCCGAAAGAACAATTTTTTTTTTTTAAATTTGTGTTCGACCAGGATTGGCAACCACAGACGAACTTGCTTGGGTTGCCCAAGGCCAAAATTTCTTCTTTTTCTTTAAAATTTGTGTTCGTCCGGACGAACGTGCCTTGAGAAAAATAGCCAAGGCTGGTTCGTCTGAGGTTGGCAACACCGAACGAACACAATTTATTTTTTTAAGTTGTGTTCATTTGGGGTTGCCAACCCCGAACGAACATGCATTGGCCTTTTTTTGCCCAAGGTTTGCTCGTCCGGGGTTATCAACCCTAGACGAACACAAATTAAAAAAGAAGAAATTTTGTTCGTCCGGGGGTGCCCCACCTTGGGCAAAAAATGCCCAAGGCGCGTGCATCTGGGTTGGTAATGCCAGACGAATGAGACTTGGCAATTTTGCCCAAGTCTCTTGTGTTATTTATAGATATGGGATCAGTGGGTCCCACGTCTATAAAACCACCCCAACACCCCCCGCTCTCAAAACCCCGATCCCAACCCTAACCCCTCTCTTAGTCTCCCCGATCGAGCCGTATCACCAACACCTGGCCTTGCCGATGACTTGCCCCTTTGTACCCCCGTGCCACACCACCGATGACCTGCCCCGACGTGCCACCATCCAGTTGTGTCTCTCTCTTGATAATGCCTCTCTCTATTCTTTCTCTCTCCTCCTAGCATCGCCCAGGGCCGCTGGTTGTCTTGCTACTCTGGATGAGCCGCCCGTCGTGCAATGTCGTGCCCTAGGTCGTGCCCCAGCCAGGCTGTGCCGCCGTCTAGGCTGTGCACTAGGTCGTGCCCTAGGCTGGCGCTGTTCATGCACATAATTTAATTTAATTTTGTGAGAATTTGTGAAAATTACAGAATATTTTGTGTCCGGTTTATTTTAATTTTGTGAAAATTGTAGAACACTATGATAGTTTTTTGTTCTGTCCACTAAATTAGGTATAATGTCTACAATGTCTTGTGCAAGTGTATCTCTCGTTTGCTGGTTTAACGGTATACTAACAATAAATATATATAATATCCCAAGATATATTAATGGGGTAGGAAAACTCATGATGGTTAGAAAATTAATCACATGACATGAATTGGTAGAGAAAATCTATCGAATCACTAAAATTAATCCAAAGGAGTATCGATTCAGTTGACATGCAACTGTTCAATGAGACAAGGGCATTTTACAACCGTGTTAATATCAGATAATGACGACACACAAACAATACTTGAATTGCATCTTGGTATGAATTCGATAGAGATATATGTAGAGAAAGACAGTGTGAGCCACCGAATGCATGGAGAATTTACATTTATGCTCGATTTGGTCGATGAATCAACATGCTTCATGTCCTTGGCGCATAACACGCAAGTATCCGTTAATTTTATCATGTGTTTACATTTCTTATTTTACTAAGTTTGTAGATGGCATTACTATTTGAACTGTCCTATCAATTCAGCGTAAGGAGAAGATATGTGTCACAACATATCGACACCATATGTGCATCCAAACACATCGCATGTCTCTTCCGTTTAAGCTTCGCAAATTGACTCAACAAATCTCACTTACTTGAAATAGATTTAACACCTACATAACATCTAAGTGCAGATAGATAAAAGTGTACCTAATTGAAAGTATCACTTATCTACAAGGGTCAGATCCTAACTTTTAGTGTGTTTATAAATCTTATGTAGGAATTGGTACTCAACAAGCATGAGTACTCCATCTATGTTGGAATATTCATAATGCATTCAATACAAATGCAGAATGACACCGATAAGGGTGATAATGCGGTGTAGGAAAACAATGACTATGATGAGTCTAAAGAGAGTGATGATTTGCTGCAAGAAGATAAGATTTAAGTTGCAGTGCAAGATCTTGAAGATGCTACCGACCAGGTCGAGAATGTGCATACCAATAATGAATATGTAGAGGCCATCAATCCACATCCCGATGAGTTTGAAGTTGCTGATTGGGTAAATTCGACATGGAACACATATCTTCTGAGTTTAATATGTTAACAACACCTACTGTCACCAATGATTTGAAGGTAGGAGATACATTTCAATCAAAAGATGAATTGGTGCAAGCAGTTATCAAGTGATCCATAGCGCGTGGAGTGTCATTTGTGTCTGTGAAGACCAACAGAACTTACTACACAGCAGTTTGTGCGTTCATTGTATAGGGTGACAATATTGGTAGAGATGTGTGCCCATGGAGACTGCATGCCTCTGTTCCCAAGAGTTCAAATGGCTACTTCATGATTAAATCTTATGCAGGAGAGGATACATGTACCCAACCTTCAATTAGATCCAATCACTGTAAAGCAAACTCAACTTTTGTGTGCAATGTGATTCTGCTAGAGATGAGAAAAAAGCTTGATATGTCACCTGGTTTTATTTTAAATGTTATTGAGAATAAGTACCACATCAATATATTATACAACAATGTATGGAATACTAGAACGAAGGCACTGACGAAGATATTTGGAGATTGAGAATCATCATATGAAACACCCTCTCAGTTTCTCAATGCACTCAAACCAAGCAATCCTGGTATAATCACTGCACATTATTGTGAGGGTTTTTCATTTGGATTGGTTTGGTTTGTTTGAGTATTTTTGACTTTTGGACCTTCCATCACCAGTTTTCAATATTGTCGGCCACTTCTAAGCGCTGACAGTATATATTTGTAGGAAAATACAAAAGTTGTCTGCTTATTATCACGTAAATCAATGCGGACGATGGACTGTACTCATTGGCCTTTTCAGTTGTAGAAGGAAAAACAGAAACTGCTTGGGGATAATTCATATCATGTATTTATAATTTATTCCCTAGTGTGCATCAGCAACGGAGAATCAATTTTATATCCGATTGGTACAAAGGGATACCAAATGAACTTCGAGCTAGTTGGCCTTGTCCATATAGTCATTACTGTTTAAGACATATTAGAGCTAACTTTCAGAGAGATTGTGCCAACACAAATACCCTGTACACATGTTATTGCATCATGTGCTAACGATAAAGATTGTGCCAACACAAATACTTACATCGTGTGTGCCAAGTGGTATACTATGGAGAGCTATAGTAAGTCTTATGCTGGACTTTTTTATCTTGTTCATAATTCATAATATTGGACAGAATACAATGAGCTTGCTGTCTTACCACCTGAAGTTAGAAGGCCGCCAGATCGTCCGCCTTCTATTCGCATATGCGGTACCATGGACGAAGGACACGAAGGTCATATGCGCTATAGGTGTAAGATATGCAAACAATTTTGTCTTAATAAGAGAAGGTGTCCCAACACACACGCACCATCATCTTTCACTGGATAAGTACATGTATGATCATTTATGTAATACGTTAGCATGTAAATAAATTATGTAAGTTTATAATATAGATTTATAAATTATGCAAGTTTAGAATATTGATTTATAAATTTTGTTATTTTTGTTACTAATTATTTGAAATTTTGTGCAAACAAGGCACTTAGGGACCATGGGCCAGTCATTGTTGATGTTCTGTACCTACAGGACAAGCACCAATCTTCTAAATCGACTCGAGCTGGGTATGTATTTATGAATTTAAATATTACAATCGTGTTTTTTTAAGTTGCATAATTATAGTTTATGAGCAAAAATGCAAGATCTTGGGATTGTCGAGATACTGGATCACTCACGGTCACGTGGCAAAAGGGTTCTAATGAATGCCCGTGTCACAGATTACGTCAATCGGGCAGGATTTTTCAACCATTCTCGGTTGAGGTGGGTGAGACTGGATTGAGCCTTGTTGACGGTTTTGATAGAGAGGTGGAAGCCGGAGACATTCACATTTCATCTCCGAGTGGGGATATGACAATTACACTACATGATGTGGCAGTGTTTCTCAGCCTCAAGATAGACGATCCAGCAGTTACAGGGTCAGATGACCGAGATTGGGTCGGGGAGTGCGAGAGACAGCTGGGTGTCGCGTCCCCAACTGAGGCTCTTAATGGTGGAGCATTGAAGCTGACGTGGCTCCACCAGTAGTTCACCGAGAACCAGTGACAGACTTGCAGGACCACCAGCATGCACATGGTTATATCCTTAATATGCTCGACACTAGCCTGTTACTGGATTTACCCTGTTCCCTGATTACTCCACAAACATGATACAAGTCAGATGGTTACCACTATTGGAGGACTTCGATGCATGTGGTGTTATGTCCTAGGATAGTACTGTGCTTTCATTTTTGTACAGGGAGCTATACAAAGTTGTGACGATGCAGACTACATAGTTCCGAGGACAGAACACGCTCCTTCAGGAAAGTTATGCAAAATATGCTTCTATTATGTTGATTATGGGCCTGTTTGTTTTGTTGCAAAACGTCGCAAGTCGTAAGTCGTAAAATGAGAATGGAAAAAGTGAACTGTAGCAGAGAAAATATATTGTGTTTTACGATGTTTGGTTGATAAAGTGAAGTGTAAATGGAAAAATATATTGTGTTTTACGGTGTTTAGTTGGTAATGTAAAAGTGTAAGTGGAAAAGTTGACCACAAAATTAACTGTAGCAGTGATTTAAATATTATAAATACTATTAAATTAAATCTACTATTGCAAACTAAATTATATTAATAAATTTGAGATTAAAAATTAATAATCTTAATATTTTATTTATAACAATATATTAATAAAATATTAGTATAAATAGTAAAATATTACTAAAATATTATCTAAATAATAATATAAAATTTTAATAAAATCTAAAGAACATTAATAAAATTTTAAGAATACTAATAAAATATAAATATTAAAAAAATCTTACAACATAATAAAATATAGTTATAATATTATAATATTAAAAATACTTGAAAATTATTATAATATAAATTTTATTATAATATTATTGTAATATTATAGAAATATAAAATTAACAAAGTAAGATATAATTATAATTTAATAATAAATTATCATTATAGTATTATTATACTGAATTATTATTACAATATTAACATAATAAAATATTAATATAATAATAAAATATATTATGATATTAATAAAGTAATTTTTTATATTAAAAAATAAATAACTAAATATATAGTAATTTTATATTAAAGTATAATATCGTTATATTAATAAAATATTAACTCTAAATAAAATAATAAAAAATAAAATAAGTATTAATAAAATAATAAAGTATTAAATAAAATATTAAATAAAAAATATTAAATTAAAATAGTAAAATATTAAATATTAAAACAATATTAAAAACAATAAAAAAAATTAAAGATTAAAAATATAAAATAATTAAATAATTAAATAAGAAATTGAACACTATTTAAAATATTCAATATTTAATAATATTAAATTATATATTGATTATCAAGTAACTGTTTTGAACTGTAAGTGTATTACAAGTGAGATTTACATGACCACAAAATTAACTGTAGCAACTGAAAGTGAGAAAATATGAGTGTAAAAGTGAGATTTATATGATCACAAATTTAACTGTAGTAACTGCAAGTGAGAAAAGAAGAGTTGCATTTTGCAACTTGTTTTTCAGCGAAACAAACAAAGGAAAATGGAAAAGAAGTTTTACGACTTGCGTTTTGCGGCGTTTTGCGGCGAAACAAACACGCCCTATGTATATGTTAGTGATTTAACACATGCTTATTTTGTTTTTCAGTTATGGTCTTGGGTGAGATTGTCTGTTGGTCGGCCCACTCTCAGACATCATATTCAGCTAGGTGGTCAGCTACAACTCGGATGTAGGTAAATTCAATATACTCAACTTAAGTAAATGAAGATATTTGAATATATTTTTTTTTGTTCTAATCGTATGGTGTGGTGCTGGTGGAATGTTGAGAGGACCAGAGATAACAATCCACAACGGCTGCTGCAATTATACAGAAATGACCTAGATGTGCAGAACCATCATGCAGTAATATGGAGCCATACACTGTTGATGCACTACAAAATTTGCCACCAATATGTAGAGAGGGCTCTCAGATTTGGCAAGCAAGGATCCACTCATTTGCTTCGATATTGTGGAGATGCATCTTCTGAATTGAGTCTTCTGTCAATTCGGGCTCATGCTGGACATCCCAAATGCCGTCGAGCAGGTGGCCTGGATAGAGCACGCAGGGAAGCACCGTTGTGACTGAAGTAAGGAGCTCAACACTTACATTAGCCGATGAGGTGATCGAGCTAGTGAGATTAAGAGCCAGAGATACCCCCCCACAGTATCTTCAGAGTACATGAGCTGGTATTGGGGGATCATCTGCGCTGGATTATTCAACATGTCGATGTGTCGGACGGTTACCAGCTTGCTTTTTTTACATGAGCGGGAGTTAGTAATATCTCAACCCATCCTTATAAAAATTTAATTTGTGATTTATTGATATGATTTTATTAAAATTTACTGATTTAGGTTGATGGATATATCCATTTGGGGAACCTGATACATGAGATTTTGACGGACGAGACTCAAAGGTTCTCGATACTCAAGAGGATGGCCACTTTCATCAAGTGGATGGTTGGCAAGAAACGTTATACACGCCCATCAAGTGCGTCGACCCGCAACATTTTAGGCCCAATGTGAGCGACATCCACCGATGCAGGGCGAGCCGGGACCTTCTTAGCCCATTGATGAGCAGGAGGAGTCCGTTGATGGACGACGCAGATGGCACCAAAGACCTGAGGAGGAGGTTGGACCCTCCCATGCTGCCCTGCACGTGGTCGTGAGCGAGGATGAGGCCGAGTATCACGTGCATGATCATGTTTGCGATGATTTTTTTTAACTTGTAATTGGATATTTTGAAAATTTTAAAGAAATCTTGAGAAAATTTGAGGTATTTGGATATGAGTTGTGAAACTTTGATATGATATGAATTTTTGATAAATTTTGAGATATTTGGATATGATTTGTGAAATTTTGATATGATATGAATTTTTAATATCTTGGATATAATTTGTGAAATTGTGTTATTCTGATATGTCGATATGCTTGGATATTTGTGATACGAGTTGTGATACTATGTTCTTATTGTGTAATCATGATAATTATTTAAATTTTTGTGATATTATAAGATTTATACAGATTGTGATACTTGTGATACAAGTTGTGGATTTTTTTTTTTGCCCAAGTCAACTTGGTCCGGGTTTGGCAACCCCGAAGGAAGATAACAGGAAATTTAATCAAGTAAAGTTCGTGGGGGGTTGTCAACCTCAGAAGAACACAAATTTTTTTTTAAAAATTTTTGTTCGTCCGGGGTTTGCAACCTCGGATGAAACGGCCTTGGGCATAAAAAAAAAAAAACAAGGCATGTTTGTTCGGGGTTGGCAACCCGGGACGAACAAAATTTATAATTTATTTTGTTCTTCCGGGTTGTTGACGAGTCAGTTTTGGGCAAAAAAATGCCCAAGGCACGTTCGTCAAGTTTGAGAATGAACAAAAATTAAAAAAAAAAACAAAACAAAATTTGTTCATGTGGGTTTGCCAACCTTGGACGAACCCAAAAATGACCTGATCGTCCGCGGACGCCAAAATGGCGGGGTGAATCGCCTCGTCGCCGATGTGGCTCCGACATGACATGTCATAGAGGTAGATTTTTGGAATTAATTTGCTAGGAGATAGATTTTTGAAATTAATTATTTTTTTAGGGTCCCCTGTAAAAACACCCTTATTATTGACAATAATTATGATTCACTGAAGTCTGAGGGGGTGGTAACGGGTCAGATTTGGGTCAGATTCTACAAGATCTACATGCGAATCCACTATAATTCACAAGATGCACTTGCAAATCAAACTCACTAAGAAGTTAAATCCACTGGAGGGTTGAACCCAGATAACTTATCAGAGTCAGATTTAAGTTTTGAATGATGCAGATCCAATACTTTTTCTAAATATGAAATTTTCACTAAAACCCAAACAAAATTGAAATATTCTTTTAAGTTAAAAAGAAAAAAATTAACTTAAAAAAATATTATTTGAATTGAGCTATAAGTGATTAAATTATAAAAACTACTTATTAGGTTATAGGGCTTGAATCCTGGAGGATTCATATGTAGATCCAACAAAGATTTGGATCCATTTCAGGATCCATGCCCTATTGTATAAATTCATCCAATTTTCCAGTCCAAATTTAAAGATTCAGGTTAGATTCAGGCCAAGTTATTAGATTATCAGGTCATATTATCACCCTCATGGTTTATGATGAATAATAATAATAAAAAAAAAAACATAAAGATTGATATTGATTTTCTCCACCTCTTTGGGCCTGTTTGGTTAAGGGTGAAAGTGAGGAAGTGAAGAAGTGAGGAAGTGATGGTAGTTCTCTTTGGAACTTGAGAATTGGCTAGTAAATTTTCCGGTGTTTGGATGTTGCTGAGAAGTGTGATTTAGAAAATGTTATGTCTTTTCTGGTGTTTGGATGATAATGTGGAAGTGGAAGTGAAAAAGTTAACCACGAAGTTGACCGCAAAATAATATTAAAATAAAATTAATTAAGAAAAATAAAAAATGGACTGTAATTAGAATGCAAGTGAGATTTACATAATCAAAAATTAACTGTTTTGTGTTACAACTATTACAGATGAGATTTACATGATCACAAAATTAACTGTAACACTCTGAAAATAAGGAAATTGTTATGTAAAAGACAAAAGAGAAAAGGAAAAGGGGTTTTCTTATTTTCCTTTTCCAGTATTTGGATAGATAGGGAAGTGAGCAATTATACTTCCCCATTTCCTTACTTCTGCCCACTTCCTTGCAACCAAACACGCCCAAAATAATTTCTCTCAAAAAGACTCTTTCCTCTTTCCTCACCCTAGTCTTTGCACTGAAAGATATCAGTCACACTTATCCACAATAATATATATATTTTATTTTAATAAGGGATGAGCCTCTTCTCATTAGTATAATACCACGCCAAAAAAGTTTGAAATAAACTAGAGAGGTTAGAGAGACCAAATGGCTGAAGAGCATTTGAGATAAAATTTGTTTATTACTTGTTCCACTAATTTTGTTGATAATCCACTCTTTAACGTAGATAATCAGTGTCATTTATTTATTTAGTGGTCTCCATGAATCATACAATGCAGCAATATGATGATTACACATAAAAATAAATTGTGTATGCATGTAGATTGCCACTCTTGCATTAATTTAATCACGTTCCATTTTACTAATCATGATTTTGTAATGAAGTGCCGTTGCCGCGCAGTTGATTAGTATTCTTTGTAATTACGTGCTGAAGTTTTCACAGAAAAATTCCAAATAGCTCATTAAATTAAAACGAATCAATTTTTTTTAATGAAATATATACAATTAAATAAATATTTTATCACAAAGATTTGTCCAAGCTAGGGGTGGCCACCGGGGCGGGTCGACCCGCGTCGACCCGCCCCGACCCGTCCTGTGCGACTCGTCGGAGTCGCACAGGCGGGTTAACGGGTCAACCCGTACCCGCCCCGTTAAGGGGCGGGTCGAAACGGGTTGACCCGTCCCGTGGTCACGGGACGAATCCAATTCGTCCCGTGACGAATCACGGGACGAGTCGGGTCGGGGAAAATTTCCCCGACCCCCCCTGCTTAATTTTTTTTTTTTTTTAGTCCAATAATTTTTTAGAACGTTAGAGGGAAAAATTTCTCTGCGCCCCCTATAATAATTTTTTTTTTATTTTAAACCCTCAACGGCTCAAAACTGAGCCGTTGGGGTGAAAAACGAGGGTGCCACGTGGCACCCTCGTTTTTCACCCCAACGGCTCAGTTTTGAGCCGTTGGCAAAAAAAAAATTAAAAAAATAAAAACCCTAACCCCTAATCTTCTATAAATACCCTCTACCCTCATTCATTTTCATCTCACATTCTCACTTCATCTCAACTCTCTCTTCTATTTTCATCCTCTAACTCTAATTCACTCTTATTCTCTTACTATTACAAATTTCTACCAACTTTCAATCTAGTCTAATGGATCCCAACTGGAGTACTGGCGGTTCCTCATCCGAAGCCGGTGGCAGCTCTTCATCAACACACAATCCGTCAGCTGCCGCACCTTACACCGATGTTGGCGGTAGCTCATCATCAGCATATACCGCTTACCCACCATACAGCTATGCTCCACCAACATCCGCATTTGCTCCCTATCACAGTTCGTCAAGCTATGCATTTGACTACAGTGGTTATGCACCATATACACATGCTGCATATGCCAGTGATAGTGGTACAGGTCGGCATTCTATTTCCTTCCCTCCTCAATATGCCTCATATTCTCAACTTTTAATGTCAACATCACCAATGCACGCACAATCTCTGGCTCCTTTTTTTACTGAAACACAAGAACAACACGATACACAACCAACACAGCATGACACTATAGTTCCAGAAACACAACAACCTGAACCAACTAGCACAAGCACAAGCACAACCACTAAAGAAAGAGCCAAAACTTCTGCAGTGTGGAACCATTTTGTCTTAAAAATTGTTGAAGGTAGAAGAAAGGCAGAATGTAAGTACTGTCATCAACTATTTGATCATAAAGAAGGATACGGTACAGGTGTTCTTAATAAACACTATGAAAAAAGCATGCTAAAAGTCACGGTTTACCACCACAACAAGCACAAATATTAGCTGATTCAGGCACACTCTCCACTTGGAGATATAAGCCTGAAGTAAATAAACATAAGTTAGCTGAATTTATTGTTCGAGCAGAACTTCCATTTTCTTTTACTGAATCAGATGCATTAGTTGATTATCTTAAATCTGTTTTTGCTCCTGATTATAAGAGAATTAGCAGACAAACTATAACTAGAGAAATTGAAGATTTATTTGTAAATAGAAAAAATATTTTAAAGGCTCTTTTTACTAGTGATGCTAGAAAAATTTCTTTAACTTCCGATATATGGGAAGCTCTTAATCTTATTCATTATTTATGTGTTACTGCTCACTTTATTGATGAAAATTGAATTTTACAAAACGTATTTTATCATTTTCTAAATTTTCTGAGAAACATTCTGCTACAAATGTAGCAAATTCAATTTTTCTTACTTGTAGAAATTATGGTATAGAAAATAAAATATTTTCTATTTCTTTTGATAATGCAAGTGAAAATACTGCTTCAATAAGACAATTGAAAACGATATTAGATCCAATTTTAAATGGTAAACTTTTTCATGTTAGATGTGTTTGCCATATATTGAATTTATGTGTACAAGATGGTCTAAAGCTCTTAGACAAATATATTTATAAAGTTAAAGAAATTATTTTACATATAAAACACAGTGGACCTAGGAGACAATCTTTTAAAGCTTATTGCCGACAATGTGGACTAAAGGAAAAACTGCTCCAAGCAGATGTGAAAACTCGTTAGAATTCAAGCTATTATATGATTAAAGATTGCCTTCCTTTTAAACAAGCAATTCAATTTTTACAATAAATGAATGTTCATCTCTTTATATTAGTGATGAAGAATGGAAATTATATGAAAATTTTTGTAGTTTTCTAGAAAAATTTGACACTGCCACAAAAGCACTTTCTGGTACGTATTATCCCACATGTAACTTAGTTTTTTATAATCTTAATGAAATTGCTCAAGTATTTGCTGCATATAGAGATGATGATAGTCTTGTAGAGGCTATACATGATATGGAAGAAAAATTTCGAAAATATTTTGAAAATATGCCTTTTTTATTTTACTTAGCTGCAATTATGGATCCTAGAATTAAAATAGATAATTTAAAACTTTTATTATCTAATTTTATTTTATGTTTAAATTATGAACAAGATGTAGATAAATTACTTTTAGAAATTAGATCTCTTTTAGAAGAAATGTACTCATTGTATAGAGATGAGTTATTTCCACCTTCTTCTTCTGAATTTAGGGCACCTACACCATCACAAACTTCTTCTAGTAGTTTAGGTAAAAGATTATCTAATTTTAAAAGTATACTTTCCTCTAATACTAGAAAGAAACACTCTTCAGGGGCAGGTTCATTTGATGAACTTAATTTATATTTGAATACAATGCCTGCTGAAATAAATGAAAATGATGATGAACCATGGGAAACATTTGATGTTTTGTCGTGGTGGAAAGAACAGAGAAAACAATTTCCTGTTCTTTCTACCATGGCCCGAGATATACTAACACCTCCGGCCTCTACAGTAGCGTCCGAGAGCGCGTTTTCTGCAGGTGGTAGAGTTTTTGACACCCTGGAGGAGCCGGCTGACGCCGAAACACTTGGAGATGGCGGTTTGCTTAAAGGACTGGTTCGATGCAGAAAGACGCACACAAGGAAAAGCTATTCTGGATGAAGAATTTGAACAAGACGAGGATGACGAATAGAGAAGCACCAGAGTTTTTTATATACATTGTATGAGATGAGCACCAGAGTTTTGTTATGTATACGAGATGAGTGTTATGTACATTGTATATGTGATGAGCAATGTATATGATTTTTTCATATTAATAAAATAATTTGCCATTTTGCCTTACAAAAAAACTTGTAATTACTGAAAATCAATTCTATTTTTTTTTATAATTTTAGAAAAAATTTTAAAATTTTTTCCTATTTTTTCCCTATTTTTTCATATTTTTTTCCTATTTTTTCTTTTTAACTTTAAAATTTAAAATTTATGAATTAACGAATTAAAAAAAAAAAATAGGCGAGACGGGTTAGACCCGTCTCGCCGAATCCGGTAACGATCGGTCAGGAGACCCGATTCGTTACCCGGGATTTCGATTCGTCCCGTTTAACCCGTGACGAGACGGGTCCAACCCGTCTCGTCTTCGATTCGTTTGCCAGACGGGACGAATCAACCCGATTCGTCCCGTTGGCCACCCCTAGTCCAAGCACACAACTCCTGTCACCTGTTATTGCACAAAATATTTTCCAACTTTAAATATAATTTTTATTCATGTAAAAGAAAAAAAAATTCGGTTCGGTTCATGTGTGTAAGCCACACACATTATAAGACAGTCAATCTCACATTTACACGTGAATAAGATGTCGTGTTTTAAGGAAACAAAACTTAAAATTTTTTGAACGTCTTAAAATATTATAAGAAGATCAATCGCACCTGTCAACACGGAATTTGCAAACTTATAATATGTGTGGCTCACATACATAAACCAAACCTAAAAACTCGTTTCTTTATTTCTATGCTACTTCTTCGAAGACGACAAAATAACCTTCTAATATTATAAAAATCTATATTTATATAAATATTCATGACAAAAAAATTAAGCTAAAAATCTCATCCAGATAAGCAAGATGTCAAATACAAGGATTCCATAATTCCAAATAAAAGCCATAACACAAGTCAAAGAGCCATCAAATTCCAATAAAAGCAAAGAACAAAAGAAAAGTTACAGAGACGTCGTTCTCTCTTAATAGTAACAGATTAGAGGAGCGAAAAGGAAAATTAAGAAAAGTGCAAGGGGCCTTTTAGAATAATGCTTTTTACCTTTATTTTTTAACTATTTTCTGTACGAAAGCAATTTCGGCCTTGCTTTACTCCCTGCCTTTTTTTCTAATTTTTAATAAAGCCCCTCTCCCCTCGAGGGGTTCTTGGAAATTAAAAAAAGTCAAAAAAATATAATTACATATATTGTTTGCATCGATTTCCCCCAAATTCACCCCATTGTGTGAAAACCTTTGTGAAGCTCCTCAGAACAGGGTTAGGGTTTTTATTCCTTTTTCTCTTCTGGAAATTCCCAATTTCCTCGAATTTTTCTTATTTTTCTCTTTTTCCTGATTAATTTCTCCAAAATTACCGCTGATTTCGCGAATTTCCGGCGAAATTCGGGAAAAGGGAGGAATTTTGGGGAGGAATTGGCAGCTGGATCTTCTAATTTCTCTGGGTTTTTTCATGGAAGTGAGTGGATTTACGGATTTTTTTTAGACTTTAGTGCTAGGGCTTTAGTTATTATGTTTTTGTTTCTTTTTGCACCAGTGCTGTAAACTGTATGTTCTTGTTGTTGTAGTTTAAGGTAAAAGTTTGAATTTTGAAGTCTAGGGTTTAAGGTTTTGTTGATTTTAGCTCATTTCTAGTGTTGTCGTGTAGATCTTGCCTGTAAAATTTGCTTGATTGGACTTCTCTCTTGCCTCCCCCTTTTCTAGTCACTGCTGTCGAAAAAAAGCTGAAATTTAAGTCTTTATTGTGAAAAAGCTCAGAAGTTTCCTTTTGTGAGTGTAGTTTCACTGGTTGCTCGCTTCAAATTTGAAAATGTTTCGGAAACCCAGTTCCATTTCGCGGGTTTTCGAGTAGATCTTCTCTTTAAAAATCTCTTCTTTTCCTCCTGTTTACTGTTGCCATCACTGTTCACGAGGAAATAGCTGGAATCCAACTTTTTAGCTGCAAAAATCTCTTAGAAAAACAAGAATTATCCAAATTTTGGAAGTGGATCCCAGCTCAAACCTTTGATTGCAGTTCTGGTGCACTCCAATTCTTTGATTTTAGCTAGAATTTTGGGTTCTGGTATGAAAGTTTGCTCCTTTGAGCCATGGAAGTGAGATCTGAGACTGGAGTCATGGCCAGCAGGAGCCCTTTTCCGTTGGAATGCAGAAACCCACCATCCAATCTACGCCATCTATGCAAAATATGCGGCTAACCTTCACTCCGGACGGCACCGCGGTCTATAAGCCTATAACAACTACCTCTCCCCCTCCTCAGCCTCCTTCTTATCAAGGAGGAGGAGGAGGAGCTGGTGGTGCTCCTGCTCCTGCTGCTGCTGGAGGTAATGGTGTTAGTGGTGGGGCCACCATTGGCAATGGGCTGTCTCCGGTGATCCCCCCGCCTCATGGGCTTAACATCAATATGGGCGAGCCTATCAAAAGGAAGAGAGGCAGGCCGAGGAAGTATGGGCCTGATGGTACCATGGCGCTTGCCTTGTCCCCAGTTTCACCCCCTTCGGCCGGCCCACCTGGTGGCGGGGCTGGAGGATTCTCTCCTTCTTCAGCTTCGGCTGATGCCATGAAGAAAAGGGGCCGGCCTCCCGGTTCCGGGAGGAAGCTGCAGATGGCTGCTCTGGGTAATCTCATGACTTGCCTTTTATTGTCATGCTATGGAATTTTATACGTGTGCCAGTTTTTTTGGGAAGTTTTAGTTTGTTTGAGTAATTGCTATTTCAATTTTGTACCTTCGTTTCAGTTATTATTTGAGCCCTGATAGAAAAATGGGGCGTCAGTGATGAGGATGGGAGGATAATGTAGCTCACTCTATCCATAGCGTATAAAAACTAAGAAGGTTGTTTTATTATTATGGGAACTATGATTATTTTGGCAAATCTGACATGCAGGAGTTGGAGTGTATGAAATTACATTTATGCCATTGTTCTTGTTATTGTGGTGATAAATAATTTAGAAATTTCTGGTAATAGATAATTCAAAAAATTTGTTAGCTGTTTTCAGTACCAAATCCATGAATTTTCTCAGTAAACTGTTGTTTGACTGTTTGATTGCATAGATCAGATGCGCGAAGTTAATAATTAGAATTTGGACCCAATTATTAAATGGTGTAGAATTTTTGTTTGGTCAGATATTTAAAAATTCTTCTTTTATTTTTTTTTGCTAATTAATAAAATAGATGTGATAAAAATTGGGATTTGGTCAGCGATTATCTTTGCTATTAATGATAATTATAATGCTTGTTGTTATTGGATCTATTTTAGTGCTGGATGGTTATTTTCATCATATCGAACTTTTGGTTTGAGATATTAGTTGAAGCCTTTAATAATGTCTCTTTCTCTTTCTTTTTCCCCTCCAAAAGTTGTGATTTTAAGAAGGTTCTTGTTTGCATTTTAGGGAATCAATATAAGTATATTAAAATTTTTGTTCTCAAAGTTCTAATCTGGAGAATCACTTGCAGGGTCGGCAGGGACTGGATTTACTCCACATGTTATTACTGTCAAGGCTGGAGAGGTATTGATTTATTCACCGTATGCTGATGTTCAGAATGTACTTTACCATCATTGTAAATAGCATTACTGTATGAAGCCTTCTTTTGTTGGGAATTTAGATCTTATTCAATATCTGTAGCTCAAGGTTCTTCTTTAGAAATAAATAACTTCTATAATTCTTGGTAGTGAGGAGCCTGTTACGTTTATGGCAATTTGGTTTTTGAAATGATTCTCTGTGAGGGATCACTAGTGAATAATGTTGATTTTGTGTACATGTCACCAACATATCTTTTGACAGTCTAGTTGGTTATTGCATGGTGGATATTTTATGCAAATTGGTCTGATATAATTTCCACTAGATTTTTTTTTTATCCTTTCCTCACTTGAGTTCTCTTTTCTTTACTTGATAAAGTCAATATTGCTTGATGCCATTTCTTTGAAATTAGTTTCTAAAATAGTGGCTTTTGCCATTTGAACTGATGGTGTATTGGAAAAGATTATTTAGCTCCTTCCGATTAAGTTTTCTTGTTCCTTTTAATTATTTGCTCCTGCCAATTAAGTTTTTCTTTTGCTTATGCTAAAATTACTTGGAGTTTTAGAAGAAGTTAATAATGTCAAGTTTTCTATCTTATCAAGGCTGAAACTTCTTTGGCTTGTTACCTTGATATGATGTGGAACTTGGTTCCTTGACTTGTTAGCTGTAACTGTCATGATATGTCTGTTTAATATATGACTCTTTGGAATATTAAGTCTGGCAAATTTTCATGTTCTAGGCACCCCATCTTTGACTTGCAATTCCATTTAATATTCTCAAGCTGCTCTGTTTATCATTTGAGTTTACTTATGTAAGGGATGATATAATCAACACAAGTCATGCTAATGGTGTAAATAGGAGGGTTTACCCCAGTAGTTTTACTTCATAAATCTTATTTTACTGTTGATATAAAACTCTTAGTTTTTGCCTTGCACTGCCCTCATGTGTGATCTATACTTTGATCTGCCCACTTTTTTGTTTCTTGAAGGGGTCCTTGTTTTTTCTCTCTTTTTAATATATATTTTATATTTTCCATGACTGCTGCCATCATGCATGGTGAATAATCTTTTCTTTCTGAATCATTGCTGAAATGTTTTCTATCATGAACACAGAAGCGGGGTAATCTGACTATCTATCTTACAATTTGTCACTTAAAATCTGATTTCCTATGCATTGACCCAAAGCTGTTTTCAATGTATCTGAAAAGATATAATTATATTTATATGCACATTTACAATTTAATACCTCTCTGTGTGCACGCGCGCGTGTTTTGCTTCCGAAAAATCAATTATGCTTCTTTATAAGATATCAAAGAGTTTTAAAATTTTGAAGGGTTCCAAATTTTGACTAATTAAAATATAGGTTCTATATGATATATTTTTTATATGTATGTTATTCTTTGCTTAACATTTTCTTCTTCTTTTTAATTTCTTGACTAAAGAGAACTCCCTGTGAGATAAGTGTCTTTAGATGATTGTTTCCTGCATTTGTGCATTTTCTCCCTTTCTTTTTTCTGCTGTTAATCGGCAGCCTGTGTATTTTTTAAGCGGTCACTTGTTGCTTCAAGTTTATTTCTTCATTATTTATAGAGTATGCTTTAGAATATACTTGTATCGCTAACAAATTAATTTCATTCGGTAGCATTTTTACCACCCCCCCCCCCCTCCCCCCCTTTCTCTAATTTCATTCGGTAGCATTTTTACCCCCCCCCCCCCCCCCCCCCCCCCCCCCCCTCCCTCTCTCTTCATCCCCTTCTAGAGAATTTGTCTTCCTTAGGTCCAGCCTTTGTGCGTCCATGTTCGCTTTCTACAAGATGGTCCTGCAAGTTGCAGATCATTTGGAAGTAGGTCTTAGACCTTATTTCAATATTTAAAATTGGTGTCTTCATATGATTATTTCATCTTATGTGAGCCAATAAATACTGCATTGGATGTTCATATCCTTAAAACTTGTGGTAGTCAGACATTCCGGGCATTCATTAAGAATCTGTTTGCTATTGTTTATTTAAGCCCAACTCTTGCTTGCAATGAAAAGAACTTTGGTATAGAGCATAAATTTCTTTTTTTTCGCGTGTAAACTTTTGGAAATAATTTTAATTGAATTCTATCCATAAAATGCCACTGAGGCATGGCTCCCCGTGGTAAGGGCATGGGGTGGGTGATGGGAAATCTGAGGTTTAGGACTGGATTATAGCCAAATGTTAAAGGAAAAAGAAAGTTGATTTGTATTGTTTGGTATATGCTGGTGTTAGTACATGAGATCTCTTAGATTTTCTAGCATCTTGAAGTTCCATATGGGATATTAAAGCACTGAATTGCTGGTAAGTATGGTATCTTTGTTTTTGTAGGATGTATCATCGAAGATCATGTCATTTTCTCAGAATGGGACCCGTGCAGTTTGCATTCTTTCAGCAAATGGTGCCATATCTAATGTGACTCTTCGTCAGGCAGCAACTTCTGGTGGTACTGTAACTTATGAGGTTGTTCTCCCCCTAATACTTTTAATTAGATTCCTCGTATGATTCTTAATAGGGTTATAACTTCTGAATACTACCTGGTGGTACTGTAATATTGTTTTGGGTTTGGGTTCCTATTTAGACCCTGATCTTGTTAACACAGCCAGTCTCCAGTAATAGTTTGCATAATTAACATAAATACTTATTGTTATTTCTACGTCCTGCATGTCTGCATTTCTCATATGCTTCATTATGAAGATCATGTGCTGGAGGTTGATAGCATTTGAAATTTTGATTCAACTCCATCAAATTATCTTCATAATGAAAACTAGACATATGTGGACATATATTGTACAATAACCGTCAAGTACTAATTAGTCGAATCCTGATTTCTTTCCAGTTAATTATGATGATATTTGTAAGAACTAAAGGAATTTCAAAAGTCAATATTCTTCTAAAATGCAAATATGTAATTGACATCATGATCATTATTATAATTATCACCAGGGTTTTCTATGAAACAGTCAATTATGTAAAATTTATTTTGTTCACCTGTGGTGTTTGGAAATGATGATGTGTGATGATGGTTAGGTTCCTTTTAATAGCTTAACATTCTCTTACAGTTAAGATGTCGACATCTTAGCTGTCATATGCAGTATTCATTAAAGAAAAATGTATGAGTGCAGTGACTTTTTGTTTAATTGAGAATGGACCTCCAGTAAACTTGGAAGTGATGACTGCTGTGTGTTTACTGCGAGCAACTGCCAAAAAGTGAGCTCATATATCTTTCCAAGGTACATGTACTTTCCTCATTTTGTGAGTCTTGTCCAAAGTCAAGTTTGGAAAAATATGAGAAGGTTAAAAAGATCACTATGTTATCTAGTGAAAAGATATTAAGTTACCTGCTGATCCAACGACATTGCACATTATCTGTGAAGACCTGATCTGTTCGCCGCTGCGGCTCAGGTATATCAGACAGCCTACTTGAAATGGGTTTGATCCACTATTGAGCAAGTCCAAACAAGACATAATCAACCCAAGTGATTTTCTGTGGATTGACTTGGCTGATGTGACTTGACTTCAATTTCAAGATTTTAGGACAAAATATACACGAAAATAATTGAAGCTCTAGTTCAACATCAATCACTTTCTACAAGACATACTCAAAAGAAAACTGCAGTTTGCTAAACTAGATTAGTTGTGTTGATGCAGACCCTCAAGTCATGTAGCAGAACCATGAAATCCTGTCCTTGCATATAATATAATATTAGAATAATGATGTCAGGAGTTGCCTGCTTCATTAACTAATGTTACTTTCTACGTGTGTGGAACAAGTTTAAAACTTTCACTAATGGATTCTTTTGCATTTGAATATAGGGCCGGTTTGAAATCTTGTCCCTGTCTGGTTCATTTCTGCTGTCAGAAAACAGTGGACAGCGTAGTCGAACTGGTGGACTCAGTGTTTCATTGGCTGGCCCTGATGGTCGGGTCCTAGGTGGTGGAGTGGCAGGACTTCTAACAGCAGCATCGCCTGTTCAGGTCAGTTCTATCTATAGTAAACGTCACTTGGTTAACACTAGATAAGTTTTTATCACTTTGCAATTATTTATTAAATTCCGAATTGTGGGATTGAAATGATTGAACAGGCCACATCCATCGCCACATGCTTATCCCAAAGCTTATACTGATACTTGTACCACTTGGCTTTATACTGTTTCTCTTTTTTTTTTATTCCTTCTTCCGGTAATGATTTAGATGTTTTCGGAGACTTGGGTTCATCCTGAATTCGTATATAGATTTGCAGCTTCCCATGTCCTGACTCTTGATGTTATGGAACAGAACTTTTCAAGACTTTATCCCTAAGGATGTATTTTGGAGTGCAGCATTTGCATGCGATTTCTCCTTAATGTGTGTTTTTTTGTATTTTATATCAACAAAGTTGCTCCCCTTTCTTTCTCTTCCTCCTTGTGTGTGTGTGTGTGTGTGTGTGTGTGAGAGAGAGAGAGAGAGAGAGAGAGAACAAAGGTCGTAGCCCGGCCTTAAACGTGGGCTCTTAAACGTGGGACCTCTCATAACCCAACAATGCAGGCTTATGAAGGAGCCATCCTCATTGGCTATCAATGAAGATTAGTGAACTTGTCTAATCCATGCGCCAGTGTCTTTTAGCCTAATTAATATTAACTGCGAGCAACCTACCGTATTTATATACATAAATCCCTTTCAGAAAAGTTGATTAAGAAAACCAAGATAGTGATGTTGCATCTAACAATTCTGACCCTACAGTTGTGGCTTTTCCTAGGAAGCTGTAAGATCATGCTTCTTTTCTGGCTGTCTTCTCTCCTGTATCGACAAACGAAATGACTAATGAATGTTTAACTTGCAGGTGGTGGTGGGCAGTTTTTATCGCCGAAGGAAAGAAAGAGCCAAAGCACCACCATAGTATTCCCGTCGACCCTTCCCCCCCCCAGGAAAGCTTGCGAGCAGCGGGCCAATGCCCATGACAGGAGCCAACAGCCCGCCATCACGAGGCACCTTGAGCGAGTCCTCCGGCGGGCCCGCGAGCCCGATGAACCAAAGCACGGGCACCACGTGTAATAACAGCAGTCAAGGGATGGGCAACATGCCATGGAAATAGGATGGGAAGCCGGTCGATCTGCATCCCACTTGTAATGTTGTAGCAGCCAAACTCGCCCTCATGTTGTATTCTCTTTAGCTGATGGTAGGGTTTAGGTGAAATCTAATGGTGCGTGTGAGTTTCTTGTTCATTCAGTCAGATTGTGTCCCATGTGTTAGTGTTGTTCTTTAGCATCCATCAGGTGTGGTGTTGTTTAAATGTATTCCTGAAAGACATTGTATGCATGTATCCATGAATCATCAGTTGGTGTTGGAATTCATGTGCTCTCTTTCCTTCTTCGATCTCATGTGACATTTTTTGCTTTGCACTTGTACCTGGAGTCGATCCCTGGGGATCATCCACCCAACTTTTTGATACTGTGCTCTGGGTTTCATATTGCTTGCATCAAGTTATGGCTTGTTTGCTGACAGATTTCAGCTCAGGTGGCATCAGTTCCCTTCTCTTGTGGAAAGAGTTGTGGGTTTGTATCTCTCGGTTCATGTTGGGCAATGGGTTTTTTTTGAATTAAACCACGTAACCCAACCCTTTTCTTTACCAAGATGGTGAATATTTATGGCCGTGCTTGTGTTTCCTTCTTGTTCTGGACCTCACTTGATATGACTTTTAATTTCCATGATGATATCTACTCTGAGGTCTTCGTTAAGACAATTATAAGACAATTATAACTTATAAGACTTTTATGTTTTATTTGCTAAAATACATAAAACTATCATGATGATTATCTGTTTTGAAAAAACTACCACATGCTTCTGAAAAAAATAAATTATCATTTACTTTTTTTATAACTTAAGAAAACTAACATGCTCCAGCCTAACAGAAGGGGGAAAAAACCTTGGTCATAAAAACGTGGCATGATATTTGTACGATTGTTTTCTTGATATTAAGCCGTATATTGGTCAATATTTGACTCACACCAAGAAGATGACACATATCCAAGCTACCGAGGAGTTCCCCTAAAGACATCCACAACTCTTAGAGTCTATCCGATGCCTTCCCCACGTCCGGCCTTCCTGGAGTTGCCCATCATCCTGAAGACATTTCCGATCCGGAATCGCATTCTATCATTCCGAGTCCTTTATCACTCTGAAGCCCTCACCTTCTATGGGCCTTCTCCACTCCGAGATCCTCTCCATTATTGTTTTTATATGACAGTAAAGAAGACAAGATCACCTACTATAGAAACCTCCGGCGGTGTCTGAAAGAATTTGTCCGCCAAGGCTTCCTCGGTGAGCACATTCTTAACCACGAAGCAGCTTCTGGTGCAAGATAGCCAAGCGCTCTGCCTTGTCCAACTGCAACACATGATCACCCAGTACAAAACGATTGAGTGATCTTGTACCTCCAGTGAAAACAGAGGAGTACCTCCTTCGATGACACCTCCGTTATTTCAATTAAATTCTATGTATTATTTCTCAAATTATCAAATAAAATTACAGTTTTGCTACTAACCATTTCAGCATACCCCGTTGATGAGAATGTCCCCATCAGAATCCTTGACGCATGTATGTCCTAATGTGGGAGTGTCCCCTGCTCGGAGATAGCAGTGCTAACACCAGCCTACGGGCTCCCTCTCGGTTAGCCTACGGGCAATTGAAATCCTCCGCTGTCGGAGTGCGCCCGCTCGGAGTCCCTGCCTCGCAGATGAGGGTGTCCCCCATCAGAATCCTTAACACTTGTACGTCTCGATTTGTGAGTGTCCCCCACTCAGAGATAGTAACATTAGCACCAACGTACGGGCGCTCTCTCGATTAACCTACAGGCAGTTAAAACCCTCTACTGTGGGAGTGTCCCCCACTCTGAGTCCAAAATTTGTAGGTAACGTTGATGAGATTACCCCAACTCGAAAACAACAAAACAAACCCACTGACACTCCGTTACCAACCATTCATACCAGAGATAGGGATTAGCACTTTAAAGAGACATTGTCATGTCAATTCCAAAAATTTAAGGTATAAACAAGTCAAGCAAGATCTAAACGTAACCATTTTCATTCTAAAAGATATTTTCATTCCAAATATATATTGTCATTTCGAATATCATTCCATTAAATTTTTTTGATTATATCTGACGAGTGTAATGCAAAAAAAAATTTTTACATCTCTGTGTTTACATTTTTGAAAAGAAATACAATATATCCAAATCAAAACGCTCCAATCCATCCCACTATTCACGCCTCACCTCTGAATTCTGAAGACACACTCGGAGTCACAAGAAAACATCTACTGAAAGATATCGCCTCTTTATTCATGCCACCATCCAAAGGTCCCGGCATTGGTGGAGAGAAGACCAAGAAACTGAGGCAAGACGGGTAGGAACGAATGTTTCAGCTTGGAACACATTCTCTCTTTCCACTTCCCCACGACTCCAAGGCAGTCAAATTGACACCGCCGTCCTCATCGCGTTGCGAGAAGGATGAATAGAATCCCAGGAAGCCCTGCGAGAGCGAGAGAGCAAACCTCCGGAGACTGAAGCCTACAAGACATGCAAGATGGATGAAATTGTATCTGCACTTAGGAGTTACCCAGGAGAAGTACCATTACCGAACAGAGAGACTCCAAATTACCAGCGGAGAGACTCCAGGCCATTAGGGAAAAGCCAGCGTCCCTTGGTTTGGGCAAACTGAAAGCTCATCCGTCCGTCCTACACATCCCCTCCGGTGATAACACCTGTCACGACAATTAATACGTCATAACAGTCCCTTCACAGCAACTAATGCAATACACCAGTCAACTCCCTAGAAGAGAGCATAATCACCATTTCCTCATCCTCCTCCTTTTCTTTCCTCCATCTAATAAGAGAAGAAAAGGAGAGCATGGCAACCCAGCAGGGAAAGAAGAAGTTAAAATTTTGAACCAAGGGCTTTGAAGAAGACATTGAAGATGATTTCCTCCCACGAGTCTCTCTCTGCTTATAAATGGAAGAGAAGCCAGATCACCTTCAATTCAATCTACCAATCTCTGAAAAGTCGGCCCACATCCCGAGATTTGCAGTCAACAAAAGAGGCAGAAGATCAACCCTCGCCGCTAAACCATAAAACCTTACAATTCTAGTCATAATGATACCAGGATTCGAAGAGACGCAGAATGCGACTTTTGAGGGATTCAACCGACCGATGTAATGACTGACAGCTAGATGTACAATATCCAAGTAATTTCATAAGACCTGTAATGATTCAAAGAGATTTGTGGTACGCTCCTTTGTCCCCAAGCACCAAAGATTAAGGCATTGAGAGTCTTTTTGATGCACTTTGCTCCCCCGACTTCCCTTTCACAGGCTCTTTGCAAGTGGGAAAGTGGGGAGCATCTGTAGTGGGTCAAAATTTGACTTCACCAGGATGATGACACGTGTTCAAATTACCGCGGAGTTTCCCCAAGACATCCACAACTCTCAGAGTCCATCCCGAAGCCTCCGTCACATTCGGCCTTCCTGGAGCTGCCCACCACCCTGAAGACATTTCTGATCCGAAACCGCATACCGTGGCCTTTACCACTCAAAGTCCTCACCTCCTCAGGGTCTTCTCCACTACGAGACCCTCTTCATTCCAAATGCTTCAACTCCAAACATGAAGCTCTAACAACAGATCATTTTTGATCTCCGCCGACAGTGATGCATCTCCGTCCTCCCCACATTCATAACATGCAACACTCCTATCAGCGCGGGTAGTTATGGACAATGGTAAATTTCCTTACATGCAATCTCAATCAACCAGCGTCGATTACCACGACCGTTACAACAAATTCAGTATGTGCAGATCATGCAGTTACAACAATTCATCAATTCCGCCTTCACACCAGCATCCATGTCAGGTATATACTATCCTTCTTTTCCAGGGAGAAGGGAGACGCTTCTCTAACTCTCAGAGCACACACCCAACTACACTAACAGTTTCTCTGTGCTAGTCCACCGTTATACACCAATAGTTTTTCTCTGTCGGTCTCTCTTTTCATTTCACATACTGATTCTCACGCCGAGAGTCTTAGACCGGCATTACACTGGTGCTCTTAATTTGAAAGATGTCTCTTCTCTGTGTGCTTTAACAGGTCTGATATGGAGCATCCTGTCGCTTATGGTAGAGATTCATCCATTACAAGCTGATGATATTTTTTTCCTACCGTAAGACGACAAAAGGTAATTTTATGAAAATTATATGAAAAATTCGTTATTATTTTTTGTAATTTTGCCTCTTCTTATATTGCTATCATAGCTTTTAAACATGGCCTTGGGCCTCTGGGCCAAGCCCAAGGAAAGTTGGCAAAAAGAAATTATAAGACCATTAAAAAAAGAAAAAAAAACTCATTCTCAAGAAAGAGAAGCAGCGATGGCTTCTTCCTCTCTCCGTCGACTCCCGCCTCTTTTCTCCCCACCTCCAACACCATTTCCCCTCCTTCTCCCCGGCCGGGTTCGCACCCGCTATCGGATCCCTCGCTCCGACCCGCGAGACCGAACCCGGTAACCGCGAGTAACCGGGGCAAGAACCGGAAGCCGATCCAAAGGGGCGATACCTTAGCATTGAGGCCATCCAGGCCGTCCAATCCCTGAAGCGGACCAAGATCAACGGCCAAGATTCGGTGGGTCGAGTTATGGAGTCAAAGGTCCAGCGGCTGGTCAAAAGGCGTATGGTCGCTGTGCTGAAGGAGCTCCAGAACCCGGGCGAAGGGACGCTAGCTTTCCAAGTGAGTATGCGGTCAATTGCAATTTATGAATTTTTGGGTCTTTTATATTATCTTGTAGTAATTATGCAAATCAGAACAAATATTGAAGCTGCTTTAATGAATTGTAAGTTTTTGACAGTGTGAGAATTGTTTTAAAAAAAAGCCTTTTTTTAAATACAAGCTTAAACTTTCTTGATTTTCTCACAATAATCATCTCAGCTATCTCTTTCTCAGCAGTCAAATGGATAATTAACGAAAGTTATTTTTTTCAGGGGGGTTTTTTGGAAAAATCAGGCAAAAATTGAAGGGCTTTAGAAAATAAGCCTAAAAAATTTTTGTGATCAAAAATTTTTTTTTTGTGATAGACCATTTCTAGGCATCGTTTGTTCATGCTCACGATGAGTTTTGTTTGTTTTTGTGATCGACGTGGTATTTCGATCTGAAAAGCATTGGGAATCATTCGATGCAGTGAATGTGGGTCTGCTGACGATGACGATGCTGATATAAGGAATGCGACTTAACATCACATTTTTGTGTGAGGACTACGATCACAATTTTTTATGAATTGAAAATTAGGGCATTTTGTAAGGATTGCGTTCATTGTCGCAATCACAATATAAACTGAAAAATTATTTTTGTGAGGATTGCGATCATGACCGTAGTTCTAATAAAAAGTTAAAAAACAGGGCATTTTTGTGGGACTGTGATCCTGGTCACAGTCCTATAAAAACTCAGAAACATATCAATTTTGGGAGCACGACGATCATGGTCGCAGTCTTAATAAAGAGGACCGTGATAATGGTCATAGTTTTACAAAGACTCAGAAACATGTAATAAAGGGGATTGCGATCATGATCGCAGTCCTCAGAAATAGGGCATTTTGTGAGGTCTGCGATCATGGTCGCAGTCCTCAGAAATAGAGTTTTTTGTGAGGATTGCGATCATGGTTACAGTTCTTTATATATTAGTTGTCCGTATTTTTGAAGTGATCTGCTTTTTTCGAAGCGATTACCGCTGGACATTTGCGTTTTTCACTGCTGAGGAGCGCTTCTGCACTAGGAACATAGGCGCACATAGTTGATTTAAAAAAGAGGCTGTTGAAGCGAATAAAATTACGAAGCTGAGTTTTTCCTAATTACAGTCTAACATAGAGGGCTGTAGCAAAATCCCCCCAAAAAATAAATTTGTCTACGAAGTTTATCTCAATGTTAGTTGTCAATGACGATGCTAACCAGTTGTTGAAATTTCAACATCATTGATGTTTAATCAGGGGAGCAAACGGATTGGATATATGTGTTACTGTGGCCAATAAGTTTTATGTTATTTCTTTTTCTAATTTCAGCTAATTATGAGCAAACTTTAGTCTAATAATTCCTTTTCTTGATCTTATATTTAAGGGATAAACTGTTTGATGTTTAATTTTATTTATACGTCTTACATTAAAGTAAGAAAGATATATAAAATCACATTAGTTTGATTTGTTATTAACCAATAACTCAAATAACAATTGTCCAATAACTCACCTTGTGTGACTAATGGGTCTAATGAAATAATTTACATAATCAATAACTCCAAATTTAGGGGGAAAACAATGCAGACATCAAGCCGCGTATATGACACGTGTTTCACCGTGGAGAAGACGCCTCGTTCTAGTTTTTTAGTAGTAGAACTTCATGTATTTTAATTTTTTTATTTTGAGTTTCTTTATATTGGAGTTATATTTTTATTAGGAGTTTAATTTTTTTATTTTGGAGTTGCAATTTTATTTTGATTAGTAGTTTGAGTAGTATTCAAATTTTGTATTAGCCTATATAAGGCTTGTATAAAAATATTATGCAATGAATATTATGAAAATTTTCTCAAATTATGTGTGAGCAATGATCTTTCTCAATTTCTCTCTTAGTGGTAGAAAGTTCTAGGAAATCCTAATTTAGAGTATGAAACTCTAACTAGCCCCAATTAGAGTGTGAAGCCCTAATTGTTTATCTCCTCTCAAATACTTACTTCTAAATTTCTCTTTAGGTTCTAAATTCTCCACTAATTTCTTTTTCTCTCTCAAAAGAAAAAACTAGAAAAGCACTATTCAAATTTCCCCACAAATTCTCCTCAAATTTTCTACAAAAAAAAGTTACAGAAAAAATATTGTTATAGTACCGCTACAGTGCCCTATAGATTGCTACAGTGCCATATCCCCAATTGCTACAGTGTCGGACCCCCCGATTGCTACAGTGTACCCGCATACTACAGTAAATCCGACAACCTGAAAAATCCGTTAAGCGATCCCGATTCATTTTAAGCTTATATATCTCTCTCATTCGGATTTCAAATCACGCACGGTTCGAAGCATTGGATTCGTGAGAGATTTCTCTACGCATTCACAAGCATCACAAGGACAAAAAGGCCGATGTGATCATGAGTAGGTATGTTTCTAATTCAGATCGGTTATTTTGAGTCTGATTTTTTAATCTCTGAGTTTTTATCGATTTAACTGTTGTCCACAAACGTGAGATTATGCGTATTTGCTTGTAATTCTGTAGATTTAATATTGATCGTAAAATCTTTTGCCGCATAATATATTATCTTTAATTGATTTTCGATTGAATTTGATTTGTCTGCGCATGGTATTTCGTTACACCGACCAGCTTTATTAGTTTTAACCTTTTCTTACCAACGATTGTTTCATATTGGTGAAGCGTGATTGAGTGTTTTATTGCTGATTTTCATACATGCATACACGTTTCACATCAATAAGAGAAAAAAAAAATCAAGCATAAACTCTAATGATAATTGAGTCAAGAAGAGCGCTTCTCCAATCTTCAAGTCAAAACCATGACCAATCAATGAAGGGCAAGTTATCAGTTTCTTCTTCCTCTATATACCTCAACTAGCAAGTAGCAACACAACAAAATATATTTTATGTTCAGCATGGTCAAAAGCATTAGAATCAAATTCCTCGTCTCAAATCCAACCTCGAACATCTTATTTGGTGGATGTTGAGATCAAAGCATACACTTATAGTCAAGGAAAATACATATCCGCAGTTTGGAACCCTTTGTGTCATCCAACAAGCACCAACGTGATTCTCATGCTGCCAATCACTCTCTTTGCTCTCTCTGGCTAGAGCTAAAGTATGTCAAGTACAACCCACACTCATCGAATGTAGAATGTAAATGTCACATTTAATGCTACCTTTTTAGGATTTTGCTTTGTTTTTTCAAGAGAAGATGACTGTCAAAGAAAAACCAATTGAGTTGGAGAAAACGATGACTTGAAGCAGAAGAAGCAAATCAAGGTGACCTAATTTCCTTTTCAGGCGACTGCAGGTTTTTCTTTTCAGGAGGAGTATGAATAGGATTTAATTCCTATTCAATGAAGATTTGTTTCTAAAGATTAAAGGGTTTAAAATCCTTCTAGATCAAGGAGATCAACTCCTAATAGGATTGATCAAGATTCTTCAAACATCCAATGGCCAAAATCATCTCATAATCCAAATAAGAATTGTTTTGTAAAATCCTATAAATAAAGCGTTGTAACTTAGGATTTAGGTGGAGCAGAAGAGCAGAAGAAAATTATGGTGAACAACAATATAAGGCCCTAAAAAGCCAAGAAAGCTCTAAAAAGTCAAGGAAGAGAGGAGCAAGGTAAGGTGCATAGAGAGAAGGTATACTCTTGTAATTTAGGAGTAGATTCAAAGGAAGATGAATACTCTTGTGTCATCAAGAGGAAGGTTATATCTCTTTGTTTCAAGTTTATTAATAAAGCTCTCTCAAGTTCTCTCCCTGTGGACGTTGGCCAAGTTTGGACCGAACCCGTTAAATTGTGTGTTCTTATATCTTTTAATATTCATCTTGTGTGTTCGAGGTAATCATCTCATGGCGTGGTTGAGGTCGTCGGTGGAGATCTCCGTATCTCCCAACTATTGGTATCATAATAAGTATGGTATCTCGGGTTATGCACACAATAATTGGCATCAGAGTATATCAATTTCGTCACAACAAATGGTATCAGAGCTGATGGTGTTCGTTCAAAACTCGAGTGCTCTAGATGAAACAGAAGATGTCGAGTCGATGGAGTTCGGCGGAGGCATTAAGATGAGGAAGACAACAAGAAAGTTCAGAGGTAAAGATCGATAACTTTTAAAGTATATTAATCAAGGTGAAGTCGTTAAGGCTCAATGATGGTCTGATCTGAACACGGTTGACGTGGAGGCGATGATCGGTTCATCGCCAATGGCGAACGACAAGACGGGCTCGACGAGCTTACAAAGACATCGCACAAGGCATCCTATGGAGGCTCGCTGTAGTAAGTCAAAAGAAAAACAACGGAGGGTGATGAAGACGATCAATAGACGAGATTGATCGGAAGGTAGATCGTGCAATTTTAGTCGGATTTAGACGATCAAAGTATCGAACCCTATGTTTTCAAGCATTCTGGATGCAATGGTGGGTGCAGATCGAGAAGATTCCAATGTCTGATATAGGTTCTGTATAGATTGATTAAAGGAATCGACGGAGATCATGGTCAATGTTACGACGGACTAGTCGTGACATGGTAAGATTATTGCAGGTATTGGTGAATCTATCAGGTTTGAAGATCATCAAAAGCAGGACAATAGATCTAGCTAATATTAATACCGTGGTGGATGGCAGCCCTGATTGATGGAAAGAAGACCATGATAGTGTGCAGCAGAAAGGCCCGGTAAGACCATGACAGTTATGTGAAGACGGTAAGTTTCAAGGTTAAAACATTGATGAAATGTGGACCATCACAAAGTGATCGGTGAAAGACCATGACACGACAAGTCCTTGACAATGTTCGTGTAAAGTTGGTAAGACCATGGCAGAATTATAGGCGGATCGCCTTAAGATCGGTGGGGGTCCCATGGCTTGGAAGGTGTCACAAAGCGGAATTTGCTGGTGACGGTGGTGATGCAATGCAAGCTAAGAGAAAGAAATTAGGTCAAGGAGTTTCAATAAAAAGCTTGAAGGGATCTCACTTCGAGGTGGGGCTTCAGAAAAATTGCAACGCGTCTAAGTGTTGCAAGACGATTAAAGAAAGGGTGCATTCAGGTAAGGCCCGAGATGGCCCAAGGCATGGTGGTAAATAGCCAAAGGCTCCGGGGAGAGGGGCAAGGTTAAAGGCTTCACGATATGGTTATAACCAAGGAAAAAAATTAAGGTAGTATTCCAAATCTCAAGTTGTTTTGCTAAAGGCTTGAAAAGCAAGTTAAGGTGGAGATTGTTAGGATTTGGCTTATTTTTCAAGAGGAGATGATTGTCCAAGAAAATTCAATTGAGTTGGAGAAGACGATGACTTGAAGCAGAAGAAGTAAATCAAGGCAAAACAGTTTTCTTTTCAGGCTATTGCGAGTTTTCTTTTTAGGAGGAGTATAAATAGGATTCAATTCCTATTCAATGAAGATTTGTTTCTAAAGATTAAATGGTTTAAAATCCTTCTAGATAAAGGAGATCAACTCTTAATAGGATTGATCAAGATTCTACAAGTATCCAATGGCCAAGATCATCTCATAGTACAAATAGAAGTTGTATTGTAAAATCCTATAAATAAAGGGTTGTAACTTAGGATTTAGGTGGAGCAGAGCTGCAGAAGAGCAGAAGAAAGTTGTGGTGAACAACAATGTAAGGCCCTCAAAAGCCAAAAGGCCTTAAAAAGTCAAGAAAGAGAGGAGTAAGATAAAGGCGCATAGAGAGAAGGTATACTCTTGTAATTTAGGCGTAGATTCAAGGGGAAGGTGAATGCTCTTGTGCATCAAGAGGAATGTTAGATCTCTTTGTATCAAGTTTATTAATATAACTCTCTCAAGTTCTCTCCCCGTGGACGTAGGCCAAGTTTTGGCCGAATTACGTTAAATCGTGTGTTCTTCTTCTTATATCTTTTAATATTAATCTTGTGTGCTCGAAGTAATCGATCTTATGACGTGCTTGAGGTCGTCGGTGGGGATCTCCGTATCTCTCAACTATTAGTATCATAGTAAGTATAGTATCCCGAGTTATGCACGCAACAATTGGTATCAAAGTATATCAATATCGTCACAACAACCCTTACATTCCTAATGTTACTGGTAATTCAGGTCCGGAATTAAAAGGGACTGACTGATGAGATAATCACAATATTGTAGAAAATTATCACACCAGTCATTTTGAATATGGTTTAGCAACGAGTCAAAAAAACATTATATATAGTTTTTTATTTGCGAAGTATTGTGGGAAATCCTTTTCAGTGTAGGGAATGTGTGCCTTTGGAAATATCCTTGGAAACCGAAACAGATTTTTTCTAGAATTTTGTGAAAATTCATGGATAACATTCTAGAATTCCCTGGGTATGTACCAAAACTTCAGGGAAGTTTTTGGAACACTTTAAAGATTTTGTTGAAACTTGTCTGGAGCTCACCAGTGTTTGAAATACTAAATTATGTGTGCATGTATATTCTCTTTTCAAATATTATCCATATTCTTTTTTGAAATGTTCTCTTACAATTTCTGACAGCCTTTCACTTGTTTGCCAGTTGATACATTGATTTTTTAGGTCTGTTATTGTTTTACCGCTGACTAGTTAAGCAGTTATAATATGTATTTTCTTTATTTACAATGACCAGTATTATTTTATCAAAATATTGCTGCACAGACACCTTCTATTTCAAAATAGCTTAGATTTATTCTTCTTTCTTTTGGCAGGTCTTTGAAGAGGTTAGGAAGGAGCATTGGTATAAGCCTCAATTGTCAGTATATATTGATATGATCACGGTGTTGGCAAACAATGGTTTATATGACAAAGTTGAACAGATATGTTCATCTTTATAAGAGGAATGTCTGGAGCCTGACACTGAAGGATTCAATATGCTTTTGAAGACTGTACTGAACCTTGGCTTTAACAACACTGCTATGGACTGCTTTAAGTTGATGAAGCTATGGGAAAGCGAGCCGGATGAGTCAACATTTAGGATGTTGATACTTGGGTTGGAATCTAATGGTGAAATGGATCTTTCAGTTGTTGTGAAGCATGATGCCGAGAAATATTTTGATGGCCACCTAGAATTTCTTGAAGAGAAGAAAGAGTTGGTTCCAAGTGAAGCTTGATATGGAGTTTTGAAGCTCACTGCAAGTGAGAGGAGGATTTAGTTTTGCATAAGCTGTCTATGATGGATCCACAGTATCTTCTATGCTCAAACATCAGACCGAAAAGAAATTGAGGTATTGTAGGTTCTGGCATTTGTACCATAAGTTGATTTATCCACAGTGTGTAATTTTTTATGGGTCCTTTTGTAAAAAATAGTACTATTCAGTTAATGATTAATTAACCTGCCCTCTCGCTTATGTTTCTTTCTTTTTCCCCTGCTTTTTTAGGTTGTCATGGTTTCTTATATTGATTTTACTTTAATTTTCATATGTTAGTAGAATTGACATGGTTATTTATTGCCTTGAATTGCCATGCTTAAATTGCCATGCTTACTTATTGTTTTTTCTGAAATTTCACCCCATTTTTATATGGCAATAAGCTTAATTTGGGGGGTAATTAAAAAATTATCTGCGCATAGTCAGGCTGACCCTCTCTGTTTTTTATTTATTAATTTTTTTAATTCTCTAAGGTAGAAATTATCCCTTCTAGTATTTGTTATGGTATTTTTGGATGGTCACCTTGTCATTGTTTAAACATCAGGCATGTTATTAGTCAAGGCAGGGGAGCGGGGAAGGCCCTACGTGAGTAGCTTCAAATCTGTATCTTTTAGTATCAATATCTTTAATTTCAGCCGTAAATTTTGGCAATATTCGGAATGACAAACCCGATATCGGTTGATATTAGGTTGAGTAGCTCAAATTGATATGATAATGCCGATATATATCAAAATTAGCCGATAATTGAAACCAGGGTTCAGATATTGGCAAGTTAGTGATGATGACGAGAAAGGATTTATGGAATTCTGATAAACTTAAAAGCTTCCAAGTAGTCATGGTTATTTGAGATGTTTTAAGATGGATTTGCTATATTACACCAAATTGTCTTAATGTCATAGAATGAGAGGGAATCAAGTCGATTGAAAAATTAAAATTGAAATCAAATAGAATTTATTTATGTTACTACATGATGCCATCTATTCAAACCACATTGCAGCTACAAGGATATGTTACTTCATGTATGTTATGGTGTTTGTTCCTAATAGGTGGCAAACCATAAGGGATGGCATACTATTTATTTCTTTGTTTGAGGGTAAGGGTCACTTTTGGTTGCAATAATTTTTCACCTTCACTTAAAAGCTTAACCCTTTTGCAAACAATGCATATTAAACTTGGTTTCCACTGTAACAATATTTTATTATATTACTAGTTTTCTGAAATAGTGGTTACCAATTCTTTGTCCCCTCTTCAAGATTTGAACCCTTGACTTCCTCTTCTCTTCTACTTAATCATTGTACCAAGCTTCTCTTGGTTGCTAATATGATGTTATTTCATAAGCACAATTCATTTTTCATAAAATAAAATTTTGTGATTATCGATCTTAACAATTTTAGGGTTTTTGGAGAGAGAGAGCAACTTGAGACCCGATTTACTAATTACAAATAAGAATATTACAAGTTTAATGGATACTTGAAAGAATGTAAAATAATTACCTGTTATTAATCACCACTCTATCATAAGAGGTTATTACTTGGCATTTATGCCATAATTAATGACTTACGAGTTGAACTAGGATACTATCGATAATATTTGGAATGCAAATACTGTCACCCAAAATTTAAAAATAGAGAATCTCAAAATTCATAGATGTGATCTAATGCCTATTAACTATCTAGAAACCAAATTTCGAGAAATTTTGAAATGTTATACTCATGAATTAAGTTATGACAAAATTAATGTTTTAAATTCAACATAAATTGATTAATTTTCTCCCACTGGATGCATGATAACATGATGAAATTTCTCGAAATTTGATTTCTAGACAATGGTATGGATTTTCCATTAAGGTTGCCCATTTTTAAATTTTGGGTGATAGTATTTGCATCTCAAATACTATCGATAGTAGCATAACTTAACTCATGACTTAACACTATAAAACAAATATTGGTGGATCTAGTTTCTCTTCTATGGTTGCAATTGGTGTTTCAGGTATGTGCAAAATAATCAAATTATTCTATTGTACCAAGACGAGTTAGAGGCTTAAGATGAAACACAAGGGAAAAAGAAACAAAATCTTTCATGTAGCTAATAGAAACCATCATTTGACCTATGGCTTTCTTCACAATTAACCTCTTAGCTTAAAGTCTCGAAAGATGGAGTAAAGACTGTACTGTATAATATATATGTTACTTTTATCTCACTCACAAAAGCTGTGCCAAAGAACATATATTCTCAATAAAAACAAAGACAATTATTAAACAAACAAACAGAAAAGAAAAAGAAAAAGAACGAATGAACGGTTAAAATAAATAATGTGTAGGAGAGTTAGGAGATGTTGGATTTTCCTAGAAGAAGCTGAAGTTGTTGATCATTAGGCTTCCACTGGCATATGCGCCCAGTATCTCATTCTGTGGAGACCAAGACTCTGCTCTCAGACCCACTCTCCTCAGGGACTTCATGATCTTGCTCCTGTGTGCATACCCTGTGATCACAACCTTTTGAATGTTGGCTTCTACTTCAACCTTCTTGATCCCTGTAAATCGGCACACACCACCAAATGTTAGTAAATTTCCTTATCAAGAGTATTATGTTTACATAAGTATACGATAAGTTTGTCATATCTTCAAACTGCAAGAAATGGAGAGTTCACCTTTTACTCTGGATAGGCATCTCCTCACCCTCTTTTTCATGTATTGCTACCATCTCTACTTTCGGCTCAACCGTCTGCACTCCACATTTTTATACACATATGTTACTAGTAAACAAATAAATATTGATAAGAAAGTGAGGTAAAGGATTCTTCTTGACTAAGCTTAATCGATGCAACATTATCTCCTTTCCCCATGTATTACAACGAAGAGCAAATTAATTATTGGCCTTAGAGGGAACAAGGAAGTTGATCCCCTTGTCTTTCAGGAAACTAATACACATCATAACACTTAAAACCCCTTTGAGACAAATTGAGTGGTAACATGTTATGTTACAATGTATTAGTGTCTTGTATCTAGAGATGAGTATGGATAGGAACTGGACATGTCAATTTTATAGCCAAGGACATTGCATGATCTTTATATTTTAACTTCATCTTCCTCTAATAAATTTAGGTACTAAGTTTAAGTAAGAAAATTGCCAGTGATGAGGTTCAATTCAAGTAAATATCTCCTAAACTCAAAAGGTAGGCCAAATTATGAATCACATTAGTTTGAGACTTCAAATACTAGCATTGAGCATTTAGCATTTCATCTTTGGAATCACGTGGTGCGAAGATACATATGAGATGAGAAGAAATGAAGAAAAAAAAAAGATCGGCTGCATAAAAACTCATTTACTCAAATGAATCAGGAATAGGATCTTTCATGCTATGAAGTGTAGGAATGATTTGAAGGATTTTATGTAGCTTGTGTGAGATAGAAGAGTGGAGATTTTGGAAGAACCCATGTTGGAGAAAATCAAATCAGAGTTACGGAACTAAAGCATACCTCCATGCTGTGCCCAAGAGTGAAACCGGAAGAGTCTGAAGAAAATGCATGAAAACCATGAAGTAAAATGAGTGGGACTAAGAGAGTGTTTACACACACACACACACTTGTGTCCTTTCAAAAGGATTTGAGCCCGAATCCTTCCCATTCAAATTCAACCCTCCGACATTCGAATACAAGATCCACTTCGTTGAAGTTGATCTATATTATTTCAAGTATCTATAAACCAAAATCAACTGTTTTTAATACTTTTTGCCCATCCATCAAGCGACGCAAAATGGACGGCTGAAAGTAGAGAGTTGATTAGATCTATATCTTTAGACATGCAAATTCTCAATCCGGCCATTTCATTATGATCTAAACATTTAAAAACTCCTGCAAACCAATTTTTGTTAGGTTTCAAATATTCTACACCGTTAAACTAACCAACTCACTATTTAGGCAGTCCGTATTTTTCCTACTTGATAGATGGGCAAAAGGTTGAGAACACTTATTTTTTTAGTTTATAGATACTTGAAATAATTTAGATCAACTTCAAAGGAGTGGATCTTGTATTCGAATGTCGGAAGGTTGAATTTGAATGGGAAGGATTCGGGCTCAAATCCTTTTGGAAGGACACAAGTGTGTGTGTGTGTGTGTGTGTGTGTGTGTGTAGGGAAGCAAAGCAAGCCTTTGCTTTATCCAAAGAAGGCAGGCCATAGAGCAAGAAACAAGGAGATATGGCTCGGATCGAGGTGTGGTATTTTGAGGTGTCCCGAGCTTGATGTTCAAGGCCGCATCCCTGAAGAGTAGCATAGGAAGCGGGAAGCATAGGGGGTGATTGTGTGTGTGTGTGTGTGTGTGTGTGTGTGTGTGTGTGTGAGTGAGTGAGAGAGAGAGAGAGAGAGGGAGAGAGAGAGGTGGTGATGGTTAAAAGATAAAGAGGAAGAACATCCCACAGGTAGACCATGATGCAAGTTTGGTATATTTATTTTTGTGTGTGAGAAAGGAAGAGAGCTCATGATCTCGTGAGAAAGGAAGAGAGCTCATGATCTCATCTCATGCATGAAGGAGCAGCTCTCAAGGCATGGACCCTGCAAGGGGATTATTTGTTTTGATGGATTGGTTTTCTTTGTTTGGATTTGGCACTTGTCGATAGTTTTTCGTCTCATAGGCATTCGTTTTTGAATGACTGAACTGATCGATAAAGGAACATGCGGATAACTCTTGAGGTTCTTGCCTTTTTCTCGTGTGGGGAAGAAAATTCCTCTGAATACAAATTGGTACATTTCTTGAACTTGTGCCCACTTTTGTCATGAAGAGGCGCTGTATAAACTCTCCATGAGTTTTTCGCCGTATATTCATGCAAAATGCAGGGATGTTTGAGAATATGTAAGAGTATTGGAAGAGATTGTGCTACTTAGGCTCACTTCATGGACTACAAGCGAACTCGAGAGTGTAATATATGTAACCAACTTTGTGTGTGAATTCCGAATAGTAACTTCCATAATTCAAAGAAATCTATGTTTCCACAAAGTTTAAAATATACATGTGAATAAAACTCTAAGCCCCCTACCTCTCTTGTGTCTGAGGAGAAAAACTCCCTCTAAATACATTGGTTGCATCTCTCGAACTTGTACCAAATCTGTTAACCTACGTTCAGAAAGAGATGGTCTTCAAGATTCATGTCGGATACTTGTTCATGGTCTAAATCCATGAAAAACCTGCAGGAACGATCAAACGATTGCAAATAGGAAACATAAGAATGCACAATAAGTACTGTGTTAGAACCAATGGTGGATTCTATGATTTCAGAGAGCCTAAAATTTCACAAACTTAAAAAATCATCGATACATGCATCTTCGAAGGGTCCTGCAAGCTATTTTCACACCAATGCAGAACAGTTCAAAGTTTCAATCAGACACACAAAAGCCCAGCAATAACAAAAGAACCTGAGAACAACAACACAGAGAAAAGCTTCAGCAGGCAAAGACTAACTGGACCACTGCCAAAAGAATATGTGATATATGCACTTGATTCTTCCAATCCTGGGTTCATATTGTCAGAATCTTGCTGCAATTAGCCATGGGAACCTAACAAATTTACAGTTATAAAAACTCTCATCTTCCATTGATCTACATAAATTATATCTTGAACAGTAATCCACTGACTAATATAGCTAACCAGATCAGACACCCAGCTCAGAGCACATGTACCAAAACTCAACTAGCTTATTACAGCAATGGTAATAGAAAAACACACATCAACTAATAGAAACAAAGACTATGAACAACATTGAGTCCTAAAGCAAGTTCATCAAAAACGGCTTCCGAGTACAGAAACTATCGGAAGTGAAAGAAAATTCAGAATGAAGTGAGAAATCCCTATCATGAAAATCCTCTAAAAAAATTCTCTCAAGGTGGCTATATCTTTTTAAGATAAGCCAGGTGACTATATCCAAGTGCCGAATGCTTGCTGAGGTTCAGCTGTTCATGAAAGACCATCAGCTTAAGCTGACAACGTCTCTCCTAGGGAACAGATCATCCAACTGTATCAAACGTATCGAACTGTTGCTGCTCCTCCTGCTCCTTTTGCTGCCACTGCTGGTGCTTATCGTGCCATCGTTGCGGCTGCTGCTGTTGCTGCTGCTGCATGTCATCTTAGTAATGTGATCCAGAGTACCATCTCGGTACACGAAGATCCCCTCGTCATCCATGTTGCAATCTCTCATCGGACGGTAGGCTGTCTCGAGCAGCCTATCCTGTGCCCGTATAGTCATGGACCTGGAGGAGCAAAACCAATTTCAAGTAAATATTTCTGTCATACTTCTTGCTGACAACAGTAACTACTGGTACTCAATGAGAGCACACTTTCATTTCAAATGGTGGCCTTAGGTCTTCATGTCCATACAATTCAAAACAACAATAATGATAAAGGAAGAAAAACAGCTGCAATGGTGAAACAAAGACATATTATAGACTTATTGTTGTCAACAATCAATGCTTTCTCCAAATATCAAATATTTTTGCTCAAAACATCCACTAGTAATAAAACCCAGAGTTTCAAAGTTGAGGATTTCTACAAATCATTGTAATCTAATAAACTGGTCACTTGTTATTATAGCATTCTCAGTGAGCACATCAAATCATAATCGTTTGTTAGGGTTTAGCTTCCTGGGATGTCTGCGTTTAAGCCAAGTTTCGGCATTTTGCAATAAAATTTAGTCTATAAGGAGATACTTCAAGAGATAAGCCCCAGCTAACAATAATCTTGATTCAGCACCCAAATCTTTCTTGTTTTTATAAAGTTCTGAGGGGTTACAAACTTCTTAATAGTTTTCTTTCTTCCCAATAGTAATAGGCATCTATAATAAATAAATCAAAAAGATATATAAAATTGGATACTCAAACTCAAAATTAAGTGTCAGTTCATTTATGTGGAAGGATGCTAATGAAATGAGAATATTAAAAAGATACAATATAAAAATTTCTATTCGTTTAGGTATTTTATACTATGTATTTCATTTTACAGTCAATTTCCTTTTCTCAGTTTCTTTTGAACAAAACACTCTAGATTCTTGCTTGGCAACTGTAATGGTCAAAATTTGACCCCCACTAAGATGGTGACACGTGTCCGAAATATCGAGTTCTCCAAGACATCCACAATTCTCAGAATCCATCTCAAAGGCTCTACCACATCCAACCTTTCAGGAGCTGCCCACCATTCTGAAGACATTTCCCATCCGAAGCCGCATTCCACCAATCCGAGGCATTTTCCACTCAGAGGTTTTTACCCCTCCGAAGTCCTCACCTATTCAGAGTCTTCTCCACTCCGAGACTCTCTTCGTTTGAAGGTTTCAACTCCGCACCTGAAACTCCAACAATTGATCATTCTTGATATCTGCTGACAGATACAGCTCCATCCTTTCCCACGTTTATGACATGTAATGCCTCAATCAGCGTGGGCAATTATATACAGTGGCAAATCTCCCGGCATGAAATCCTAGCACCGGTGATCACGACCGTTACAACAAAATCAACACGTTCAAATCGTACAGTTACAACAATCCATCAATTCTGCCTCCACGCCAGTATCTATGTCAGGTATATATTTTCCTTCTTCTCCAAAAAGAAAGAGGTCGCTTTGCTAACCCTCAGAGCACACACCACCACACTGGCAATTTCTCTGTGCTAGTCCATCCCATTACACTAGCAGTTTTCCTGTGCTAGTCCACCCAATTACACAGCAGTTTTCACGTGCCAGTCCACCATTACACACTGGAATTTTTCCTTTTTTTTGTCCGCCTACACACTAGCAGTTTCCATGTGCTAGTCTACTCTTTCACCACGCCGACAGTTTTCCTCTGTCATGTCCTCTCACCTTTCTAACTACTGTTTCTCACACCTGAGAGGGTGTATTGCCGACATCACACCGGTACTCTTAATCTTGAAAGTGTCATTCCTTTGTGGGTTCTGGCAGGTCTAATCGGGAGCATTCAGTCACTTGTGACTGTAATTCATCTACCACGAGCTAGTGAGATTTTGTCCACTACATCAGCCAAGTCATCTGATGTATGTTCAATGTAATTATGGGTTGGATTTGGCGTCACATTTATTCCTTATTATTTATTATGAAAAGATAACAGCAAATAATTCTAACCTTTATTATTAATAACTAACATGATGAGCTTTCTGGTGGTGGCCCTCATCGAAAGATTTTGAGCCAGTGGCATTTATGTGATTTTCAACCAAAGTAGGGTCATTTGAAACACCACCTCTTACCAACAGTAATGGAAAGAAATAACGAACGGAAAAAATAGAGGAAAGGCGGAGGAGCCGTTTCAAAAGGCCTTACCTTTCCCAACAAAAATTGATCATCTATTTCCGGAAAAAAACTGTTATACAATTTACAAATCAAGGGCACCCTATCTGCAAAATTCCTACTATTGTTTCCTGCACGCTCTTAAATAAAGATGATGATGGATAAATGAAATGGAGTTGGGTTAAGTTTGGAAAATATACTAAGGAGCCGTTTGTTTCGCGTAAAACTCTGTAATTCGTAAATGACTTACTATCCAGTTATAATTACGGCGTTTGTTTGGACCGTAATTCGTAAAAGACTTACGTAACTCAACTAACACTCACTTGCAACTCAGTTACCACTCACTTACAGCCCAGTTATAGTTAATTTTGTAGTCACACAAATTTGTAATATTTTTTTATATTAATATTAAAATTTTTTAATATTTAACTTTTTTAAAATTTATTTGCAGTATTAAAACTTTAAAATCACCAAATAGTTAATTCTGTGGTTAACTTTTTCACTTACGATTTATACATTACGACAACCAAACACCGTAAAGTACAATACACTTTCCCACTTTACAATTTTATATTACCAACCAACACCGTAAAATTTACATACATGCAACTCATTTACAATTGTAAAAGACTTTACCATTACAACTACGAATTACGGTCAGTTACAACAACAACACCAGCATATATTGTTTGTTCCTCCATCAAAAAATATTATCTGCAATTTCAATTTTTACTTAGAATTTCTCAATATTTAGTTTATTTACAGAGTAGTCACGAAGATCATGTAGACACCCAATCTACACCGTTTTTTCCTTGCTATGTTAGTTTCGTCAAACTTTAAAAAATCATTGAAGAAATTTCTCATTACAATATAAACAAAATTATCCACTATTTTAAGTACTGCCCAAGTTGGAACAGATTCAGTATAGAGCACCCTAGCGTCAGACCCAACTGCATGACCCATCCTTCATACCACGTTAGAGCCCCACTCGGTCACAAGCTCTCTCGCTACTAAGCTCAACCAAAGGAATTGTTTTTCTTGTATCTTATATATAAGTTAATAATTGTTAGTGAGACCTGACTCACTGGTAAATAAGTGAGTGAATTGTGAGGAGTTTTAAATTCAAATCTGACTTATGTATCAAAAATATATATATAAAAGTCAATAACCTAACATCAGGAATGTTTTTAAATTTGAAATCTCTTGTGACTCAATTTTACCTCTCTATCACTAAAGTCAAGAATTTATTAACAATATAAATTCAAACATCAAGAGTCAGATCGTTAACATAGACCTCTCCTAATTGTGAACATGTGACACATCAAATCACCTGAACTCTTCTACCACTAAGCTAGGCCTCTCTGAGGCAATAAATTTAAACTTAATTTTAATATCATCAATCCAACTATTCCACAGCGATTGAAACCGCAGAGAAACTATGCAAAAAACAATATTTTAATAAGTGTTAATATTTCATTTTCCAAAATTAACCTAAATTTCGAGTACCCGGTCACATTACTCAAAAGTCAACAACGGTGGGGCCAAGAGTTACGGACCCGGTAACAAATCTGAAGCGGCGTTTCCGCGATTCGAAATTTAAAAACGGAAGAGGCGGCTTCCTAAAATCACCCAAGTGGCAAAATCGTGAATAACGAGAAAATCTAGAGAGAGAAAGTAGAGAGAGAGAGGGATGGTCGATCGATCGTTTGTACCTGACGTGGAAGAGGTCGGGGACCTGGTGGGCCCCGAGGTAGAACTCGAGGGCATCGAAGAAGGCCTGGTAGGCGAGGAGGTGGAGGCCGTCGACCCGAGGGAAGGGCAGCCGGGGCGGGGCAGGAACTCGCCGGCGCGGGTCTCCGACCTGAAGGCGTACTCCCTCCACGCCACGTGTCCTCCGGAGTAGGGTAACATGGGGAGGGGCACGAAGCCGGCGGAGGCCATGATGGGATCGAGCTCGCCGTGGGTGAGGATCGGGCAGAAGGTGGGCGTATGCCACAGCGTCAGCTTCTTCGCTACGTCCTCCATCTGAAATTCTTTGCCCCCGTTCATTTCTTTGGGTTCCGTTTTTGGGATCTTTCGATGAGAGAGAGAGAGAGAAGGGGAGGTGGTTGGGTTTTTGGTTGGGGTTTTTGTTGGAAATAATTTCTTTGCTTTTTCTTGAGGGGGATATATTACGGAAATGCCACGCTTTTGACGATGGCTCTACTCTGCGAGAACGCGATGGATGCCAGGAATGAATTCGAATTTGAATGGCGGGTTTGATTTGTGAACAGAAACACTCTTAATTATTATGGGCTTTGACTCTTTTTGTGGGCTTTTGGCTGGGCCCGGTTTCAGGGAAGTCTAGAAGACTAGAACTATACATTTTTCTGTTTATTTTTTGGGAGTTCTTTTGTAAAAAATTTAATTCTATTTATTAGATCACAAAATTTGATGGAAAGATATAAAAATTAGTAAAGAAAAATATCCCTGAAAATAAGTATATCCTAAAGAATAACCTATATACGGAAAGCATTCTAAATAAATAAATAGTTTATATGTGATGTGTCTTTTATTTGTTTATTTTATTTTCCATTATTTTAATTTTCAGGCAAAAACCATACTCTTAATTTAGATTGCATCCACATTTATTGAAATGGGAGCTTGTGATGAGTAATGGATCTAATACAGTAATAGTGCAAGCACTATGTACTGACTTGACCTTGAAATGGGAGCATGGCCTCACTAGTTTTCATCACTGGACAGCTTAAACAAATCCCAATCTGCCTAAAACAGGGACATCTCTTCTTAGAAATTGACATGCAGCATGAGTGTCAGATGTTGGAGCAAAGATCTGGTTTTTACGTGTTTTTGTGTAACACAGCTTTGGATCTTAGGGAAGTTGGCCTCCTCTTGAGGCAGAAATGATCTTGCAACCGGAGAAAATGGTCAGCAATGACCTGTTCGGGTCTGACTCAGACTTCCTCTGACGTTCAAGTCTGTGTGTAAAGAAAAGTTGCTGCTAAAAATGAGATTTTTTTTTTTCCTAGGATAATGTTATTTTTTCTTTTTTCCAACTCCAGCAATTTCTGAAGCAAATTTGGTTGCACCCAAAAAAAATAACCTGAAAGTGCATGTGGGGCCCACGTATAAACACGATGAGAGTCAGCGGCATATATACGCGAGAAGAATACCCTACGTATACACGTTAAGTTAAAATAATCACTATGAAGAATCAATATCACTGTGATATATAAATTTCGAACACAATAAGCATATGAAATAAAAAAATAGAGCAAGCACTAAGTCCAATGCACAGAATTATACAAGCAAAAGGAATAAAGAAAAGCAATAAAATATCAAGAAACAAGTAAGAGAACTCCGGCTCCTCGTAAGGCGTGTGATCCTCTCCAAATACCTGATCAACAAGGTAGCATATACATGAACCTGGACCTGCAAATCCATGGGATCAGAACTCCCAATGAGTATGTAAAATAAGGGGAAAGTGCACGTGCATATAATATGTGAGTATACTATGAAAGAAATATACAGAATAAGGTCGAAATATCATGTCAAATATAAATGAATGGTAAATAAGCCAGTCAGTGTTATAGTCAGGTGTACAATCAAGTCATTTATACCATTGGGTATCCAACAAAACATACATGTATCGGCAAACGCAATCAGCCATAGTACATTATGAATAGTTTATTATTATTAATTATGTTAGCGAAAATAAATTGTCTCGTGTAGTAGACGCATCTCATACTACATCTACTATACGAGTCAATCGAAGTCCTATGTTATTGAAAATTACAGAAGAGAAATTGTCTATGCTTTGATAGGTCTCGTACATACCCGAGACCACGGCCCAAACTCCTGACGTTGAATCAGGATGTACTGCCAGGTATTACAGTAATAGTAACAGTAAACAGTACGAGATGTCAGTTATCCCCGGGAACCTGACAGTGGAACCTTATCTTGTTGTGCAACCTGTATCCTAGATCCACCTAAAATACAGACGTTGTCTCCTCTTTCAATTTTCTCAATCCTGGTATAAGTTATCCATTTACATTATTATTTAATTCAGTTAAAACAATCAATATCCCTGTTACCTAGAATACTAGGACGATACAGTAACAGTAACAGTACAGTATAACAGTAAACAATAATCATATACATGGTAAATAGAAAAAAGAACAGTAAACAATATCAGTAACCGTGTATACGATGAATAATAAGACTGTACATAGTGTTACGTCTAACAATACTTTCTCAGTGATTTTCAGTAACATGAAATGATAAATATCAAGTTTGAACACTAATCAATAGAAGGTCTCATCTAGAACTGATCAACATCTCAATCATTCATACTGGATATAACAGTAACCGATCCATCGACTTATAGTTCAATACAATCACCGTGAACATCACATATCAATTCATGTCAAAGTATCTGATACAGTAAACGACCATCTCAATAAATCAGTAATCAATTGTCTCACACTACTAATCTACTCTGATCCTCTAAATAACAAATATATCTGAATCTCAATAATTAAAATAACTACACGTTCTGATATATCTAATCAAATCCCCACACTCCAATCTGAACAACACTGTCACACACTTTTACTTCTATCAAGATCAATCACAAGATCTCAAAACTCAAGTAACATATCAAGTGTGTGCTTGTGTATTTAAAATCCACCAAGTTAGGTCAACCCAATCAACGCCTATTTCTCAACCTCCAAGTCAACTCTAATTCAGTCGAGTCCATTGACAAGTTCAAGTTCAAGATTTTATTCTTTTAATAAAGAATCACCTATTTAATCAATCATTGATATCTAATTAACTTTTCATCTAGTTTATCGCCAACAAAGAAAGATCAAGTCTGATAATCAATTTACATAAAATATAAACTTTTAGCTACAATCACGAGCCAATTAAACACGAAATCAATCCAATACTCGGTTTAGCAATCATAATGACCAGATCTAGGTTAAACTAGTAAACATCTCTACATGAAATGATAAAAACACAAACACCTTAATGATAGAATATCGAATCTATATATCTAAAATGTCAAGATTACATCCAATCCATCATCTATAGTATCTCCAAATCATCTCTTCCATTATGACAATACCAGTCTAGTAATCCTCTACTATTTTACTAGTCCGATCTGTCCCAATCTCGAGTCAACTTTATTCCAATTAAACCATTAATAGATCCAAGTATCAACTATTGAACACTAACTCTAAATATCTAGTCGACAATATATCAAGCACATTCCAATCTCAAACACTATTATTTTGATATAGATATCACCCAAGTGAGTATGGTCATGAATAATAATTAACATATACAATCAATAACTGAACCTGACAATAATTAAACAGAAGATAATGATGATTTACAATAATACAAAAGTAAACACTAACATAAAATGACACTGTTTTGGATTTGAATCGATGTCTGATCTGCACTATATGAACGGTACGGATCTCCGAATTAAATCGTAGGTCGGTCTTCGAATCGATCCAGTGTATCGAGTCCACAATGAACACAAACTCAGATCTTCCGTTACTGGTTTCAGATCGCACGAATAAGTCCGTATCACTGTAACACACAACCAAACACATGAACTCACACGAACATAAATATACACACGCACTAGTATACACCCGCATACACATACACACCACATACATACATGTATACAACTCACATCCACCTACACGTACACATACATACACATTATATGCATACCACACACACACTCACACACACTTACACATACACATAATACATACATAAACACACAAATTAACTTACACATCATGTATACATATTTACACACACAAACACATACATACACACACACTACACTAAACAACATACACACATATATAATACAGAGAGAGAACACAGAGAACTTGAGAAAGTGGAAGAAGATACACGGTGTGACAAGCCATGACGGAGCTCACCGGAGAAGGCGGAGGTCACGAGAGGAGGGGAGGAGTAGGCCGAGGTTGCGGAGAAAACCACGCTCTGGGGTGATGCTCTGGCAGAGAAAGAGATGGAGAAGGCCACGAGGTGATGGTTGGCTCGATCAAGGTGGTTGTGCACGGTGGTGTGGGGAGGGGTGTAGGAGAAGGCACTGGTTGTGGAGCTCTGTTCATGGGGGAGATGGAGTGGAGGAGGGTGGAGATGCGGTAAGGGGGAGTGCATGCATGCGCCTTAGAGGTTGATTGCCAAAAAGAATACAAACAATATGAAAATATTTGTTTGATTGGTTTTGACTCTGAATCTTAGCAATTTAACCGTGTAGCGAGGCTATACGGGTCGAACCTCAGGGAGAGATGCAATGAAAGCGTTTCGGTATTGTTGTTTCCTTACACTTTCTTTTTTTTGTTATATAACTTAAAAAAAAGAGATTGGTTGAAAAAGTTTAGTTTTTATCAATATAGAGAAAGATTACAACCTGCTAATAATCTACCACTATAAACAAATAATACCAATTAGAGATTATCTTCACGTTAAACCCTAAACATGATAAATTACCCTACGATTCAAGTAAAATGCATAAGACGAATAACAAGATTCTAATTGAAATAACACTAATTAAAATTTAACATTAAAATATCAAGACAATGATCAAGCATAGATTAAGAATAAATAATTAAAGAGTACTAGCAAACAGTTGACCTAATTATCATCATCATGTGCCTTCAAGATAAACATAGGTTTTAACCATGCATGGAATTTAATTGGGTTCTCTATTAAATGCTATAGGCCCATGGTGGTGATATTAGCAAGTCATGAAAAGGGGATTTAGTTGTTGGCCCAAAGGCCCATCACTCTAGTTTTGATGATGATCAACTCATGTAGTTATGTTTACTAATGATCTTGTGTTTAATTAGTGACAGATTTATGATCAAGATCTTAGAAGGTGCATAGCTTCAACAAGGATTTAAAGTCAAGTTTTGGCTTGCACGATATTTGGACCAAGTCAAGAAGGTTTCAAGTGAAGACTTCAAGAAGATGAAGACTTGTGTCTAGATTTGTTTTAGAAGATTTTGTTTTAGATAAAATGTAAAGGATAGAGTTGTTGGTGGATTGCTCAAGTATACATACACACACACTCTTGATAGTTTTATTTTTACAAAAGATTTTCTATTTTACAAAATATCATTTTGATTTTTGGTTTTCAAGTTTACATGTTTTAGAGCTTAATGTCAAAAACATAGATATTTCACCATGTTTGTGTAGTGGATCATATCCATACACACTATGCTTCAAAGTTGTTTAATATCTTATTTTATATTTGTGAAGTTTGGAAAAACAAGTTTTGAAAAATCAAGTTTGAAAAAAATGCATTTTTCATTTTTAAGCCAAAATTTTCAAGTTACAAACATAATCCAAATTATTTGTAACATATCTTGATTTTGTGCAAGCATGTTTGTTTATCAAAGTATATTGGTAAAACTATTTTTGTAGATTTTTTCATGATTTTATGGGATTTTATTTCAATCAAAAGACTAAGTTTTAAATCCCTAAGTTTTCTGATCTGGCTTTAGCCGGTCGACCGGGTGGTCGACCGACGTGCACAGATGTGCACGCCAGTTCTGGCAGGAGGGCCGGTCGACCGACCCGTCGACCGTCCAGAGAGCTCTGCTCTCTGAAAGGCCCCGGTCGACCTAACGATCGACCGGACAGAGAGACTTGCTCTCTGTATCCTGGCCTCGGTCGACCGACCGGTCGACCGATGGCTCAACGGTCTGAAATATGACCGTTGGCCGGTCGACCTGACAGTCGACCGACAGTTCTGACAGACCTCCAACGGCTAGTTTTTGGAGCCCTATAAATTGGGCCATTTGGGGGCTGTTTTCAACAAGATTTTTGGAGAGTTTTTGTGCCAGTTTTTCCTACTCTATTAAGAGGTTTTCTCCACAAAATTTAGAGCCAATACTTCCAATTAAAATGAGAGTTTATCAAGAGTGTTAAAAAGAGATTTCTTGAGTTTTCCTCCACCATTCTCATCCTTGTTTTCTCACACAAACACTTGAGCTATCCATTGCTATTCATCTTATAGGAGTGTTGTAGTGAGATTGTTTTTAGGTGATCAAAATGTTGTGATCACCAAAGACTTGTTTTTTTTTACTTTGAGGAGGCGGACGTGTGTGTCCGCGGTGTTTCGAGTTCGGGTGCGAACTTGTTGTTTGAGGTGCGGCCTCGGTGAACCGGTGGGCTTGCGGTGTGTACGGGCTAGAGAGTCCAGAGCTTGTAGGTGTTGCGGCACCGAGGAGTGATCCATTGGGATCAATTATAGTGGAAATCCTTCATGTGTCGAAGGCGGGGATGTAGAGCAAGTGTGCTCGAACCTCGAAACAAATCCCTTGTGTTTGCGATTGCTCACTCTCTCTCTGTCTTTGTCTCTTTGTTTATATCTTGCATGTTTTTATTGTGCTTATCCTTACATGCTTGATATTCATATTGCGCTTAATTGATATACATGCTTGGGTTGTTTGCTAACACTTGTATTTAACCAAGAGAGCCAACGTGGCACCTCAACCCTTATCTAGGGGAATCTAGAGGAGTTTGTCCAGAGCCCTTCACGGGAATTCGGCAACACTCTTGTGTTATACATAGTGTTTAGTGTAAGAGTTTAGCTTAGGTCATAATAGTTTTTAATTCCGCATTATTTGGCATTAAGTGACCATTAGATTAGCCATCACCTATTCACCCCCCCTCTAGGTGATCTTCATTAGTTATTCATGATGGAAGAGAAACAAAACATGATTTTTGAATAAAAGGATTGCATGAAATAAAGAAACAAAAAAAGAGCAAAGCAAGTAAATAATAAAAGAGATATGAAATAAAACAAAAGCACCTTGTATTGATCTGTAATCTCGAATTACAATGACTTCTCCTTCTTACCAATCTTCTTCAAAGTAAAAAAACTTGAAATACAATGAAAATTAGGAAAGAAAATAAATTTAAAGAAAATCCTAAACTTAATTCTTTGAGATGCCTCTCCTATGTTGCTCTTCAGAGGTATTTATAGGGGATTTCAGTAGTAGAGTTCCAATAGAATACTCTCCAAAACCTCCACGCACGCGGCCACAGAAACGCGACGTTTCCGCGACAAAAAAGGGGAGGCGCGACTGTAAATCACCTAGAGGGGGGTGAATAGGTGATAATGCTAATCTAGAAACCAAATGCGCTAAATGCGGAAGCTTAAACAAATTTTGCAATCACACTTAATACAACCAACAAGTGTAGCCGAATTTCCCGTGAAGGGCTCTGGACTAACTCCTTTTGATTCCCCTAGATATGGGTTGAGGTGCTATATGAAGCTCTTGTGGTTAAGTATAAGTGAGGCACACACACAAGCAAGCCAAGCATATAAGGATGATAAGTAATATGAAATAATACAAGGCACAATACAAGCAATAGATGATAAGAATGAATGAATGATGCTTTGCACAAAATAAAAGAGAGGGTTAAGAGACAATGGATTAAACGCAAACACAAAGATATGTTTCGAGATTCGAGCCCCTAGCTCTACGTCCCCGCCTTCACCGAGAAGGATTTCCAATCCACTAAAGGAGTACCGAACTCCTCTCTCAACCTTACAATGCCACCGAGACAATACAACCACAAATCCACCTCTACCGAAGAGGGATAAGACGCGTAGCCAATAACAATCTCCACCTCTCACTAGAGGGAGCAAACCAATCACCCGATCAACCTCTACCAAAGAGGGATACAACAAAAGTAAGGGTGTTTACAACATGGAGGCTCAATCAACCTCAAACAATCTCTTTCCACAAAACAAAAGATCTTAATAGATTAGGATAGAGGATATAGCTCAAGTGTGGAAACTAGGTGTTTGGAAAATAAAAACTCAAAGAAAACACTTGGGAAAACTATTTGTAAATGATAGAAATGAAGAACAAGATAAATCTCCCAATTTCTTTGAATTTTTCAAAAACCTAAAACAAATAAGATTGGAAGTTTTAAAGCCCAAACACACTTCCGAAATCTTTTAAAAACACTAGAGAAACACTGAAAATTTTCTTGTCAAAAGTCTTTTTTTTAAAACACCCCAAGAGATGGGGTATTTATAGGCCCAAAAGAAACTAGCCGTTAGGCTGATCTGGCAGCCTGACAGGCTTGCGGTCGACCACCAACGGTCATATTTTTGACCGTTGGGGCATCCCGGTCGACCGCCCAGATACAGAGAGTAGAGCTCTCTGGTCCAGTCGACCGCCCGGTCGGCCGGCCTATTATGCTGCCAGACGTGCACAAGGCTGTGCACGTCGGTCGACCGCCGGTCGACCGGCCCTTAGTTCGATCGACCGTGCAGTCGGCCGACCTGGCCTGTCAGCAACTGTTCTGGGTCAGAAACTGGGGTTAAAATTATTTCTAAAAATCTTATAAAAACTTCTAAAAATCCCCAAAAATTTTTTATCATTTTGCATTGATATATAAACATGTGATAAATATTTCAACTCAAATATCAAGCAATTTGAACTATTTTTGTGTCTTATCATTTTTAACCAAAAACCAAAACTTGTATTTTATCAAACTTGGATTTTTCAATAGGAAATCTGATTTTTCCTAAAACTCATTGAAATACAAAAACATGATATTTAAACACATTGAAGAATGTTGCATATGGACATGAGTCCAATATACATGAAACATATACATATCATAGTTTTTGTCTTTAATTCCAAAAATATGTTTTGTTAAAAAATACCAAAACATAAAACTACATGAATATGTATGTCAAACTAAGTTTGTATAAGTCATGTAAGCATATAGAGCACATCTAATATACATAAAAATAAAGCAAAGTTGTTTTGATCAATCTATTCATGAAAACCAATTTCAAAACATAAAACTTGTGTGTGTTGTGCACTTGAGCATATCAACTATTCTTATTTTTACACATGGATCTAAAACACACTAAACACTAGGGTACCTAAGTCTTCTTGACGATCTTCCATCTTCAAGTCGACTTGGTCCCAAACTCCGTGGTCCAACGTGCATGGCTATGAATGATCTTAACGCTCGGGCTCGGGATCACCAAGTGAAGGCTTCCAAACTTCTCTTTTTTGAAGTAATCACCAACTAATATCTTGATCAATGATCTGTAACTAAAATCACAAGATAATTAGTAAATATAACTATATGAGTTAATCATCATCAAAACTAGAGTGGAAGGCCTCTTGGCCAACAGCGACCTTTTGTGGAGTTTGAGCACGCGCTTTGATGTGTGGTTTCTTCTCGTTCAGTCATCTAAAGATCTATCCTTAAAATCCTCATTTGCATTCTGGTATTTAAAATAATTTTGTTTCCTAGATAACTTAGGAAACACGTTATCTATAAATCCAAACTTTAAACCTGAAATTTCTCCTTATTTTTGACTTGGGGATCAAGCAATTTAATTTAAATTAACTTTCTCTTTTATCTCTAAATTAGGATAAGATAATTTCTGATTTAACTTGGACTTGGTGGGCTCTTGGGCTTCTCTTTTAACTGTGGGCTTCTTTTGGACTCTTTTCTTTACTCTTTTTAACTAGTGAGGCATGCACATTACTAAACAATAAAATGATTAAATAGTAGTGCTTTATAAAAACAAACATGAAAATGTGACTAAAATATGCACTTTTGATGAATAATCAGAGGTTGCAAGGGGATACGATGGAGGTTGCCAAAAGGGGAGATGGCCAAGCTGTTGGCCCAAGGTTACAATCAACCCATGTTTAGTGTATTTTGATGATTACAAAACATATTAGTTATTTGTACTAATATAAATTGTTGTTTAAGTGTGTTTCAGGTTTATATATTAAGAGATGAATTCTTCCCTAAAGGAAGGTACATTGGACTCAAGACAAGTCAAATTGGGCTCAAAGTATAATATTGAAGATCAAGTGAAGATAGCCCATCTTGAAGTCTTGAAGACCTAGAAGTTTGTAAGTGTAGTTTTGTTAAAGATAGAATATGTGAAATTTGGCTCTAGGATTTGCACACACACTTGTTTTGAATGTTTCTATGTTTTTTGAAAATGTTTATTTCTAAGTTTATGCCTTGATTTATACATACATGTACTCAAAGCTTTATATCTTCAAAAACGTGTTTAAAACATGTATATAAACATAGTTCAACATAACACTTAGTTCCAGAGTTTTTAAAAGATTTTTTACAAATTTTTCTAACTCAAAAATCTGCCCAGAAAAAGACTATTTCAGGCAGACCGGTCGACCGGCAGTCGACCGGCTGCTGTGTCCAGACATGCACAGGCTGTGCATGTCTGTCGGTCGACCGATCCTACATACCGGTCGACCGAAAAGAGATGTTTGCTCTCTGTATCTTTTCGGTCGACTGGGTCGGTCGACCGATAGAAGGAACCTGTGTTTCCTTTCTTGGATCGGTCGACTGGCAGTCGACCGATGTCCCAACGGCTCTTTTGCCAGCAGGGACCCGGTCGACCGGCAGTCGACCGTAGGCCTGCAACAAGCCATAACGGCTCTTTCTTCTTTTGGAATTTCTGAAAAACTGTTTTTGGTTTTCTCTTTTACAGAGTTTTTAGGAGTTGTTGGGACTCTTTTTCTGATCAAATTAGCTGGAAAAATCAGAGTTTTTAACCTATTCTCTCCCTATAAATAGTGGGGAATAGGCCTTAGTTATTTACCAAGAAAAATACAAGTTTTCATTGTTTTCAAGTGAAAGAAAAAATAGTTTAAAGCTTTCATTTCCATTCTTTCAAATTGGTTTTTCAGTTGTTGTTTGATCTCTAATATCACTCTACAACTGAAGCTTTTCTCACCACACTTCATAGAGCCAAAAATTTCATATTCTTTCTATAGGTGAAGTTGTAAAAGAGTGAGAGTGTTTGTAAAAGAGTGTTGTGGTCTAGTTAAAGATCACTATTTGTAATCCTTGTTCTTGTGGAGACAAGCTCCTCGGTGGAGTTTCTTTGTAAGGTGAAGCTACGGGCTTGAGGTCTTTGGAGGCCTAACTTGTACGGGATCCTAAGGGGATAGTGGAAACCCTTCACGGAGGTGAAGGCGGGGACTAGAGCAACGGGCTCGAACCTCGAAACAAATCATCCTTATTTGTGATTGCCTTTGCGTTCTTCTTGCTTTCAATTTCTCTTGTTTTATATTGCCTTGAATTATTTGCTTGAGTAACTAACCCTCTACTTGTGGAATCTTGTGTTGCTATACTTGTTGTGTTACATTGTGAGCCTTTCATTTTCATCATCATACTTGGCATTGATCAATCACACCTCAATACAACACGGTTGCATTGCGCACCTCTAACCCATTTAAGGGGAATTGGGAGGAAGGAGTTCAGAACCTCGCAAGGGGTATTCGGCTCTTAGTCGTGTTTTTGAGAGATTGTTGCATCACTCATTTCATAAGTTTAAAAAGATCATTAGATTAGCAATTACACCTATTCACCCCCCCTCTAGGTGCATTTCAATTGGTATCAGAGCTTGGACTCTAGGATTTGGCTTAACAACCTTAGAGAGATCCTCATATTGCTAATCATTTCATTCATTTCCACATAGTAAACATGGCCGATGGTATTAAGACACCCTCTAAGTTTGATGGACTTAACTTTCCCATATGGAAGGTTAAGATGACCGTTTTCTTGCAATCTCTAGGTAGCCGAGTTGCAAAGGCCGTGACTAAACAATTTAGTACCCCCGATGGTGATGAATCTACTTGGTCCGAAATTGAGACCAAGGAGTTTGATGCCAATGCTAGGGCTCATTATGCACTCCTACAAGCCCTCAATGATGATGACATAGCTAGAGTCATCCATTGCAAATCCGCCTATGAGATTTGGACCCATTTGCTAGTAACACATGAGGGGACATCACAAGTGAAGAGGGCCAAGATAGATCTTCTTCGGTCCCAATATGAAAATTTTAGCATGCAAGAACATGAAACCATAGATGATATGGTTACTAAATTTACTAAGATTACTAATGGGCTTTCTTCTCTAGGTGAAGACATCAACAACGACCAAAGGGTGAGAAAGATCATCCGGGCTCTTCCTCCATCATGGGAAGTGAAAGCTACAACATTGAAGGAACTCAATGATAAAGATGAGATTGAGCTCATCGGACTCATTGGGAATTTAAAAACCCATGAGATGGAGAGGAAGGCAAGGGAGGACATGGCACCCTCCAAGAAGAAGACTATTGCCTTCAAAGTCATGCTACTTACTCCGACGAAGATGATGAAGAAGAAGATGATGAGGAGCTCTCACTTCTAGTCAAAAACGTCCGGAGGATGTACAACAAGGCAAAGTTCCAAGGACGGAGGAGATGGCAAGGAGGCAAAGAAGAGAGAAAGATCATATGCTTCAATTGCCAAAAGCCGGGACACATTGTAGCGGAGTGTCCGGACCAAGTGAAGCCATCTTCATCCAAGAAGCCATACAAGAAGAAGGCTATGAAAGCAACATGGGATGACGAAAGTGAATCCGAGGAGGAGATCGACACCGCCAATATGTGCTTCATGGCAAATGAGAGCACAAGCAAGGTAACCCCCTCAACTCCTTTTGATGAAGATTTATCCATGGATGAGTTAAGTGAAGCATTTATAGAACTTTCTCAAAATTATGACTTCATGAAGAAAAAGTACTTGAAAATGAAAAAGGATAATGAATCTTTGAGTATTCAAGTGTTAAATCTTTCTAAAGAAAATAATGACTTGCATTCTTCTTTAGTTTCCACTAAAAATGATTTTGAAAAATATAAGATTGCTTGTAAAGGAAAGACCCCATTTGTAGATTCTAATGAGATTGCCATGCTTAAGGAAAGATTAGACTCATTAGATGTTGTTTTGAAAAAGTGTAGTGAGTTTGATAAGAAGAAAATGGAGAATATGTTTCCTAAGAAACAAGCTCCTAAGAAAAATGTTCATCATGCTCATGCTCATGTACATGCTACACAACCTATGCATCATGGTAAACCCCCAAAGCATGCTCACACTTCACATACACACCATGCATTTATGTATAGAAAAGTGTACTCATGTTCACATTGTGGACGGAAAGGACACTTAGCTAATTTTTGCTATGATAGACTAAGTGCATCATCTCATAATGTTTGGGTTCGTAACACTAACTTTCAAGGACCCAAGAAAGTTTGGGTACCAAAGTCAACAATTGTTTTAAATGATATAGGTACTTTCCAAAGCCCAACGACGTAGAGGTTTGTGGTATCTTGATAGTGGTTGCTCAAGGCACATGACTTGGGACATCAACAACTTTGCAACCCTATCAAGATATCATGAAGGTGGCACCGTCACCTTCGGAGATGACGCCAAGGGTAAAATCATTGGTATTGGTAATGTAAAGCTTGGCACTTCTCCTTTAATTGAAAATGTAGTTTTAGTAGACGGGCTCAAGCATAATCTCTTGAGCATTAGTCAATTATGTGATAAAGGATTTAATGTTATTTTTGATGATATTGCTTGTAAAATAGTTGACAAAAATTCTAATGTTTGTGTATTTTCCGGTTTTCGTGAAAGTAATGTATATATGATAGATATGCTAAATATGTCTTGTAATATAACATGTTTAAAAGCCCTCGATGACGACTCTTGGTTATGGCATAGGAGATTAGGCCACGTTTCATTTGACCATATTTCTAGGCTTAACTCTAAGGAAATGGTGAAGGGTATTCCTTCATTGAACTTTGAAAAGGACCGAGTTTGTGACGCATGTCAATTTGGGAAACAAACTAAGTCCTCATTCAAATCAATTAAGGATATCATGTCATCACGTCCATTGGAGCTAATCCACATGGATTTATTTGGCCCTACACAAACCAAAGTTTAAGTGGGAGTAGATTTGCTTATGTTTTAGTAGATGATTTTTCGCGTTTTACTTGGGTTTATTTTCTTGAACACAAAAGTCAAACCTTTTCACATTTTCAAGCCTTTAAGAAAAGAGTTGAAAAGGAAAATGACTCCTCAATAATTAAAATAAGAAGTGATAGAGGAGGTGAGTTCATTAACCTTCCCTTTACCACTTTTTGTGAGGAACATGGAATAAAACATGAACTTTCTTGTCCTAGAACTCCACAACAAAATGGAGTAGTTGAGCAGAAAAATCGTATTTTACAAGAGATGGCTAGGACAATGTTAAATGAATATGGTCTACCACATTATTTGTGGGCCGAGGCCGTTCATACTTCATGTTACATTGCAAATCGTGTTTTCCTATGTAAAAATACTACTAAGACTTCTTATGAGATGTATTTTTCTAGAAAACCTAATGTTTCTTATTTCAAAGTGTTTGGTTGCAAATGTTTTGTTTTAAATACAAATATTAATTTGGGAAAATTTGATGCTAGATCATATGAGGCTATTTTTGTAGGTTACTCAAATACTAGTAAGGCTTATAGAGTCTTCAATAGGTCAACTTTGACTATTGAGGAATCTATTCATGTTAAATTTGAGGAATCTAACAAGTTTGTTAAGAATTGTGTAGAAATTGATGCTTTAGATGAAGGGTTGGAGAAAGTGACCTTGGAGGATGCTTCTACCATGGGAGACAAGCCAAAGGATGGTGATGGAAGTGAAGCCAAAGTGGAAGAGGCTCAAGGAAATGAACATCAAGCAAATGAAGAGGAGCCCTCTCAACCACTACCAAAGGATTGGAGATTCAATCCTCATCATCCCAAGGACCTCGTCATAGGTGAAGTATCAAAAGGGGTAACCACTCGCTCTAAGATTCAAGATTTTTGTGGTAATTTTGCTTTTATTTCACACATAGAACCTAAAATGTCCTCGAGGCCGAGGCCGATTCATATTGGTTGCTTGCTATGCAAGAGGAGCTCAATCAATTTGAGCGCAACCAAGTATGGCATCTTGTTCCTAGGCCCCAAGATAGACCAACTATTGGTACTAAATGGATCTTTAAGAACAAGTTGGATGAATCGGGTAATGTAGTTAGAAACAAGGCTAGGTTAGTTGCCCAAGGTTACACTCAAATCGAGGGAATCGATTTTGAAGAAACCTTTGCACCCGTAGCACGGCTCGAAGCCATACGGATGACCTTAGCATATGCCTCATTTAAAGATTTTAAGTTATTTCAAATGGATGTAAAGAGTGCTTTTCTTAATGGTTATATTGATGAGGAGGTGTATGTTGAACAACCCCCCGGGTTTGTTGATCCTACACACCCTAATTATGTTTATAAATTAGATAAAGCACTATATGGTTTGAAACAAGCCCCTAGGGCTTGGTATGAAAGATTGTCTTCATTTTTGCTTTCAAATGATTTTAAGAAAGGAAAAGTTGATAAAACATTATTTACCAAACATATAGATCAAGATATCCTCATAGTTCAAATTTATGTTGATGACATTATTTTTGGATCTACTAATGTTTCACTTTGCAAGAATTTTGAGTCATGCATGAAAAAGGAATTTGAGATGTCTATGATGGGGGAGCTCAACTTCTTCCTTGGACTTCAAATCAAGCAACGTAGTAATGGGACATTCATCAACCAAGCAAGTACACCAAAGAACTCATCAAGAGGTTCGGGCTTGAAGGATCCAAAGTAGCAAAGACTCCCATGGCAACCACTACGAAACTTGACAAGGACGAACAAGGTAAGGAAGTAGACATCAAATTATTTCGTAGCATGATTGGTAGTTTACTCTATCTCACGGCTAGTAGGCCGGATATAATGTTTTCCGTATGTTTATGTGCACGTTTTCAATCATGTCCTAAGGAATCACACTTAATAGCGGTAAAACGCATAATTAGGTATCTTAGGGGCACAATTGATTTAGGTTTGTGGTATCCGAAAACTAACCAATTTACCATGACTAGTTATTCGGATGCCGACTATGCCGGTTGTAGGGTAGATAGGAAGAGCACAAGTGGCACTTGCCAATTCTTGGGCAATTGTCTTGTGTCTTGGTCTTCCAAGAAGCAAAATAGTGTAGCCCTTTCAACCGCCGAGGCGGAGTATGTAGCAGCCGGAGCTTGTTGTGCACAAGTACTCTGGATGAAACATACTCTTCTCGATTTTGATTTACATTTTGATCATGTTAAGATTTATTGTGATAATACTAGTGCTATTCACATGACCAAAAATGCTAATCAACATAGTAAAACCAAACATATAGACATTAGATATCATTTTCTTAGAGATCACTTTGAAAAAGGTGACATTGATATCGATTTTGTTTCCACAGATTTTCAACTTGCAGATATTTTCACAAAACCTTTAGATTATGCAAGATTTTCATTTATTTGTGGTGAATTGAATGTATGTAAGATTGATACTTAAATATCTTAGTTTGTTTTGTTTTGGTTTCTAATATGTTTGTTTTGTTTTGTCTTAAAATTTTTTTAACCCTTTTTGATGTATGACAAAAAGGGGGAGAAAATATATGGAGAAAATATATGTTATTTGTTTTAAATTTTGTTATTCCTTATGATAGTTTATTTTTGGTGATGTTATTTTTGGTGATGATATTTTTCAATGCTTTATGTATGCTTACATAGTTGTTCATATTCATGTTAAATACATAGCATTGTTTAAGGGGGAGCTTTCCAAGCTCTTTCCTCCTTTATTTGTTTAATAACTCATATGTTTTGTCATCATCAAAAAGGGGGAGATTGTTGGCCCAAGGTTACAATCAACCCATGTTTAGTGTATTTTGATGATTACAAAACATATTAGTTATTTGTACTAATATAAATTGTTGTTTAAGTGTGTTTCAGGTTTATATATTAAAGAGATGAATTCTTCCCTAAAGGAAGGTACATTGGACTCAAGACAAGTCAAATTGGGCTCAAAGTACAATATTGAAGATCAAGTGAAGATAGCCCATCTTGAAATCTTGAAGACCTAGAAGTTTGTAAGTGTAGTTTTGTTAAAGATAGAATATGTGAAATTTGGCTCTAGGATTTGCACACACACTTGTTTTGAATGTTTCTATGTTTTTTGAAAATGTTTATTTCTAAGTTTATGCCTTGATTTATACATACATGTACTCAAAGCTTTATATCTTCAAAAACGTGTTTAAAACATGTATATAAACATAGTTCAACATAACACTTAGTTCCAGAGTTTTTAAAAGATTTTTTACAAATTTTTCTAACTCAAAAATCTGCCCAGAAAAAGACTATTTCAGGCAGACCGGTCGACCGGCAGTCGACCGGCTGCTGTGTCCAGACATGCACAGGCTGTGCATGTCTGTCGGTCGACCGATCCTACATACCGGTCGACCGAAAAGAGATGTTTGCTCTCTGTATCTTTTCGGTCGACTGGGTCGGTCGACCGATAGAAGGAACCTGTGTTTCCTTTCTTGGATCGGTCGACTGGCAGTCGACCGATGTCCCAACGGCTCTTTTGCCAGCAGGGACCCGGTCGACCGGCAGTCGACCGGTAGGCCTGCAACAAGCCATAACGGCTCTTTCTTCTTTTGGAATTTCTGAAAAACTGTTTTTGGTTTTCTCTTTTACAGAGTTTTTAGGAGTTGTTGGGACTCTTTTTCTGATCAAATTAGCTGGAAAAATCAGAGTTTTTAACCTATTCTCTCCCTATAAATAGTGGGGAATAGGCCTTAGTTATTTACCAAGAAAAATACAAGTTTTCATTGTTTTCAAGTGAAAGAGAAAAATAGTTTAAAGCTTTCATTTCCATTCTTTCAAATTGGTTTTTCAGTTGTTGTTTGATCTCTAATATCACTCTACAACTGAAGCTTTTCTCACCACACTTCATAGAGCCAAAAATTTCATATTCTTTCTATAGGTGAAGTTGTAAAAGAGTGAGAGTGTTTGTAAAAGAGTGTTGTGGTCTAGTTAAAGATCACTATTTGTAATCCTTGTTCTTGTGGAGACAAGCTCCTCGGTAGAGTTTCTTTGTAAGGTGAAGCTACGGGCTTGAGGTCTTTGGAGGCCTAACTTGTACGGGATCCTAAGGGGATAGTGGAAACCCTTCACGGAGGTGAAGGCGGGGACTAGAGCAACGGGCTCGAACCTCGAAACAAATCATCCTTGTTTGCGATTGCCTTTGCGTTCTTCTTGCTTTCAATTTCTCTTGTTTTATATTGCCTTGAATTATTTGCTTGAGTAACTAACCCTCTACTTGTGGAATCTTGTGTTGCTATACTTGTTGTGTTACATTGTGAGCCTTTCATTTTCATCATCATACTTGGCATTGATCAATCACACCTCAATACAACACGGTTGCATTGCGCACCTCTAACCCATTTAAGGGGAATTGGGAGGAAGGAGTTCAGAACCTCGCAAGGGGTATTCGGCTCTTAGTCGTGTTTTTGAGAGATTGTTGCATCACTCATTTCATAAGTTTAAAAAGATCATTAGATTAGCAATTACACCTATTCACCCCCCTCTAGGTGCATTTCACAAGCGTGGGGGGAAACGGGTGATGATGGCGAGGAGGAAGAAGGTTGGCTGGGAGATGATGCATGCGTGGCCTGGGAGGATGCCGACCATGGTGGTGATGAAGGGGAAGCTGGGGCCGGGCATGGGTCAAGGGGAGGTGGTCGCGGCCTTAGGAGAAAGGAAGTGATAGTGGGTTTCAGCGGCGCTTCGACGGAAGTTGAAGGAGCCCGGGGTGGAAGGGGGCTCGGAGTGGGTGGAGGCATGCGGGGTTGGAGAGGGAAGAGGGTGTGCTGGCGGCTATGTAGGGGAGAAGAATATGAGATTATGAAGAATAGGTTAGGGTTAAGAAAATTAGGAAAAAATTATATGGGGGGTTTTGCGTTATTGGGTTTCGGGTTAATGGTCTAATGGATAATATATTAAATAGAAAATGGATGGAAAAGGAAAGGAAAAATGTGACTTGGGCTTGGGCTAAGGGCTTGGATTTGGAAATAAGAATAATAAAAACAATAGTAAAAATAATTAATAATGATAATTAAATTCAAATAAATATTTAAAAGTGTTATTACAGTATTACTAGCTAGGGGATTTTGCGACATATATATATAGGTCCCTGAAAGATTCAAGATTCCTGAAAAACATAGTTCAAGATACCGTAATTTATACTCAATTAAGTTAGCATGATCCTTGTATGGATTAAAACAATCGAGATACAATAATTTATACTCAATTAAGGTATAATTTTCTTAGTGAATAATTATCAAAAGAGGGATATGTGAGTAATCCTGACTGTCCATGTATATTTTATAAGAAAATCAGAAATTGATTTTTCTATAGTCGCAATGTATGTTGATAGAGACTCCTGAAGAGCTCACAAAGGTTGTCACTTATTTGAAAAAACGTACATCGAAAAAAATCTTGAATCATTTTTATGTGGATAAAGCTCATGCATTAACATCTTTGATGACTGTACGATCACTTGATGGAAAAAAAAGATTATTTTCGTCCTCTTAAAGAGGGTGAAGAGTATCTTGATCCGGAAGTATCATATCTTAGTATATTTGGTGCTCTTATATATCTTGCAAATTATAAACGGTGAGGCATTGCATTTTGAGTCAACTTATTAGCAAGATATAGCTCTGCTCCAACTTGAATGCACTTAAATGGGATCAAACCCATATCAATGAAGTTCTTCTACACCCATGAGCTACAGAAGAAAAGCAATATTAATATTTAGCAAAGACGGTCAAGTGACAATCTCACTGATTTATTCACAAAAGTATTGTCGACATCGACATTCAGGAAGTTAGTACATAAAATTGAGATGTGCTGTCTTAGAGATGTTACATGCTGAAAGTGGAGTTTATTTTATCAGGGAGAGTATATTTTTCAGGGAAGACTTTATTTGTGCATTGTACTCTTTTTCCTTAGTTATATTTTTTCCTACTGAGTTTTCCTGATAAGATTTTAATAAGACATGTCAAATATTGTGATTAAGAATGTTGTACTCTTTTTTTTCGCTAGGTTTTTTTTTTTCCACAGGGTTTTTTGTTAGCAAGGTTTTAACGAGACACATTTTCATAAGAGACATCCAAGGGGGAGTGTTGTAAATAATGATATGATGTCTCTACACCTCTGACCTTTACTACCACCATGAGCCTTCACTATTATTACCACGACTCTCATCATGTAACCTTCACTATTACTTCCACGATGTTCATGATTAAGAGGATGTCCTTTCATCTTCCTCTCATGTATTTTGTAACTTATGTCATCTCATTTCTCTCTTGTGTATTCCTTAAATAAGTATGTAGATGACTGAATAAAATACAAGGAAGAAATATTTTTTTCCTACTCTTATATTGTGTGAAAACTTGTTAGTTTATTATTTATCTCATTCCTCCAAATTTCACAGTATATTTGTAATTGTGAGCTACTGAAATAGTCCACTATGCTAGTGAGACCTAGCTTATTCGTAAAGGGTGGGAGTGGTTGTGGAGAGTTCCAGATTTAGGTCCGACTATGATCAAATGTTTAAAAAATATATAAAAAGAGAATAAATCTTAGACATGTGCTACGCACTTTAAAAAATTAATAATTTATGTAAAATAAAATTTATTAAAGTACTTTTCTGTACTTTTTTGTATATTTTTTCTCTTATTACAGAGCATTCTAATCTTGAATAGCAAAGAAATCTTTCATGTTCTTTTTGATATAAGTATCATTTTTCTTTCACTAATAAATGTTGCGTGTTTTATTTCAAAAGTCATTTTGGCAATTTGGATCCTAATAAATGTTTCTCTTTTTCTATTATTTGAACTATTTTTAAGATAGAGATATCAGATTATGGCTAGATTTTGGGTGTTGTGTCTATTTCTTTTTTAGGGATTTTAAGATATAACTCTCTAACAATAATATATTTTTATATTAGTTTCTAACAAATTATTATTTGGATATTAGTCCCTAACAATATGAGACCCATTAGTTAAGAGTCCCTAACAAATTGTTATTTTGATATTAGCCCCTAATAATATGAGACTCACTTGTTAAAAGTCCCTAACAAATTATTATTTGAATATTAGTTCCTAACAATATGAGACCTACTGTTAACCCAAAGGTCATTCACTTTAGTTTTGATGGTGACTAACTTATTAAGTTAAGTTACTAATAATCTTGCGTTTATTAAATTTCAGATATTGATCAAAATCTTAGTAAGTGTTTAGTTCCAACAAAAGATTCAAAGTCAAGTTTTGAAGATATCAACTATTGATTGAAGAGCTCGCACTTTAAGATCGTATCTAGTACTCTAGAGAAGTAAAGCTCATTTGAATCAAGTTTGGATCGAGTCGTCTTGGAGATGAAGATTGACAAGAAAACTTCGGTTTAGTTTTGTTTATTGTTTTAGATCTTATGTAAGGATAGTCTAGTTTTGAGTTGCTCAAGTATACACACACAAAGTTTAATAGTTTTGATTTCAATTTAACCGCTTTGTTTTTAAGTTTATTGAGTTTTAATAATATATCTCTCAGTTTCATGAATAGATAGAATCAAACAAGTATACATGATTTATATGCATATTAGATTTCATCCATATGCATATATACTTTATATATTTAGAAAAACTTATTTTGATGTATCTAGTTCATGGTTTCAAGTTTTGTTTTTATCAAAACTTATTTGAATTTATTGTCAAAAACAAGTATATATAATATTTACTATGTGTATTGGATTCTATCCATGCACATCATGCTTCAAATGTGTTTTAATATCTTATTTTTTGTATTTATACAAGTTTATAGAAAAATCGGTTTTCCATTTCAAAGTTTAAGTTTTGAAAAATACAGTTTTTGGTTTAAGCCTTAATTTCTATGCATCAAAACTAGTTCAGATTGTTTATAATATGTGTTGATTTTTGATCACACATATTTGTATACTTATTTATATGAACTTATTTTTGTGGAATTTATGAAGATTTATTTGATTTTTTTAGGGATTTATCAAGTTAGATTTTAAACCATAAAATCTGTTTTCTGGGCTGCTGTCGGTCGACTGACCGGTCGAACGGTCGGTCGACCGACGTGCACAAATGTGCACAGGCTTTAGCGGTCGACCGATCCAGAGAGCTTGCTCTTTTGTTTTTGTCCCGGTCGACTAAATAATCGACTGATCCAGAGAGCTTGCTCTCTGATTTTTGCCTGGGTTGACCGAGCGATCGACCAATAGGCTGTGCCTTGGGGACGGTCGATCTGCAACCCCAACGATCGAAAATTCGACCGTTGGCCGGTCGACGGGGCGGTGACCTACAGGACTATCGGCTTGATTTTGACCCCCGACAGCTATATTTTGGACACCCTATAAATATGATTTTCCTTGGCCAGTTTTGTACAAGATTTTCAAGAGCCAAATTTCCCATCTTTTTAAGTGTTTTCAACAAGTCTTTTAAAAGAAGTTTTTGTGCTAAAACTCTTATCTTTTATTGTTTTCAAAGTTTTGGAAAATCAAAGAAAAATAATCCTTTGAGAATTCTATTTTGTTCTTCATTTTTCATATCTTCAAAAAGCTTTTCCGAAGTGTTTTCTTTATTGTTTCTTTTTCAAATACTTTGTTTTCTCAAATACTTGAATATTTCATTGCAAATTTATCCTCTAGGATCTTGTTTGTGAGAGGTACTTTGTTTGTGATTCTTTGTGATCACCAAGAGACTGTTTGTGATCTAAGTGATCACCGAGTTGTAATCTTTTCTTTGCTTTATCCTACCTCTTGTGTAGAGGTGAGAGAGAGAAAGAGTTGGAGTTGTGTACTCCCAGTGTTTAAGTTATTATTCCTCGGTGTAGTTTCCTTCGTGGAAGGTCCTATGTGGACATAATGAAAATTCTTCTGTGTGAAGGCAGGGACGTAAAGCAGTGGCTCGAAACTCGAATCATATCCTTGTATTTGTGTTAGATCTTCTATCTCATAACTCTCTACTCTTTATATCTTGCACTGTCTTTATTGTCATATCTATATATGTTTGATATTATTTGTATTCTCACACTTGTGTTCAATCAAGAGAGTTATTGAAGCACCTTAACTCTTAATTTAGAGGAACCGTGAGGAGAAGTTTCAAAGCCGTTCACGAGAAATTCGGACTCACTCTTGATTACACTTTGTGTGTTAGCTTTTAGTTTTTAAATTCTTTATTATTGTCATTAGATAAGCACTACACCTATTCACCCCCCCCCCTCTAGGTATACTTTCACCTACTTGTTAAGAATCCCTATTGTTAATAATAAGAGGCCCACTTGTTAAAAGTCCCTAACTAAAATTAAAAATATGAGTTTTTAAAATACAAGTTTCTAATTAATTTTATATTTTAATATCAATTTCTAAATTATTTCAAAATAATAATTTCTCACTCATTTAATTTGAGAGGGCATCCAGACATGAGACTCAAAGGGTCATACTTTAAGATTGAGTGACATCCATAGAAAACAAAAATCGGATGTTGATAGAAAGGTATTTTTGTCTAATATTAATTTTAGCTAACTTTAACGGGATCTTTTTTTTAGTATTTTAAATGATTTTTAATCATAAAGACTCCTAATAAGTAGGTCTCATATTGTTAGAAACTAATATCTAAATAATAATTTGTTAGGAGGTCTTAACAAGTGAGTCTCATATTGTTAGGGACTAATATTCAAATAACAATTTGTTAGAGACTCTTAACGTATAAGTCTTATATTGCTAGGGACTAACATCCTCATAACAATTTGTTAGAGACTCACATCAAAATATAAAATTTCCCAGGGACTTATATCTTAAGAACCCTTTATTTTAATTTTTTTTGACATAGGACGGGAGAGATGAGAGGGAATAAATTAGAGAAATTTTATATATGTAATCATGAAGAGAGTGTGAGATAAGTATCTTGATTTCTCTATCTAACTGCTACTTTTATTTCAAAATTTATTTTTGAGATGAGATGTAGTGTATGGTTATATTTCAAAATATACTAAATGTTTTTAAATGAATGGATAGATTTTATTTGCACGCAACACAAATGTAAGTCCCAATTAAATTAGAATTCAAATGAATGAGTCGTGGTTATAATAGTAGAAATATGAATCTTAAAAGTTTTAAATTCAAATACACCCAATTGAAATCAAATCTTGTTTAGTCAAAACTGAGCGAAGCGAGGTTTTCTCCCGCGACTCATTCACAAAGTTTGTCCGTCTGTCCGTCTTCATCAGCGCGAGAGAGAGACTCTCTCTTCCTTTTTCTTCCTCCTCCTCAGGCAAATTCGTCGCCCTCTTTTTCCCCGTCGCGACCTCCCCTGGCTCGATTTCCACCGTCTCAAGGATAAATTAATTATCGAGCACAGAGTATAGGAATTTTGGTGCCGCCACTGAGGAACTTTTGTAGTGGTCAATTCTGTGATTCCATAGGATCGAGCCACGTGTCACGCTGCCTCAGAAGTGCCATAAGCTGTCAATGCACTCAACACGCCAGTCAACCCGAGGAGAGAGAGTCTCAGGCTCAACCCCAAGACACCTCACGACTCCAAGGATAGGACCCTGTGTTCCTTCTAATCCCTCACATCATCGACCTCATCAACGGAAGATCCGAATCCCAACACAGTTGCATTGGTATCGTATTGCCCATGTTCTAAACACATCTCTTATTTCAGCGGGAACAATTATGGATAGTGGCGAATACCCAACATGTCAATCCCAATAATGAAGCTCAACAATCCAAACAGATATGGAAGAATCTTAACAGCAGATCATAAATCAGGAAGAAAGATCCGTTCCATCTGATGCAACACAACCGACTACTTATAGACAGGAGAAAGCCAGAGATAGAAGATTTTTCTCATTCTAAGTTTTGTATACTTATTATATTAATTTTCATCCCACATAAAGTGAGAAATTTCTTTCTGCTTTGTGATATGAGAACAATTGTTCAATCGATCGCATAGAAAAACCCCAACTACAACCTTATCAACCCCACTTTCAGCAGAATTGGCACGCTTCTTCAATCAACCTCCCCATTAAAAAAAAAAATAAAAAAAAAAATGGAGGGAATCCTCCATCTCCTCTCTCTATTTGTCGTCGTCCTCTTCTTCACTGCATCATCATCGTCGGAGCTCGAAGACTCCGCCTCCATCTCCCGATTCCAAGCCTACCTCCGCATTGACACCGCCCACCCAACCCCCGACTACTCCGCCGCCGTCTCCTTTCTCCTCTCCCAGCTCCAAACCCTAGCCCTAACCCCTCCCCTCGAGCCCCAAATTCTCGAGCTCGTCCCGAACAAACCCTTGCTCCTCATCAAATGGCCCGGCTCCGACCCCTCCCTCCCTTCTCTCCTTCTCAACTCCCACACCGACATCGTCCCCTCCGAGCCATCCAAGTGGGCCCCATACGCCCCGCTCTCCGCCGGCATGGATCCCGCCACCGGCAACATCTTCGCCCGCGGCTCCCAGGACATGAAGTGCGTCGGCCTCCAGTACCTCGAGGCCGCCGCCCGCCTCACCGCCGCGAAATTCACCCCCCGCCGCACCGTGTACTTCTCCTACGTCCCCGACGAGGAGATCGGGGGAGTCGATGGGGCGAAGGCGTTCGTGGAGTCGAAAATCTTTAAGGAGATGAAAGTGGGGTTGGTTCTTGATGAGGGATTGGCGTCGCCTGGAGAGGAGTATCGGGTGTTTTATGGGGAGAGGAGCCCCTGGTGGATGAAAATTAAGGCCGTGGGGGCACCCGGGCACGGGGCGAAGCTGTACGATGGGAGCGCAATGGAGAATTTGGCGAAGAGTGTGGAGAGTGTGATGAGGTTTAGAAAGGCTCAGTTTGATTTGGTGAAGAGTGGGGAGAGGGCAGAAGGGGAGGTGATTTCGGTGAACATCGTTTATTTGAAGGCTGGAACGCCCACTCCCACTGTAAGTTCTCTTGGATATAAGTTTGGTTTTGATAATTTAGTTGGTGTTGATGAATATAGGAACCATAAATTAAATTAGTAATTCAGTACTCAGCATGAGTAGAGTAGTTGACATGCAGAATTTCATTCTTACGATTCAAGAAGTGAATTTAAGAATTTGATGATTGATGCTGATTAAATCAGTAATTACGAGTTATCTGAAGAATATCCATCAAGCCCAATTGTTCTTTACCAATCATTTCTGTTCATGATGACATCCAATAAACTTCCGTCCATGTAAATATTTTTCATCCGTCTTTGTCATCATCTACATGACTGGTCATTCTACATGCTCCTATTTTCTTTAGTTTATACCATGATCCGCTGTAGCATTTCTTGATCTGTCATCTCTGTTTAAAGGAAAGGATGTATGGGAAGTATGTATCGAAATTATAAGGTTATGCATGATGCAACATTTCAAGGGTTAAACTTGTGGAGATTGTTGAAGTTCCAGCCACACTGTCAGACTAACAGTCAACACTATGTCACATTACCTTTTGAAACTGCCAACATCTAGTAGAAACTAGTTCTCAGTATTTAGGAGCTACGCCATTATATATGTTAACCGTACAAGCTCTACTGATAGTGAGCTGTCGAAGATGTAATAATGGGTGTGCGTTTTGTTTTCTTGATTGTAAGTTTAGTTTTAATGGTTTAGTTTGATGTCAGGTTGTTGAAACTTGATGCATTTTTTAGCTATAAGCTAATTTAGTAGGGCAATTGTAGTTGAAATGCTGAATTTTATCATCCCAATTCAAGTTGTTGAAGGATTCTTGGACTGATTAGGCACCATTTATTCATTGTATCAAGAATACATCAATCTTGAATTCATCTGACCACTCTTTTCTATTTAAGATAACATCCAATAAGCTTCTATCCTTGTTAACTTACGTCTTGTGACCTTTCAATACAAATCTGGTCATCTGCCTTTATCAATGTCTCCACAACTCTTTGTTATGCACACCTCTAGTTTCTCAATCAGTCACGACTCGCTTCCATCATCTACCATTCTGCACATTACTCTCGTAATCCATATGTAGAAAGATAATTTGTTAGGCTTAAAAGGAAAAGAAAATATTTGAAAAATATATATTGAATGGTAAGGATATTTATATCGCAACTATGTGAGGGCTAAAAAGTAGCCTCGTAATTTATATGTAGAAAGATAAAGGGTGCGCCAAGTGTTAATTTCTTGGGTTTAGAGGGAAAAAATGTTTGAGAAATATATATTGAATGGCAAGGACATCTATGTCGCTGCTATGAGGGCTAAGTAGTAGCCTTATGGAGCCTACCAAAGTTGAGACGAACCAAGGTTAATTTGGACTACCATTAACATATTCATTGATCTTATTTTCTTGATATTCATTGTTAGCCCAAACCCTCAGCTTAAGCTTTTAGGTGAGGTTACATGACATGGTATCAAAGTACAACATTTCAAGATCTTTTTGGGTTCAAACTTCAAACCTCACCATTCGTGGTTTAAAAAAATGTTTACTTAACCTCATTTATTGTCTTTTGTGTGGCCCAGAGGACACTTGAGGTGTGGTAAGTCTTATGTCTGGTTGATATACATTGTTGACCTGCAAACCGATCAGCTTGAAGCCTTTGTCTAAAGTGATTATCTCAGACTATTCAAAACTAGTTTTAGAGGAGGCACACAACTGTGTCTGTTAATTGTTATAGGTTGCTCTAATGTTAGTGCATTGTTCAAGCTAGCCACGTTAGATATTGAGAGGTTATAGGGTTTGAGTTGGCTTTAATTGTTAAAGGTTTCTCAAGTGAAGGGGCTGATGCTATATCTCAAATGCCATGTGAGAAGAGGGGCAATCTTGTAGATTTTTTTTAGTAGGGGTAGAATCAGAATGTGCTAATGTTTTGCTTGCATGGAAGCTGGTAGTGTTCATGAAACAAATGAGCATTTCCTTAGTGACATCTCGAAGCCTTACCCAATGTTGAAAATAGCAATACTGTAAAGAGTGGCACCCAATTTTTAATAGCTAGAAGTGTAAAAGCATAGCGTGAAGTGTAAGCTGCATGTTTTTTTTATTTTTTTATTTAAAGGAATATAAAATAGTCCTAAATAAAGATAATAAATAGAAAAAAAGTTTTTTTAAAGTATTGAAATGTATAAAAATCATCACCACAATATTTTTAATATATAACCCTGTATATAAAAATTAGGACTCACTAATGGGTCATTGAGGTTTCATTACAATCTTTCACTCACGAAGTTGGGGCTTCATCACTCAAGAGAGAAGAAAGCCCTACCTTGTTACTTTAGGTATGTTAACATAGCCTCCTACCCACCCACTTAGGCCAAGTAAGAAAAAAAATTGAAATATCGTAGAGTAATTACGCTATGCTACAGAAAAGTGTACATAGCATATGCTATTTTAAAATAGTGGATAAATACATCTTTTGTAGCTATTTTAGAACCCTACGCAACAAACAAGAAGGGCTTTACTACAAAACTAGTTTTTTTCAACATTGGCCTTACCTTACCCTATTTTTAATTGATTGTTATGTTTTCCTATCTGATTGCCTCTTGAAGGCCATTGTCCTTTAGTTCATAGATATCTAGTTTGTGATGCAAATTTTAGGAATAAAATTAAGGTATCTGCTCTGTGAGGAGGGATGAACTACTGAAAGGGGTGTGAGAGAAAATACTCATTAATTCAGATCTGAAGGAATACTATGTGATATGCGAGTTTCGAGAACTTTTACTAGGTATTGTGGAACAGTAGAGTTTGTTGTGGAACAAGGTTATTTATTAAAGTCCATCCTAGATTGTTATTGATATGGTGGATTCTATCAGTTTGGGTTCTTTTGCAGTCTAATTTACAACACTTTTGCTGGAGATCCATTTGGATCAAAATATAAATATTTGATGTAAAACGGTAGATTGGAGGGAGTCTTTTTAATGCTTGGAGGTGGTTCGCCCAATCCCATATCCTCTTTTATGAAACCAACTTCTCATCAGAGAAAACAGATCTTCATGCCTTAAACTTTATTTTTTCCAGGTCTCAAATAAACCGGGAGTATGGGGGTGGATTAGTGCTATTTCACCCAAATGTTATTGATAAAAATGAGAGGGGGCTACCAAACTTGCAAGATCTTGTAAGAGAAATACAATCAAAACCTATATTTGGAATAGGAAATAAGAACTTTTATTTTACTACTATCTTTTATCCTTGTTACTGTGCTCTAAGAGAGGATTTTCTCTCTCTTAGTTCCATACAATGCCAAAACTAGTCCAGTAATTGTATGGAAGGGTTTGCTGATTATTGTTCTTTTAAACAACATCAGAACCTGTAGTATTCTCTGTGTACAACTTGTCTGGGTAAGGTCCAAGGTCATGTAAAATAAAACACTTTAGGGGAAAATTTTCAGAAGGGAAGAAGGAAAGGAGAAACAGAAGAAACAATGAAGGGAACACAACCCTCTAATTCTCAATCAATGTCAATACTCAAATATCAGTCATTACTCAATTGAAGTTTGATCTTCTGTGTACAAAAACCTTATTTACAAAAACTAAACATAGTGTCTTAATTCAACTATAAATCTATATTTGATTATGGTAAACTCAAATAAAAAGGAAAAAAAATACCCCACCCCAAAAAAAAAAAAAAACAAACACACACAAAAGTTAAAGAGATGTGTGTCAAGTGCAGATTGTAGGAAATCAAATATAGTTATCAAAAGAATAAAAAGAATTTAGTAGGATGGAATATTTTTGTGGAAAATATTTTTATATCTTCAAAAATTTTAAAACATTTCTAATAAAAATAAATATAACATATTCATTTTAACATTTTAATGATCGATTAATCTTTTTTAGGAAACTCATCAACTCATCTAATTTATTTTAATTTTCTAGAGATCATGATATATCTCATACACATTATCATCAACATCATGAATACACTTATATTATACTTATTAACAAATCAAGTTATTACTCATAACTTTAGGAACACAAATCTTACACAAAATATGGTTTTGATATGTGAAGGTAACTTATTATTAAATTTCAAAAATAATAAAATACATGATAATTCAACATATTATATTTTTTGTTAAGATTGAATAGCTTTGAAACTCTAGAAAAATAATCAATTGTATCAATATAGGTTTGAAGATAAATAAAGTAATTAGTTGTTATTTGATTAAACAAACTTTCTCATATAAAATTAGGTTAGATTACAAAACACTTCTATTTGATAATTTTAGAAACTAAATCAAATCATGATTATTACCTAATCAAATCAATACTCATAATTCTAGAAACACAAACTTTATTCAAACTCTGATTTTTAATTAAGTAATTTAATTAATATATTGTAAGAAGATTGAATTATTTTTATGGAAAGATATAGAATACTAAATTTAGAGGCTAATAGAAGTTAATATAATTTATGCTTTTAGTCTTCTATTTAAATTAGAATTTTTTCTAAACTTTGAAAATCAATGAATGGTGTAGATCCAGGAAAAAAATCTGAAGGCTCAAAATCACTCTCGACGGAAACGCTATTGTTGTTTTTATAAGCGCGTGTGCACATACTGAGTTCGACTAAGATCCTATCGATAGGATTGGAGTATAGATTCTATAATGTGAAAAATATGTATTATGCAACTAAAATGGATAATCCAGGCCATTCAGCATGGTCTACATCATTTAAAGTGCCCAAAAAAAAGTGTTTTTGTGACATGTGCATCAAATGGGATAATAACATATGGTTGATAATAGAGATTTTCATTTATCTATGGTTTGAAAAATACAAATTGAATATCTAACTCTTGGATCATGATTGAAAGACTTTAAAATCCTTGAACAATACTTTCATTTTGCATTTGAAACATTCTAAACCTTAAAACTACATAACTTACTGCTTTCGGTCGTCCATTTTGTGGCTATTTGATGGATTAGGTAAGAAGACTTAAAATAGTCTAAATTTTAGTTTTTAAGCACTTCAAACAATGAAGATCAACTTCAACTGAGCATATTTATGCACAATCACTTAATTCCAATAGGTAAGATTTGGTTCCAAGTCCTCCAAGCAGGAGCCTAGTTGAACTCTACACACACATGAACACTTATGTGGTAAAGCTTTAATACTTTATGACCACCTACAAAAGTGCAAATTATATAATGAAATTAGATAATCCATATCATCTACCCATGCTTTAAGTGGTGGTAAAATGAACAGTTCCTGACAATTGAAAATTGTTCATTTTACAACTACATGATGCATGCGCAGACCTTCAAATACATGATTTTATGTTTTTAAGTTTTTTAAACATGTAGATTAAGGTCAATGGAGTGGATCATCTAATATCTTTGTATACTGCACACATTCATAGGTGGTCATAACTAGCTTTGTTTTGTCCTAGTAATGTGTGCGTGTGTGTATGGTAAAGTGTTTCTGGTGTGTTTCCTTAGATAACTTCATACGGAAGTGCTCTAAAATTTAACCATGTACCTTCCCGATGAATGATCCACATTATTCATCAGGATTTCCATGTCTTAAATTGCTTGTATATAGAAAATCATGTCATTTGGACTTTTTTCACACCATTAATCAAATGGTTTAATTTATGTTATTATTGAAAAACCATTCATTTTTATAATGTTTTGATGCATGGTTCAAAAGGTATCAAAAGTGCATACTTTTTATGTTCAATCATTTTAGGACATGTAGATTAAAATCAACAAAGTGAATCATTCTTAGGAATGGTCCAATGTAAGACTTTTAAGTCTACTCCTTTAGTAGTTATCTAAGGAGACATGTTAGGAACATTTTTTATTTTACCCATATATATTGGGATAAGAAGTTTTTCATTTTTTTGTTTACTTAGAATATATTTTTATTAGAAAAAAAGAGAATAGGGATAAGGCATGATATAACCTTAAGGTACATACTGATAAATTGCATGAATATAATGTTATATGAATTATAAATTCCTAATCACATAAATCATGAAACTATACATTGTGGCTTGAATCTAACTTATATCTAAGCTGGTTTAAGACTGGACACATGCTAGATAGATGTGTCACACATTCACTAAGCATCTTGTACACGGGTATGTACTTGTCGGTCATGGATTTAGTGGCCTCCTATGTTGCATGGACATGACAACATTGAAATAGACATGACACATGGTCACATGATGGATTCTTAAAAATACACATGACACGTGTGTCCAACACGTTTTCGGACACAACACGGCTCCATGATAGGAGTATCCGTGCTACATGGGTGGCCTCCAGCATATGCCGGTGCAATAGATAAAAGAAAAGGAAAAATCATAAATCCTATCCCAATCAAATAACTAAGTGATAAAGATAAAATCATAATTTCTGAAGATAATACAAATCTAAACTCCAAGATAGTTTCGTAGTTTCAGTAGAGCACCCATCACTATAAGTTTTGCATCACTTCTCCCCATCTTGAAGGAGATATCACGACTTCATCAAGGCATAATCAAGAAAGGTAAGAAGCATGGTTTAAAGTTTTGATGTAGGTGTCAGCCAATCATTTTTAGTGTCAATATTGCCAATATTAGTTGTCAATATCGACATCATCGGCCATAGCGGCAATATTGGCTTGAATATCGGCCGGTATTATATGTTAATATCATATCGGGAACCTCAGAACCTAATACGATATTGCCGATATATATCGGAATCGGCAAATATTTCAAACGATGGTAAGAAGCTTACAAACAGGAGGAAGGAATTTTTAGAGAATATCTCCAATCTTTTTGAGCTTGTATTTGAACATCTTTGAAGAATTCTGTCTCAAAGGCAGCAACATGGACTAGACTAATGAATAGTGATCAAATATAGCTAAGAAGATAAAGGTAACTGGTATGCTCGGTATCATGCAAATAACTTCAATTAGTTGCAGGTTGGTCAGATCAGAATTGAGAAAGAGTTTTGATGTGGTTGCAGCCTTCTTTGTACAACAAAGGCTTTGATTAGATCTCAATTTGAAGAGAGCTATGTGATCTGTAAATCTGATTATACATACTTGAGGACTGGTTTAATATTCTGCTCAATCGTGATATGAGGATGGGTTGATGATGTGGATTAGTTGTTTGGATGATGCAGTTCTCTAGTGATCACACTTGGGGTGATTGTTTCTAGAATTTCAGAATTTGGCAAGGACTAGATTTTGGCTCTGATACTAAATTAAAGAGGAGCACTTTAGAGGAGAATTTAGAAGGAGATGAGAAAAGGAGAAACCAAACAAATAGAGTAGGGAAAATAACCCTCAAATGTGAGTCAATATTAATACTTGATTTTCAAAAAAAAACATCAATATTCAATAATTAGTCATTCCTTGAATAAAGTATGATCTTTTGAGTATATAAACTTTAAACTTTATTTATAAAAACTAATTTAACTAAAAACTCCATATTAGATAGAAGTAAAATCCATGTTTCAAATATCGGTCGATTATGAAATATATCGGCAATATCATATCTGGTTTTGGGGTATCCGATACAATGTTAATTTTATAATAGTTACTGATATTGGAGTCGATATGACCGATATTCATGGCCACTATTGGTGTATCGATGCTAAAATTCATTGGCCGGTACTAACACCAAGATTTTAGACCATTGTAAAATCTAATGTCTTACACTCCTACCAAACTTAAATTCAAATAAAGGATAGGACATAAAGACTAAACCCTAAAAAACATAAGCTTCCGAAATAAAAGAGAGAGGCAAAGCATAAATACTAACCATAATCAAATTAAAAATGGTAATTAACTAAGGGGAAAAGATAAATCCAAATTTGTAATGATGAAAGAAACTGATGCATCAACAAAGTCTTGGCCTTACTTTGGATTTCATAAGATAGCAGTGCCCTATCTCGGGTTTTTTTTTAAGTCGAGCTGATTATTAACTCGAGCCAATGGTTAGTGCTAATGTACAATGAGAGAGTAGCGGGAGTTATAATGAGCCAAATGATAATGACAATAAAGCCTTTGTCCCAAATTCTTGAGGTAAACTGCACAAATCCCTTTTTCTCCATTCAGTATTAAGGGCCATGTCTTTTGTTATATCAACAATTAATATATCCTTTGTTATCCCTTAATCCATGTTTAGGCCTATCCCTAGTCCTTGTTGCTCCATCAACTATAGTTCTATTGTTCCTGAGTGGCACACTATCTCCTTTTTGAACATGCTCAAACCATCACAATTGATTCTACCTCATTTTAATCTCTATTGAAGCTAACTCAACTTATTTTCAATGCACTTATTTCTTATCCTATCTTTTAATATTTTCACTTATCCATTTTACCATTATCTTCTTAGGGTCATTTTTTTCTTGGACATGTTTCTTTACTTGCCTACTATTGTAATCACATGCCTGCTGTTGTAATCTAAAATGCATGCATGGCTGGTTGTGCAACTGTCTCATAAATTTTTCTTTCAGTTTTATAGGTATTATAGATAACATAATACCCCAAAAGCACTTCTGCATTTCAACCATCTCACACAACATTCTCCACAATATCACTAGCATGATGAATGACTGATCCTAAAGAGTGAAAATGATTGCTCTAGGTGTTTCTTGATAACCAATGTGCATTACATCATTAAAGTAAAAATATATTAGGACGAGAAGTTCTATAAAAGATTGACAAAATTGGAGGACCTTGCTTCTATATATAACCCTTTAGGCCACTACAAACAAACAAAAGCATAGAAAGCTAAGTAACATGGATATTGGAAGATCTACAGAGTGCAAGCATTGGTCTAAGCAGACTTACAACACGGACATAGATATGATCTTAACATGACATTAATAACGGCTTGGCAAGTAGTGGGAGAACCAGGAATGTTTGCTAGTGGGGACACAATATGTATAGTTAATGCATAATTGTACCATTACAAGGATCTTATGTATGCTCAAATGTTTGAATCGTGTTTCAAATATCGGCTGATTTTATACATGTCTGCAATATCTTATCAGCTTTTGAGGTACCCGATACGATGTTAACCCTATAATATCAGCCGATATTGCTGGTACGACCAAAATTGCTGATATTGACAATCGATTATTGCTGATATTGACATTAAAAATGATTGGTTGATACCGATACCGAGATTTTGAATCATGATTTGAATCTTACATTGTGCTACTTAGATAACACAAATTAAACCAATGCCAACGAACATTGTTGCTACCTTCTAGCATGTACAATAACTGAAGAAAGCACAAGGGCATTAACTGCAGCTACCGTGCTAATTTTAGTTAACTAAAAAGAAAATCTCATATTGCAACCTTTGTAGAACAAGAATCATCATAATTCTTAATCCTAGATTCTCAAAGCAATACTTTCAATTTAAGGTAGTAAAAGGCTCTACGATTTCAGATCCATAAAGTAAATTTAAGTAAAAAGTTCGGGAAGTTAAATTTTAGTAGAACCTTTGGATGCATGAACCTAATTAAGTTCTTATTATTGAAACTAATGAGTAAAACAAACCATCTGCACAACTTGTGGTGTTACCACTTGCCAGTTTCTTCTTTTTCTTTCATTCAAAAGCAGGGGGATGAAAATATTTGAAACAATAGGAAGCGAAGAAAGGGAAGAAACAGATGAACATGTGGAAATGATGAGTTTGTTTGGTTCATTTATTAAGAAATAGAAATACATTACCGGCTTGAAACAATTAGAGAGCAACTTAAATTGGTATTTAAAATTATCGTAGCTATTGTATTAGAAAATATCTCAATTATATAACTAGAGAATCTTTACCTAATCTTTTAATTATAACGTGATGCACATATGATAACTAAATATTTATAATTAGAATGTCATATATACATATAATGAAACCAATTAGATAACAATTAAATATTTACAAAATCTTTTCATTAGAATGTAATACATCTGCATAAAAGAAAACCATATTAGAAGACAAAATATATGGCATACTCAACTAGGCTTGAGGTGAAAATGATAAAGATCAATAGTAACAAACTATATTAAAGGTTCGAGATAAGTATAAGAAGATATTATCAAATTAAGTGGGTCAAGATCTTATGTGTAAAGGAAACTGACGAATTCACACAGAGCTCTGCCCCGTTGGCAAGTATATTGAAGTTCATATATTTTTTACTGGAAAATATCAAGATTCTCTTATATCTTGTCCTTGTACTAGAATATGACTAATCCCTATGCCCCAACAACTCAATGTGCTTCATAAACCCATTGTATGTAGATCACCACAATCAAGTAGGGGACCCGCACAGTATAATAACCCAACCCCTTTTAGTGACATCTCTAGATCAGATTATGGAAGACTACAGTTTAATGTGACATAATCTTTTTCATGTAGCATCCTACTCTCTCCCTTCTCACTCAACTGACAATGGTTGCACATGTGATTAATTTCTTGTTTTAACCATCATATGGCCAAAGATAATTTTTAAGTTTGTGTGGGAGTCTACCCGCATGAAGGATCATTTTTTTTAAGATCCGGTTTCTTAATGTTCATGCATGGATCCGTTTATTAGTTGGTTGAGTTGGATCCAGCGCTTTGTTTATATGGCCTACAATTTTTTATTTGAGGAACTTTTGAATCCTGTCCCATGTGAGCTGCGTCAACAAAACAGAGCCTTTAACCATGACAGTCTTGCTTCATTCAAGTGCAAATATTTTGATAATAAATTAGAGAACAAGCTTAATGGTTAGATTTTTTATAGAACTCAATCTAGGAAGATTTAATCGAGTGAAAATATGTTTTTCTTTCCATTTCAGTCTCCTTTTAGTAACCAAATCCGCCATGAGGTTGACGCATCTTTTGAATGCTGCTGGTTTCATCCTTCAGGGTTTCGTCATGAATCTGCAGCCATCTGAAGCAGAGGCAGGTTTTGATATTCGTGTCCCTCCTAATACTGATCCTGTGGCTCTAGAGAGGCGTATTGCTGAAGAGTGGGCACCCTCTTCTCGAAATATGACCTTTGAGGTATGGACTGCTCGTCGTGTGTTGTAAAAAGAATATACTGATGTTGCACAATCCTCCCTTATCGTTATTATTTTGCCTTTATAAATGACATTGCTGAAATTGACACCCAATGCGTTCATGCCGGCCGTTGTTGAACACTAACTACTGAAGAAATAGAGGATTTTCAGCATGATTAGTCGGTTACTATTCACTGACCATTGTGCAGTAATAACATGGCATGCTTAAAAGTTGACAGTAAGGTAGTGATTCACTGGATTCGATAAACCTTGTCCATTGGTCTTTATTTCAGTAGGCATCACATATTTTTGTTTCGGACATGCTTTGGTTTTTGAATTACTCACCTCCTTGAGTGAACCTACTACCATTCTTCCATTTGAGAGCTTTTCCAATTAGGAACAACTTATTCCAATTTTGCTCTTTGGTTCCTTCTTCAGATATATAATGTTGAATTTTATATGATGCCTAACAGAAGAAATAAATGATATTGCATACACTGCCACACAAAAATTGTAAATATATGGGTCTCAGTCAATTTTTCCTCTTGTCAGTGATGTTTCTACAGTTGCATGTTAGGTGATAGTTCTGGTAGGTTCCAATTAGCATGATATGTGTATGGAAAATATGAATAGTATCATGCTTGAATTATCCTTATTTCTGTTATATATGTGAAATTCTGATCAGACAGTTTGCACAGGACTAACCTCTTTCTGTTTACTGCATCTTTGCAAATATTGTGACCCTCACTTTAGTTAATTTTAATTGATGAGAGCTTTGATTTTTGTACATAAAGCATGTTTCTTTTCAATTATCTGGAGCATGTTCAATTTTATGCATAACATACTTCAATTAGCGCCTAGGGAAATTTCTGCATAATTGTGCACTATTAGTATACTGTTTTGTAGATTGTATTTAAGAAAAAAATTCTGTACTTTTTCTAAAGATGTTTCTAGATTGGACAGTTTAAGCATAAGGTTTCTGTGCATGATAAGTTTGGAAAGCCAGCTGTAACAACTGCTGATAGTTCCAATCCCTGGTGGACACTGTTAGAGAAAGCTGTGAACGAAGCTGGTGGGAAACTCAATAAGCCAGAGATATTCCCAGCCTCAACCGATGCTCGCAATTTTCGAGAGCTGGGAATACCAGCATTTGGATTTTCGCCAATGGCAAACACGCCTATACTGCTCCATGATCACAACGAGGTTTGTTTTTATGTTTCTCATCTGCAGTCATTTCCCCTTTTCTTAAGTGATATGCTGGTTTTCTACAAGTTTTAAGCATTAACCAGAGACTGGAAACTAGCAAATAAATGATAGCTAGTAATGCCTGATTAGAGAAAGATGTAAATTTTGCTTCCCCCAGAATTTGAAATGAATGTTGCTTATTGTGCACAAGGGGCTCACAACAATATGTTTGCTTGTGCAATTTATTTGTATCAATGGGCTAAGCTGACTTGGGTACGAACCAAACTGCATCAGGAAGAGGATTTAAACTGATCTGGCCCGGGTAGTCTGGTTAAATATGATATCCCTCCCTTTCGTTATTGAACATTTGAGAAATATTTCTTACTTTTCATGATGGCCGAATGTTTACTTTGTGAAATTCTTCTCAAATGCTAGAATGTGTGACCGAATCCACATCAGATAGGGAAAGTCAACAATTTGGTCATAACTGCATACCATATTTTCAATAAATTGCTTACTTTATGTTCATTTTCAATCTTAATCTTGTTTGTTTGTATTCTCGGAGAAAGTTAAAAACTTATTTTTGACAATTAGCCCTCTGTTTTCTTTAAATCGAATTTTCTGACCTCTTGCATTTTAATGTCCCCTCTCTGTGCCACAGTTCCTGAATAAAGCAGAGTACTTGAAAGGAATTGACATCTATGTATCGATCATCAAAACACTCGCCTCGTACAGTGAGCATGGTAAGGACCAGGAAACAAGAGCAGAGTTGTAGACAATGAAACCCTTCTGTTCCTCCCAGGTTTAGTGAACTTGCACAGAAGTCACATTCTCGTTGCAGCACCATTGTAACCTGGGCCCTGGTTGATGATGATATATCCATGGAGGCATTTGTTATAGTCTCGGTAGCAAGGAATCACTTGAACAATTGTGGCAATAATTGTTCGGATGGCAACGCTATGTACATCATAATAAGAACAATGTCCGCTGCTGAATAAGATTGTGATACAAGAAAGTAAGCAGAATATTTTCTTGTTTTATGCATCAATAATTGTAAGATTCCGAAGTTATCAATATACTGCTTGTATGCTAGATCCCCTTCTGCATCACAGTCTTTACGCACATTTTCAATATCTTTATCTGCTGCCACTTTCTGCCATATTTCGAAAATTTTAGTTTCCATTACAGAAAGAGACATTACAGGGTCCCAATCTTTGAGAAAGTTGGTAACATTCATTAAACAAAACCCAACAGGCCCAAAAGCTTCAATATTTCAGTCAACATCAAAAGGAAAAGGAAAACAAAGCAATCCTGAAAAAATGCATGAATGAAGCAATCTGCAGGTTTCACACTGAAACAAAGCTTTGGAAGCCATGGCAGACACACACGCACATTACTGTGGTGATGATCGAAGCGAGGACAACACTGAACACGATCAATGTCACCTTCATATTTTGCGTACACATCTTCCGCCTCAACTCTCCCCCCTTGCTCGTCGAAACCTTGTGCCTGTAAATTGTAAACACAGTTACTCAAGATCTTTTCAAAAGAGTTTGATTGCATGTAGTTAGTTATTCATATCGAAAAGTGCAGTTTTTTACCCCATCAGCGTTGTCCATTTGAAATCCTTGGGCTTGTGAAACTCGAGCCTTTCTTCACCTGTTCAAGCCTTTGCTCCTCAGCCAGCCACAGGGATGCATGTTGTTGATACCCCGTTTTCTATTGGTCACGGATTTTGTTTCACCTTATGATTTTCATGAAGAAAATTGGTTGCAAAACTCAACCAAATCCCAGTTTATAGGCCTCAACTAAAACCTAATCGTTAGGCTCAGAACCGGCCAAATTGGCCTAGTGATCGACCGCCCGATCGATCGCCAACGGCTATATTTTTAGCCGTTTGAGCCATGTCAATCGACTCCCCGATCGACCGATGTGAGAACAATTTTGTTCTCACAGAAGTCATCCGACCCCTGGTCGACTGATCGAGAGCATACTTGCTCTCTGTTAATCGGATATCGGTCAGCCGATTTGAGAGAACATGTTTACTCTCAGGCCATCAGTCGCTGCCCAGTTGATCGTGTGCACAAGCCAGTTGGCTTGTGGCACATCTGGTCGACCGGCCTAAGTTCAAAAATATTTTTGTTTATCTTTTTAAAATCTTTTTTAAAATCTAACCAAATTTCTATTAAATCTACAAAAATAAGTTTATATAAATGCTTTAGAATATAAATATGTGTGATCTATAATCAACACATATTACAAACATGTGAATTTCTTTTTGAGATGTCAAATTCAATTTTGAAACATAAACTATATTAAAAGTTATTTTTTCAGAAACTAAACTTTAAGCTTAAACAAGTTAAACCAAAACTTATATAAAATACAAAAATAAGTTTCTCAAATTCTATTGAAGCAGAAATGTGTATGGACAAATTTCAATACACATATCAAACAATTAAAACTTGTTTTTTGAGAATTTCTCCTAGTCTTATTATTTCTATTAAAAGTACCCAAAAAGAATTCAAAAACCAGTTGGAGTGTGGGAATAACTTATTTCAGATTAGGATTTTTCCAATTGTACTTGTCAATAAACTGATTTGAAATTGGCCATGCATGCAGAATGGGAATATCTACATAAATACTTTCTTTCTCATGTGATCGCATGTGTGTTAGTTTTTTTGCAAGTATATCCTTCTATGTTCTTGGATCTAGGGACATCACTAGGTCAAGATAAACAAACTTGGTCTTAATTGTGAAAGAGAGGCTAAAAAAACTATTATTGATGTATATTAATGTGATATATTCGAGCGAAATTAATTATCTTATACTCTCTTGTTTTCCTAAAACAATAAATTATATTTATTTACAACGAATATAAAGTAAATCTATTTAACAATAAAAATTTGTATCAATTATTAGAGGAAAAAAAACAAAACCGTTATCAAAATATCCCAAAAAAAAAAAAAGAAAACTGAAAATTCTTTTTGCAGCTACCAATTTCTTGTGACTCGTTCTATTGTGTCACTGTTTCAGATAGAAATACTAGATACTATCAGTACAGTAAGTGGAACCTTCAGTTTGGTCGATGCAAGCACCGTATATCATCTATCCAGTCAGTTCTTGGAGAGAAACGGCAACTCCTACGGATCTCATGGATATGGCGACGCCATACCCTTCTGCCTGTATGCTCTCACTGGGGGATCGGCTTCCATGCAGTGGCGGAGCCAGGAGGGACCTTCTGGCCTCGCCTGAAAAAAGCTCTAATTTCTTTAAGAGATGTCAGCAACCAACAACACACTTGATCTATTATTTTGTGCCCTCGTCTTTGAAATCTTGACTCCGCCACTGAAATCTTGACTCACTGATGTTATCAGGCTCTGGGTTTCTGGACGTCATTGGCATTTATGTTGATACGGGTGTGAAGCAGACGACTATTAGGAGCATAGGTGATCAAACAGGGGAGCTGGAAGACAACTGAAAATTGTTTTCCATGGCATATTTTGTTAGTCCAGAAAGAGGGATTGTCTTTTCTTTTTACGCTCGAAGAGATTGTTTTAGTCTCCTCTAAAAAAACTTCCTTCGTTGTCTTTGTATTTGCCCAGCAAATTTCTCTTGCACTTCTATCACTTTGCTCATCACTAACAAGAATGCTAGATTTTGTGCTCAGTTTCTCTCTTACAGAGAAGTCTAGTGCCACGAGCGGAGTTTAAACCCCAGACATCTAGCACACTGCAGAAAGATTTTATCATTGTGCTACTAGTGTTACGTGGCACTTTCAAGTGCACAGCACATTTACAAAGATTAGCTATACAAGATATTGAAATAAATCAAAGACTGGTAACAGTTCCAGTCTAGCGAAAATCCTTCACCTGGATCATCATCATAGCTTCTACTTCTATCCAAGACGAACAAATCAAAAACTCAAAACCAAATCCTGCTATCATTCATCTCCAAAAACTCCAACTCTTGATTCCGTAACTCTCTGTCAAACGCAGCCGTCTAATCAGCAATCCAACATCCTTGGAAGCAAGCATAGACTTCGTATTGGGCCTGCTTTCTCATTTCAGAATGGACGAAGTAAAGCACAGTCGAGGATGTTTACTAGCTCGTTTGGCTTCATTAAACAGTGTTGTTGTATTATTCATGTAAAAGGATTGTATTTTTTTGACAACTAAACAGAGAACTCAAATACCAAAATCATCAGTTGTAAATCATAATCAACATCAACGTGATCATCCCAGTAGCAAGCGGAACCCCCTACGCGTTGATGGTTTACAACAGAACGAGTTCTAAACGTCCACAAAAGAATTGGGCACGAGCTTAACAAAAGCAAGAAAATCTAGCAGCTAACCCACTACCGTGGAGGAGAATAGTTACACCAAGGCATCCAATACTCAAAGACCAATTAGCATTTGGATTCCATGGAGAAAAAATAGATCCAACTTCTCTCCCCAAACAAATCAGGCAAGATCCTGGACACCAGCGACTCATATATGCTAGAGACATGAACAACAGGGAAACATCACAGATTGGCAAGCAGTCCATTCATTTCTGATGCCAAAAGAAGAGGGAAAATGCCTATGGGAGATTGGGTGAGAGAACAAGCATGACGAATGACACAAGCAAAACTTACTAGTCATTTTAAGGCATGGATATTTGCACCCACAAAATTGATTAACACACCTTTGTATTTTATACCCACAAATTTGATTAACCACCCCCCCCCCCCCCCCCCCCCCCACCCACCCACCCACAAAAAAAAAAAAAGAAACCAACCAAAAAAACCCCAAACAATAATCCTTAAATACCTTTAACATATGATATTCTAAAAAATTAAAAATTTCTAAACTACCCTCCTTCCTAACCTACTGCTAACAAGACTCTCCTCACTTCCATTCTCTCCAGCCGTTCCTCTCTCTCAATCCCCACTGAATTTTATTTCAAAATTTGGCACTCTTCAATATAAAGGCAAATTCTCAATTCTACAATTCAGGTAACTAACTATTCTCTAAATTTTCAAATAATCTCAAAATCTTGATTTTCCTTTGATTTTTTTTTTGAAATTTGTTGTGTTTGATTGTTGCTGAGGAGAATGCAGGTTCTATTCTATTGAAAACATAGCAAATATTCCAACAATTTAGATCAAAAATTGTGAATTTTTAGGAATTTTAAAGTTGGGTTCGAAATCTGTTCGGTCTTAGCAGGCCGAACATACTAACGACTGTTCGGTCCACGATGGCCTAACAATTGTTAATCTGTTCATCCGTTACTAGCTGAACATATTTCTATTGTTCGGCTGCAGGAGGCCGAACTTTCGTACTCGGTTCGGCCTTCATAAGTCGAACATGGATATAATGTTCGGCTTGCAGTGGCAGAACATCAGGTCTTTATTCGGCCCTCTTAAGCCGAACATTACTCTTAAAAGTGCAATCACTGTAGGCCTAACAGATGTGTTATATTTATGGGGTTTATAGCTAACATGCTCGATAACTATCTACTGCAGATATGTGTGGTGCAGGACCATCTAGAGTTCAACCTACTACTTCGAGTAGACGCTCTAGACATACATCCCCCTCCAATATTCCAAAAATGGAGGTTGAAGAAAATGTTGATATTGAGTAAAAAGTGTCTGAAGAGTTGACGGCAACATTTCCGGGTGGTCCTTGTGACATTTCTATCCTACAAAGCTTCAAAACACAAATAGCAGCGGATATTTGAAATCAAAAGATGATATTTTTTTTTGAATAATAATTCTTTTAGGAAATATTTAGAGAATTTCTCATAATTTTTGTTTTGCTCATTTATTTCTTACAGGAGAGAGATCCTCTGAAACCTCTCTGTCACACATCAAAATTGAATGATTAGTCTGTAATGAAACCAACTGCCGCTTCAATAATTATGTTGAATCATTCTGTATTGCGAGGGTTGGTTGATATTTCACATCGAAATATCAATCATATATTGGTTTCAGCTTTTGTAGAGAGATGACAGCCTGAAACTAATACTTTTCACATGCCATTCAGAGAGATGACAATAACATTGAATGATGTTGCCACACTTATTGGCATAGCAGTTGTAGGTTGATCCGTCAACCCCCCTACCGTGAAAGATGCAATGAAACTACTCATGCATACACTTGGGTGACACAAAGAGTTGCAGAAGATGAGTGGGGATGATACAGGATACATCTGTTAGATTGGAGTGGCTTCGTTCCCATTTTTCTAATGTTACGAATGCTGACATGGAGGTCCGAATTAAGTACGCGGTTAGAGCTTATTTGCTTTATCTAGTTGGGTGCACTTTTTTAGTGATAAATGCAGAACACGAGTTTCTGTCTCGTATGTTAGTTTGTTTGAAGACCTGGATGCTCTTTCAACTTATGCATGGGGTACAACTACACTGGCATATTTATATAGACAGCTTGGGTTTGCTTCCAGAGGTGCGCTAAGCAAGCTGCTGGTTATTTGCCACTTTTAGATGTATTATTATATTTAATGCTTATTTAAAAAAAAACTTGTCATGATTATAAGACTAATACTGAATATTTTTGAAACAGACATGGATATACAAGCACTTCTATATTATGAGACCCCCACACAATATGGATTACATGAATGCTCTTCCACGTGCTTGCAGTGGGGGTCGGGTGGATCGACGAGAAAATCGTTGGAAAAGTTACAAGCAATTCGTAAATCTCTTGATTACTTGCGAGCAGACGAGATAAATTAGTTACTAGACAACTAAACAGTGCACATAATTCGGATAACAATTATATTAATGTTAAATTTTTTCATATGTAGGTTGTATGGAACCCATATCAAGAATCCATAAATCATCACTCGTTCCTGATGTTGCCTTCTTCACTGAATGTATAAAGTGTGTTGATATTGTAAAACCATCTCATCCAGAAAGAGTGTTATGGCAGTTTGATCGAGTGCAAATTATACCTCCTTCACTTATCCTGCCAGCTCATTGTAGAAGAGAATGCAGTTCGAAGCAGCACAGATTATCCTACAACAGTGTAGATCATTTTTAGGAGAGGTGGCATAGTCATGTATTATCTGAAGAGAAAAGGAGTGTGCCAGTGACATGTCAGTGGGAATTAATAGATCAGTACATGGACTGGTACCTCCAGATATCTCACCCTGTAATTCAAAATCCAGCGTACAAGTCCACAGGCGCAGAAATACAAAAACATGCCATTGACGTTGCACCCAACATCCTTTCTCAGGTATAATATTCAACTAATCTTTTAATAGTGTAAGCTTAAATTTCTCATTTTGATGCATCTCTATTTTTTCAACATGTTGCTCATGCATTATGAATTTGTGAACCCACTGATGTAATACAGGATCGCAATCGCCTTCGAATACAAATAAAAAAAAGAAAAACTAGTATTTTGCAAGAAATAAAATAAAAAGAGAGATTAGGGTTGGAGAAAGAAACAGATAACTTTGGGCTTCGCACCCCTTACGCGGGCTTCACACCCCTTGCACCACGGGCTGGCCGTAAACCCAAACAAATTTAGTTACAGTCTCAAAAGGGTGCTCTCTCACGTCACTACGGTGGATTAAGTCCTTGAATATGACAATATAATCCTGAACGGACAAATGACCCTGACAGGGATTGTGTAGCTGGTCTAAGTGAGGGTCCCTATAATGTTGACTAGTCATGATGGCTCAAGCAAACAAACAGATACAGTGGAGAACCCTAAGGTCAAGTAAACTAAATGCATGCACTAAATGAACAAAAAAATCCTAAAGTTTAAATGCAAAGAAAATGCACTCCAAAAATGATGAAAAGCGATAAATAGTGATGCAACCACTAGATAGAAGCAAATAGCATTCAACCAACAAATTATAGCAATCCAGATAGTAATTGCAGTAATTTAACAGTTAATAATTCAACTCAAGTTCGGCTATCACCTGAGGGGTGAGTAGTTCATACCCAGACACAAAAATTCCTCAAAAACTCTTCGGAGAAATACCCACACTGTAGAGAATAACTTTCCCACAAAGTTTTGGAACAGCAGTAGTAGTATGAAATGAAAGAAAATGCCCCGAACTGGGCTCAAATCAGAATGGAAAAGAGGCCTCAAAAGTCTGCTCTTCTGTTGCAGGAACAGTATCGGCTCCAAACAGAGGCTTAAAAAAGATCAGATTTGCTCAAAAAAAAAACTACAAAAACTTTACCAGTAACTCCCAGGCTCAGCTACGAACCCACTGTTTCAGACGGAGCTCGAATCGGACTCCGGACGGGCCTGAAACGGGCTTCAAAACAGACGAGTGTTAGGCTTTGGGAGGGGCTGAACAGTAACCAAGAGGTTACTGTTCACGTGAACAGTCTCAGAAGGGTGCTCTCTCACATCACTACGGTAGATTAAGTCCTTGAATATGACAATGTAATCCTGAACGGATAAATGACCCTGACGGGGATTGTATAGCTGGTCTAAGTGGGGGTCCCTATAATGTTGACTAGTCATGATGGCTCAAGCAAACAAACAGATACAGTGGAGAACCCTAAGGTCAAGTAAACTAAATGCATGCACTAAATGAACAAAAAAGATCCTAAAGTTTAAATGCAAAGAAAATGCACTCCAAAAATGATGAAAAGCGATAAATAGTGATGCAACTACTAGATAGAAGCAAATAGCATTCAACCAACAAATTATAGCAATCCAAATAGTAGTTGCAGTAATTTAACAGTTAATTCAGCTTAATTTCGGTTATCACCTGAAGGGTGAGTAGTTCACACCCAGACACAAAAATTCCTCAAAACTCTTAGAGAAATACTCACACTGTAGAGAATAACTTTCCCACAGTTCTGGAATAGTAGTAGTATGAAATAAAAGAAAGATGCCCCAAACTGGGCTCAAATCGGAATGGAAAAGAGACCTCAAAAGTCTGCTCTTCTGTTGCAGGAACAATACCGGCTCCAAACAGAGGCTTGAAGAGATCAGATTTGCTCAAAAAAAACTACAAAAACTTTACCAGTAACTCCGGGGCTCAGCTACCAACCCACTGTTTCAGACGGAGCTCGATTTGGACTCCGGACGGGCATGAAACGGGCTTCAGAATAGACGAGTGTTGGGCTTTGGGGGGCTGAACAGTAACCAAGAGGTTACTGTTCACGAGAACAGTCTCAGAAGGGTGCTCTCTCACGTCACTACGGTGGATTAAGTCCTTGAATATGACAATGTAATCCTGAACGGACAAATGACCCTGACGAGGATTGTGTAGCTGGTCTACATGGGGGTCCCTATAATGTTGACTAGTCATGATGGCTCAAGCAAACAAACAGATACAGTGGAGAACCCTAAGGTCAAGTAAACTAAATGCATGTACTAAATGAACAAAAAAGATCCTAAAGTTTAAATGCAAAGAAAATGCACTCTAAAAATGATGAAAAGCGATAAATAGTGATGCAACCACTAGATAAAAGCAAATAGCATTCAACCAACAAATTATAGCAATCCAAATAGTAGTTGCACTAATTTAACAGTTAATAATTCAGCTCAAATTCGGTTATCACCTGAGGGGTGAATCGTTCACACCTAGACACAAAAATTCCTCAAAAACTCTTCGGAGAAATACTCACACTATAGAGAATAACTTACCCACAAAGTTCTAGAATAGCAGTAGTATGAAATGAAAGAAAGATGCCCCGCACTGGACTCAAATCGGAATGAAAAAGAGGCCTCGAAAGTCTGCTCTTCTGTTGCAGGAACAGTACCGGCTCCAAACAGAGGCTTGAATAGATCAGATTTGCTCAAAAAAAGCTACAAAAACTTTACCAGTAACTCCGGGGCTCAGCTACCAACCCACTGTTTCAGATGGAGCTAGATTCGAACTCCGGACGGGCCTGAAACGGGCTTCAGAACAGACGAGTGTTTTTTTTTTTTGGGGGTTGGGGGGGGGGGGCTGAACAGTAACCAAGAGGTTACTGTTCATGTGAACAATAATCAGGGTGATTACTGTTCATTGTAAACAGTAATCGGTATTTTTTTTCTTTTTTTCTTTTTTTCTTGTTTTTCTGTTTTTTCCTCTTTTTCCTTCTTTTTTTTTTTTTTCTGTTTTTCTGTTTTTTTTTTTTTCTGTTTTTATGTTCTCTTTTTTTCTTTTTTTTTGGGCAAAGTAGATCTAGATCTAGAATTTGGGGAAGAGAAGAAATTCGAAGGGGATTGAGACCGAAGCTCTAATACCAAATTGATGTAATACAGGATCGCAATCACCTTCGAATACAAATAAAAAAAGAAAAACTAGGGTTTTGCAAGAAATAAAATAAAAAGAGAGATTAGAGTTGGAGAAAGAACTAGACAACTTTAGGCTTTGCACCCCTTACGCAGGCTTCACACCCCTTGCACCACAGGTTTCACACCCAATACTCAAGAGCACTCTCAAGAGAATTTTAACTGAAAAAAGCTAGTTTTGCAAGAAATAAAATAAAAAGAGAGATTAAGGTTGGAGAAAGAATCATATAACTTTGGGCTTTGCATCCCTTACGCAGGCTTCACACCCTTGCACCACGGGATTCACACCCAAAACTCAAGAGCACTCTCAAGAGAATTTTAACTGAAAAAAGCTTTAATTATTCATTGAGTTGAGCCTTTTTATATAGGCTCTTACAAAGTGAACTTCTCGAATATAACCGATGTGGTACTAAAAGCAAAATAGACAAAACACATCTCAAAATAAGCTAAAGCATGAAAAGACAACTGGCAACTGGTGTGATGTCCTCATCATTTCCCCCGAGTGGGAGAAACTCGACTCTGTCGAGGGAGGGTCCTCACGAAGTGTCTCAGTCGGGTCAAGGTGGTGGTCGTGGCAGCAGCATGGGTTCATCATGTCGAGACCATGGTGGCGGAGGAGGTGATGGTTTCCATGATGGATCGGCTGTGGAAGATAGCAGCGAGATCAAGGCACAGAGAGTAGAGCGAGGCGCATCATCCTTGCTGAAGATGGAGCTGATACCAGGATCCAACGAGCTATCCAACTCGTAATCAATGGAAGCAATCCTGTTCAGAGTCCTATCGAAATCTTTACACCAAGTGTGCAACTTTCTTGTGGCCTCAGGGTGACTCGTAACCATCACCTTATTATCAACTGTAAATTCCTGCAAAATACTATATGGGTATGCAGCAAATTTGTAGGTATCATTGTAAATTGCTATCAGCCTAGTGATATCATCAAAATATGCAACAGGCAGATGAAAAGCAGTAGGTATTCTAAACACAACTTCTAATGATTGGAGAATGAGAGATATAACATGCCTAGAAGGACACAATCTAACGATGGAGGTACACGAGATTCGGACACAAACTCTAAACAACTCAGAAAAAAGTATTAGAAACCATCTGCTGGACCTTGATAAGAAATTCAGGTGACTCCCTAAAAGATGATTTAATAGGAATAATCATAAAACTAGGTTCAACACAAGGAGACTCGAATGACTGACTAGGCACAGTGAATATATTAGTCTCAACTATCTCATCCACGTCATCATTGGCATTATCAGAAGACATGTGGATTTCATCAATAATCTGTGTGACGGAATTAACTGCTATGTCTTCAATTATATTAACAGTCTTAGGAGAAACATGGACATCCTCAACAACCTTCGAGTCGTCAACTTCATCGGTAGGCACAGTTCTAACATGTTGACTCTCCGAGGAGCACTGATAATCATAATGTCCATATCCCTTACATTTAGAACATCTGACCTTGGCATTGACTAGCATTTTGAAAGTCAAGTCTAATCTTAATGCAATATCAAAGGCATCTTCAACACTGTCTAAGTCATAGGGGCCAGTAATCATAGCACGTTTTATTTTAGGCCGTAAACCCCAAACAAATCTAGTTACAGTCTCAGAAGGGTGCTCTTTCACGTCACTACGGTGGATTAAGTCCTTGAATATGACAATGTAATCCTGAACGGACAAATGACCTTGACGGGGATTGTGTAGCTGGTTAAGTGGGGGTCCCTATAATGTTGACTAGTCATGATGGCTCAAGCAAACAAACGATACAGTGGAGAACTCTAAGGTCAAGTAAACTAACAACATGCACTAAATGAACAGAAAGAACCAGATAAATTTGAGCTTCGCACCCCTTACGCGGGCTTCACACCCCTTACACCACAGGCTTCACACCCAAAACTCAAGAACACTCTCAAGAGAATTTTAACTGAAAAAAGCTTTAATTATTCATTGTCTACTTATTCATTGAGTTGAACCTTTTTATATAGGCTCTTACAAAGTGAACTTCTCGAACATAACTAATGTGGTAGTAAAAGCAAAATAGACAAAACATATCTCAAAAAAAGCTAAGGCATGAAAAGATAACTGGCAACTGGTGTGATGTCCTCATCACCCACACTTCAAAGAGGGGTCATGGGAGAGCACATTATACCTGATTTGTACAATACTGTCTACAATATGAAGCAAACACTTGAAGGTGGTGAAGTAGAATATCCGATGAAGGATACCCGTGTAGATAAACGAAAGAAATAGAAGTGTATTGTTTGCTTGTATTTATTCAGTTAAGGTGTACAATTATTAAACTTATGTAACTTGAAATATTTAGTTGATTTTATGCAAACTACGTGTTTTTGAGACTTTAATTTGTTCAGTTATTTGTGTGATCCATTTTTAGTTATATGTTAAAGAAAAAGTTTGGAAAGTTTCAGTCAACCAACAATCTTACATCACCGGAGATGTTTACTTAGCTTGATAAATGCAAATAAGTATTGGGTGCACTATTGCCAAAGAAGAATTGTTGAAGAAATAGGTCAAACTGACAAAATTTCATCTTTGTTCGACAGTCAGAGGCCAAATAATTTCTATTCTGTTCGGCCACTGACAGCTGAACAGTGCAATATTGTTCGGCCGTACACGGCCGAACGTTCGTCCGAACATTTTTTTTGGGGGGTAATTTTTCCCTCTGTTCGGCTAGCAGTGGCCGAACAGCCTATCTGCTATTCGACCACTGACAAGCGAACAATGACTATGCTTTCTTAACATCAAAGCTAAAAAGATGCAATTCTAGCTAAACTCAAGAGAATCATAGGTTGATCTTTAGGAACTTAGAGAAGCGTTTGTAACAATTTTGCATGTTAGAGGGAGGTCACAAGTCCGAGCCATGCCTCCAACCAAACAACATAGCGAGAAATTAATACTTCCCCTATTTGGTAGAGGGCTGTAGTGGTCAACATTACTGATTTAGACAAAGATGCCTTCAACCAAAGAAGAATTCCAATTTTTGAAAATAAATCAAAGTACTATAATTATGTTTCAAAAATTCATAAATTTTCAAAAGTAAAAGTCAATGGTTCAATCAATATTGATTGTACATCCAAAATCAATAGAACTACTGAACAATTCATTATACATTTACAGTCCACTCTTGTATGCAGTGTCCCAACCTTCAGCACTCGGTAGTTGATACTCATACTACTTATATGTCATTGGGGGTACTGGATGTCCATTCTGTAAATGTAGCTCAATGATATGATTATTATTGACAAAACCAATTGAAATGGAGCAGCGTGAAATAGTAGGGATTAGTGGAGTTCTAAGTGGCAAGAAAGTCACTCTGAAGTTGTGACCAAAAAAATAATATCACATTGTAATGAGAGGATATGAGAAATCTCATCTCAGGCATCATCATCCACTTGTCATATGGTGCAATACCGTCAAAGTGACTCAGAGAATATCTAATCTCCACGCACTGACAACTTCCATATACACATTCATATAAAGGGGGATAACAATTCAATTCTCTAAACAAGTCCCGCCTGACTTGAGTCCATCCTGCCTCATCAAAACCGAACAAACTTGCAACAGCTCGATATCCACAATTACCATCCACTTGCACATCTTTTACTTGTACAATCCATGGATGAATAGGTTCAAAAATTGATTTAAATACTTTTGCTTAGTTGAAGAACGTGCCCAACAACCTACATTTGAAGTGTTAACAAAATACTTAAATATTTAACTTAAAAGATATATTTGATGAATATAAAAATAAATTATACCTTTTCCTTTAGCCGCGATATTCTTTTGAGATGACAGCTCCGAACAGCTATCTTGTGCAGAAGTTATCAACTCGTGTGTCATAGGTAGTCGATGTTTCATTTTTGGCAACATTCTTACGTTTTTTATCTTAATTTCAAGTTCGATAAAAGAGGAAGTACTTGGATTAACCAACTCTCGCATTCTCTTTAACAAGATTATCTTCTCAGAATCGTTGGCTTTGATAAAGCATTGGTTTATCTTATGTATCTCTTCTGTCTAACTTTCTCACGTCCACTACCACTTCGCAGTCAATATGCGCAGATGATGACATGTTTAGTTTTCTCCAATGGCTATCAATAGAATCTAAAGGAATGGGAATATTGATTCTACCATACTCAGCCAGCTCATGTGCACAAGGTAATCCGTGGGTCTTTCTTAATATGCACTTACATGCAATGTCATCGACACCGACACCGACAGTGTTGCTTCTTTTATATTCCTCCACAATCTTATTCACTGCAGCAACAGATACAACACCACAAAGAAACTTATACTGGGATGACTTAAAGTTGTGTAATACTATATTTATACTCTTTTCGAAAGAAGCCTTAATTTCAGTATGTTGTAACTCTAAAAGTGCATGAATTTTGGCCCAACTAGTCTCAAAATTTTGAAGAGATGATCCTAGATACCTTTTCAACTTTGCATGTGCACTCTCAGCTCTGAAAATAATGAATATATAAGGATACTTGATGTTAACAATATTATATAATAGTTATATTTTTGACACTTACACGATATCGTAAAAGCATACATGTTTGCTGATGTGTTTCCAAAATGCATTATCGTGCCAGTCCAGCAAGCGATAAATTTTTCTTTATACTTAGCAATCTATGTATTATTCACATATTCAAGTGATCTAGGGTAATTTCAAAAATCCTCATTAAGCCTACCAAACAGTCGTAGAAATTCCTCTTCAGTCGTAGAAACACCATTATATTCCAACCAAAGAAAAATAGGTCGACTTTCTCTTTGGTGTCAAAGTTTTCTTACAATGAACAATACTATTTTTTTCTTATATGCCATCTACACAAGAAATGACAAGGTAGAAAATACTCTCTCTACAGCATCCATGAGCATTAAATCTCTGTTTGTCACAACAATAGAAGGTATCAAACGATCATGCATCAGGTATTTCAAACTATCCAAGCACCAACTGAAGTTACCTTCTCGTTCCGCTTCCAAATATGCAAAAGCAACTTGAAAAGGTCACATCAGTGCTTGTTACTCCAACAATCTCCATCAATGGTAATCGATACATGTAGGTTTTGTATATGCAATCCATTATTAACACACGGAAAAATGCGTGCAACAACTCAATACTAGCCGGGTGAGCCCAAAGAATATCTTTGACAGTATCGGTAACTGGACAACTTCTATGAACTTCAATATATGCATGTTCGGAAAGCTTGTTCATTCGTTGTTGCATTTGTGATCTTCCGGCATATTCCAAAACTTAACTTTTTTCTTGCATTATAAACTATACTCATTGTACTGACATTGATTTTGTTTCTTTATTTCAATGTATGCAAAATATCTCTTAGCTGAACAAGACTCTTAAACATATCCACAACCAATCTCTCTTCTTCAGATAATCTACCGGCAAAAAAATTTCCTTCCAAATGTTCTGAGGCCAAATGATTGTGGACAACACATACAACTAAAATCATACATCCCTCTTCGTTTGACAACTCCTTACTTTTTAGTAGGAACGGACAATCACATTTTTTTGTACCAATACTTTTTTATCGTTGTTGCTCGGATGTGTTTTCCTGATTAAACTTTACTTTTTTACCTCTGGATTTTCTACTTCGCTCACAATTAAGAAATATTCTACCTTTCATTTCATTCTTGCAGCATCAGACTTCTTAATAATGATCATAAACTCATGTGATTTATCAACTTCTCAAGCCTATTTGATTAATGCCTCACGAGTTTGAAATATATCGTATGTAGTGAAATCTATACTATAATCAACTATCAACTCAGTAGTTGTGTTGCGACAATGGGTAGAGCTTTGATCCAGTATGCCAAGGAAAAAACTATTACGTGTATGTAATAAAAAACTATTTTGTGTTTTTATCAATTCGGTCAGGTTAAACTGAAACTTCTAAGTTATGTTAAGCCAAAGATGGTTGAATATCATAATAAAGTTCGGCCGAAGATAGCTGAACATACTAATCATGTTCGGCCTATGTTGGCCGAACGTAATATTATGGTTGGCCTTTGTAGGCCGAACACAAAAACTTTGTTCGGACTTTGCATTTTGGGCCAAACATAATGAGATGAATAGCGAATTTTTCCCAAAAAATTGCGATTTTCCTTATTAAAACAAAAAAAAGAATTTAAACGATAAAAAACTTGCCTGGTCATTGTTGGAAGGCTTCTAATTGATTAATTACTTATCCATAACTTTGAATTAAGCAGTGTATTTGAAACTTAGAGTTTATATGAGAGAGTTTTTTTAAAGAATTTTTTATCAATAGATGGGTTTCTTAATCACTAAAGGCATTAAGTTATGATGGGTACCTTAATCATTCGGTAGGTGTATTAATCCATATGCAATTATAAATTTTAAATATTAAGTAATTTTAAGGGTCTTTTAGTCTTTTTATTTAGGATTATAATAGTCTATTAATTTTTTCTCAATTTTGGTGGGTGTGTTAATCAACTTTGTGCGTGCAAATATCCGTGCCTGTCATTTTAAGGGGGCAGTTGTGATTTATGTCTTGTACTAACACTAGGACCAAAAGCATAAACAGTTAACTCTGCCGATCACGATGGGCATCAGGTTCACACATTTGGCAATATCTTAACCTTTGCAAACTACTAATAGAAATTAGGTCTTCTGGAGGGTTAAGACCACATAATAGTTCAGAGGAGAAATCATTCAAATCCTGTCAACTATGGTTTGTTTGGATGCAAGGAAGTGGGCGGAAGTAAGGAACTGGGGAAGTATAATTGCTCATTTCCCTATCTATCCAAACACCAGAAAAGGAAAATAAGAAAACCCTTTTTCCCTTTTCATATCTCTTTTACACAACATTTCCTCACTTCCAGAGTGCTACAGTTAATTTTGTGGTCATGTAAATCTCATTTATAATAAGTTGTAGTATAAAACAGTTAATTTTTTGGTCATGTAAATCTCACTTGCATTTTAATTATAATCTATTTTATTTTTCTTAATTAATTTTATTTTAATATTATTTTGCGGTCAACTTTGTGGTCAACTTTTCCACTTCCACTTTCCATTACCATCCAAACACCGGAAAAGACAAAACATTTTCCAAACCACACTTCCCAAACCATCCAAACACCAGAAAACTTACTACTCAATTCCCTTTTTCCTAAAGGAAATAAATCTTACTTCCTACTTCCTCACTTCACACCAATTCCTTAAATTCAAACAGGCCCTATACTGAAGACTGTCTTTTCCTTGAAGGATACTAGAGGATTAAAATAAAAAAGCGGCACAATGTGAAGAAGAATTGGAGGAGGGATAAAAGAATTATTATTTATTATTATTATTATTATTTATTTATTTATTTATTTATTATTTATTTATTTATTTTGTGGTGGGGGGGGGGGGGGGTATATACACATTTTCCCAAACTAAATAGCATATTATGAAAAAGAGAAACAAATTCAGCAAAACATAAGGGACATGCAGAAAAACAACATTTCTATCCCCCAAAGCAATTCCAATATGATAAGAACGCAAAACATATATATGTTGCGGCCAATGCAGCCACCATGTTAACCAACCCCGGATAAAATTCAATAACCAAAAATTATAAGGATCCCCAGACTACTTTAAACACAGTTCCCAAGAATGGAAATTACAATGTAGATGGTACAAGTCCTCACCTTGGCAAAAATATCTTGATTTAAGCTGCTGATCCAGCTAAAAGCACCATGATTTCATGTCCTCACTTGGACAGAGATGAGATAATTTACATCAAATACGGACTTCACTCGGAAGAAACAGATTCCACCTCTTCAATTGCTCTCTTTATGTCAAAACAGGGTTCTGAGGGAAAAACAAAAACTGTTGTTGCTGTAACAGAGGGACTGACTGCAGCAGAATATCTTACTGAAGTTACTGTGATTCGTGGCAGTTGCTGCGGACCTGAACCCAATGGCACAAGCTTGTAATTGATTATGAGCTCAGCCTTTGGCAGAATGGAAGCCGTATCATTATGAGCTCCAGCAAACACAAAGCTTTGAGAATCCCCAAGTGAGTACTTGACCTCCTGAAGCAAGCTTGTGAGATTTCGGACCCTTGCATAGAATGAGAAGGGGACCCCAAGAATAACATGTGGAGGGCATTCTAAACTTACAATCAATGGCGGCTTCTCCACACTCACAGTTGGCAGATTTTCTTTTGTGACAACAAAAGAATCTGCATCCTGGCCAAAACCTAAATCTCTGTTCCACTTCAGGGAGACAGTGCCCAAGCCAAGATTTGGTGATTCTACTTGAGGAGTGACTGAGAACACTTGTTTGAAGTCTTCACCAGGAATGAGAAGGGCAGGTTCTGCAGAAGCTCCACCACTCACTGAGCAAGAGCATCCAACATCCTCATCACTGTCTGATTCAATGGACATTGATATCAACCGTAGAGGCACCTCAGTGCAGTTTCTAGCACTTACAATGAGGATGCTTTTTTCATTCAAAGGCAATGATACTTTCTCATCAGAACTAGGTGACGACTTCAACTTTGAGAGTAGCAGAGGCTCTCTTCGAAATGGCATCATAAAATGTTGACTTATGACAACTGGAGTTTGCCCTTCAATCTGCAAGCTCTTATGCACGTTAACTCTCTGGGAGGCTGAGGAGTTTGGGTAGTAACCAAGTGAAACATAAAGCATTACAGATTTGGGTCTATGCCATTTGATCTCCAGTTTGCAGGACCATGACTCGTCTGGCTCTAAAGATGGAACAGTGACCACTCCAAATGACTGCTGAATCTTCTTAATGTCATCGGAGTTAGCTTGGGACTCATTTTCCTGAAACTTACCGGAAATGCTGAGAAGCTCAACATGATGACTGATGGAAGAGGAAGGTTCGGTATCCCTTGGACTCATCAACAAGCCGCCACCTCTTGCATCCACAATATTGATCTTGAGCTCCCCAGAGTGAACTTGATGGCCTTTGGACACCACTGTTACAGGAATGGGGAAGTTTTCACCAACTAATGCAGGACCAGAAGCATGTAAGGTGAGATCAACTTGAGGTTCAGGCTCTTCGACCTGGATAAATTTATGGCTGGAGAAAGAGAGGGCAACATCTTTCATTGGAAAGTCTCCACCCTGTTTTCAAACTTCCATAGTGGCAAATCTTCCATTGAAGCAGGGCTTTCAGCTCGACAGCAAATCCTAAAATAATTTCCTATTTTAACTGTCACCGACAAGCATTCAAGCCTTCCACTCTGTCCTGCAAGTATATAAGTGCAATTATAAATTTTTAAGAGATCACAGTACCCATACTGAGTTTTATACAAGCCTAAATTATAATATACTAATATCCATGAAATGTAGGAGTTAATATTAGCATCAAAAGTTGATAGACAACATTTAGGCCCAATATTAAACAAAAATATAAACATTACTATTTAAAAAGTGGTAATTTTCATTGAGTATAATTATTGGTTGGGAGCAAACTCTAAACTCTCTTTTCTTTAATTAAAATTATTATATTTTACAAAGAGGATGAACCAACATTTATATTCTTAGGTATACAAAAATATCAATTTTTAAGGTCCATGTCTAGAAAGGATCTAACAACTTTACCAAACTTTCCTATCAAGGGATGGATATAAACATAGAGATGAAGAAGTTCAAGGCAAACCTGATTTGATTTCATGTGTTAACCGCAACCACTTGTTTGTTGTTAACATAAGAGATGGAACAGTCTCTATGCGCATGCCCTGATCTTCAATGCCTGAGTTTGCTGTGGAAAGTTCTTCCCGAGACCTAACAATTGCAAAATTACAACTTTCCTGATTGAACTGAACTTCTAATTCATCCATCTCGACTGGAAGTGGCAGTTGTGATAAAAGTGACACAGTGATGAATGTAGAGACACCTGGTTTGATCGATTGATCATGAAAGGCAGCAGAAGCTATAAGCGCCATTCTGAGAGGGCTTATAAGGTCAACTTCAAGTCGGAGAGGATGGTCCTCAGATACCATTAGGGTATAGATTCCATCAGTTGCAGGCACACCCTTTATAAGGTTAAAAACTTCGCCTTGTATCATCTCTCTACGTGACATAGTAGCTACATCAGCAGGGCCATATTTGCTCTTGCTCTCAGGACTTTCCAATCCACCACTAGAAAATATCGGCAATGCAGCCATTTCAAGGGAACACTCCACAAAATCCTTTGGTGAACTAAGTTTCCGTGCACACTCTCTTAGATAACCCAAGGTCTCCCAGACCAAAGTAACCCAACCCTCTTGCCGATAAAAACCCAAGACACCATTGAAGAGCTGCTTTGCATTGCTGAAATCCCCTGCAGCAAAATACTCCCTAGCCATTCTATTGTTGCAATAAGAAACTTTCCTCAGAGCTTTAAGACTGTTGAATGACTCGCAAGCTCTCCTAAATAGGGCAATGATTTCAATTGAATCTTGAAACCTCTGCCCTTCTGTAAGAGCATAGCTTACATACTCGACATCCGAAAGGCTGAAAAATTCACCATGAGAAGTGTCAGTATCTGCATTTGAAGCACCACATTCTTTCAAAGAAGGTCTCAGTGACTTACGGGAGCATTGTGGCTGTATCACCTTCCTCATACAAGCGAGCAGATTGGCCAATAAATCTTGAAGGTATCACAGATTCTGGATAGCCACCGACTAAATCTATCATAGACAAAGAGCAATCCAAACAGTACCTTTTCTCCCTCAAGTAATGTGCTGACAACTGCCACCAAAAGAACTAGAACTGTTAAACAAAAGAAAATAAGAACCTGTAAGAGACTCACTGCCATGGAACACAAGACAATCAGCAGGGAGTTAATTTCTAGCAGTAGAAAAGGTCTATGTTCCCCTTTCATGGATAAAAAGGAAGTAGTTTTTACCAGAAACTAAATTTTCCAGTAGTTTCGTTCATAAGGAAGCACAAGAAAAAATTAAGGTTATAATGTTCCTTGTGCTGAAGACTAGAATTGTTTCATAGTAGACAATAACAATTAAATGCAATGTTGAACTTTCATCAAAAGACACATTTTATTCTACTTTCAATAATGTAAAATTTCTAGCAAATCAACAACCAAAATCAAAGAATCATCTTTCACGTGGAAGAAAAAAAAATACTCACTTCCCCATAGATTTCAACAACTAATAACAAAAAATCATCCTTTCACACGGAAGAAAAAAATGCTCATCTCTCCATAAATTTCAACAACCATTTTGATTGCAAATAATGTGATGGGAAGGAAAAGAAACAAGAATGGAAAGAAAGCATGCAACTTAGTCCCTCTATATAGACTACCTTTCTGGGGGAAAATTCAGTAATCTGAAAGAAACCTACAGTCTGAATTTCTGAGTTACGTGCAAAACTTTCTCCTTCTAAAACTCACAAAGCCAAGGAAGAGCAGTACTATATTTAAACTTCTATTGTTTTTTTTGTTTTCCTATTCATGGAACCAAAAACTATCTAAGTATTTAACAGACGAGCCCTAAATGTTTTCAACTAGCATATAGAGGCCAGATAGCACCAAAGCAACTAATTGAATATTATTGCATCATGAACAAAATAAACTGTCACAATCCAAGAGATGCTGTACCTGGTAATAATACGCTGGTTGAAATTCCCACTCAGTAATCTGATTATTTGATGTGCCAAAAGTGATAGGAAGATTGCTTGGAGTAGCTGAAGAGCTTGTCTCTAGTAACTCAGCAAATACTAAGAACTGCCTACTTAACCATTCCCAATGAAGAAAGGCAACTTCAGCCGTCCCCATGACTCGTTGATAATTCGATATATGTTTATGGAACCAAGTAATTGCTTCTACCACTTTCCCACCATGAAGTAGTAAGGTTGACACTTTGAAGTTCAATTGCTCAGCAACAGCCTTTATCTCAACTAGGCGTTGGATAGGAGGCAACCTTGTTGACGTCCCAATCATCTAAATTAAAAATTGTGAAGGTCAACTATCTTATTACAACTGAGCAAAATAAATTAGTGTATACTACAACTTGTTCACGAAATCAAGATATTAGGTCAGCTTTAATCCCTATATGCAAAATCAGGCAATTTTAATAAAAACTAGAAGATATGCAAATATTATATGTCCAAGAGAGCACAAACACGTACTCGGAACAGTCAGTTTGTTTATGATTATAAATTTTAAAAGAAAATTATTTTAACTTGCAAATCAAAAATCTCAGAAAGTACAAACTCCAATATCCAAGCTATACTCATTAACCTAGTGCCACACAACCTTGGTATACTTCATAAGATGACTTTCTTTTCCCCCTAAATAAAATAAATAGACACATAAAACTGCACAACTTACACACTTTATAGGCTGCAACTGATGTTTGATAAGTTTACTATGTTGCACTACCATGTGCGTAAAACTTTGCAAAGTCAGCCATATCGATGTAAAAGATAACTATTTACAAAGATAAACTAATACACTGAATTAAGGCAGAAAAACCAGCCAATTAAGAAAATAATTTCTAACCATATAGATAGAATAAATCATGTATTGGAATTACATCCATTGCAGTAAACTGATACTTCAGGGAAACTTGTTAACATGATGCTCAATAGTTGAACAATACATCACAAGACCCATGTTCACGTAGCTACCTGTCAAAGTGTCATTTAAATGGAAATAGAATTTCAGAAGGACATTGGACCACATTGAGAAAGGATGTTTACCTCACGTACAGCATGGTAGGCATCTTCATAAAATCTTAACGCTTCTGCCCAATCTCTTCTAAACTCCGCATATACAGCAACCTGATGTTAGTCAAGAAAAGATACCTGCAATTAAAACTTGCATTGAAGTCTACAAAGGAATATAGCAATTTTTATGCTGAAGTAAACATAGGAAATATAACCTAAAAATATGACAGCGATGTATAACCAAAGAAGAAGCCCCAGGTATATTGAGCATAATTTTGAATCTAGTCTGGCAAGGAAGTAACAAGATTATCCCACCTCACAGTCAAGAAATAACAGGGCAGTAGGTGACCAAGAAATTTTGTAAGAAAGAGGCTACATAGAAGTTCAACTGTCTTTGAACATACAACAGGCAAAGCATAAGCAATAGACATGGCAGTGTGGCTTGGAGATATTATAACTTCATACATACACGTGCGTATTATATGGTTGTGTATGTTTACTGTTTACATACATACATATGTACATACGTACTGTAAGTATGTACAGCACACATGCATGAATGTATGTATGCAAGTATCGTCTTGTGTGTGAGGATGCAGGTGCGTGGTGTGTTGGGGTTGGGTAAGGCTTTAATACTCCTAGGGCATAACTAAATTATGCCAACCTACAAAAATATATGTTATGAGATAAAATTAATTGATCCATTCCATTTATCTAGATCTTTATATTTTAAAAACTCAATACACAAAAAATCATGAATTTTGAAGATCATTTACTTATACTTTAAGTGATGGCAAAATAAATGATTTTCTGACAATTGAAAATCATTTATTTTACAACCACTTGATACATAAGCAATTGAACTTCAAAACATATAATTTTTTTTTGTTTATAAGCCTTTTAAAACATGTAAATAGAGATGAATGAAATGGATCCTCTAATATGTTTGTATATTACACACTTTTATATGTGGGCATCACTAGTTTAGTTATACCCTAGGAGTATTAAAGCCTCTCCATATGTGTGTGTGTCCGCGCGCGCCACGGATTACTTTTTGTCTGAGTTGATTCCTGCAACTCTGTATTTGCAAGTAATATTATGGTTTAATATTTGATCACGAATTTAATTATAGTTTGGAGAGTTGCTGTACAGACTACATCTCCACTATCGCAATGCAAACTTTGATGTAAAACAAGATCGCATCACCTTCAATACAAAAAAAAGGAAAACTAGGTTTTGAAAAAAGAGATATTAGGGTTTAGAAATAGAACAAGATACATTTGAGCTTCGCACCCCTTGTGCGGCTTCACACCCCTTACACCATGGGCTTCACATCCTAATACTCAAGAGAACCCTGAAGAGAATTTAACTAGAAAAATTTTATTTAATCATTGTTTACTTCATTCATTGAGTTGAGCTTCTTTAAATAGGCCATACAGAAGTCTAGTTCGTGTATATAACCGATGTGGTATTAAAAGCAAAAACAACTAAACTCAAAGAAAAAACTAAGGCATAGAGTCATCAAAGAACTAGTGACGTCCTCATCAATTTCTCTGGGATGGGAGAAACTCGACCCGGTCGAGTGAGGGCTCCCCTAACGAATCATCGCAATGGGGCCAAGATGATGGTCGTAGCAACAGCACTGATGCATCATGGCTAACCCAGGATGGTGGAGGTGGAATTGGTTTCCGTGACAGATTGAATGTGAAGGATAGTAAATCAAACCTATCACAGGTAGCAGACAGATGCTAACCATCCATATGAAAAATGAATTGACCGCACTTTGCACCATGACTAGCTTGATCTCTTATGATCCTGCCTCCTATAGGAAGATCTACAATGGGTTGTAAACGTCAGGAGATCTCAAGGACAAGGGAAAAATCATAGGTGGCAACAAAGACAATAACCTCATGGGTAGGCTCTGTAGAAAGATCTACAAGAGTCTCAATTGAAAGCTCTTCCACTTCTAGCTCTGTCACTTCTGGCTCTTTCACTTATGGCTCTGGTTCTGAGCCTTCGACATCTTTTGGCTCTGGCTCCTCAACATTGGGCTCATTATAGTGTGCTTCAGATGCATAAAAAAGGTATGGAGCATATCGAGTATGAAAAAGATTTTGTAAAACCAACCAACATCGACAGTCGATATGGCTATCTTCCAACCACTCACAAGATTCTCTAACCAACTCATTTGAGCATACCAATACTTCTGCTCAGATGTAGAAATAACTGAAGAAATCTTCAAAATGATTTTCCTACTCATATCCATAACGATCACTAGGACCCTAAAAATACGAGACAGCCGTAAATATATCACGTTTCACTTCTTTTTCACCAGCATCAATATTTATATGTCTACCACAAAAGTAAATGCCATGACGAAATTCAGTGCAAAAGCTCAGAAATTACCCCAAAAAATCGTTGCTCTATGCACGAACAGTAAGGCTCCAAATAGAGGCTTGTAGAGGTCAGATCTGCTCCCAACTGCTATGAATTTTATCCAGTAGCGCCGGGACTCAGTCACGAACCCAACGCTTCGAACAGAACTCGAAACGGGCTCCGAATGGACGAGAAACAGGCTCTGGACTGAATGGTGCAGTCTGCAAGAGGTCGAACATGTCGTTGACGTCAGGCAGCTACAGTCGGCTCGGCGGTCGAGCCGCGGCTCTAGGTCGGCTCGGGTCGAGCTCGCGGCTCTGGTCGACTCCGGGACGAGCGGGCGGCTCTGGTCGGCTTCAGTGAGCCACTAACGTCAGCCGGTTGGAGATGACAAGATAGTTTTTTCTATCTTCTTTCTTTCTTTTTTTTTTGGGAAATAAATCTAGATCTGTGGTTTGAAATCTAGGGTTTGGAAGAGATGAAAATGGAGAAGAAACTTTAAGTGGATTGGAAGCAGAAACTCTGATACCAAACTAATGTAAAACAAGATCGCAATCACCTTCAATCCAAAGAAAAGGGTAAAAAACTAGGGTTTTAAAAAAAAGATTAGGGTTTAGAGATAGAACCAGATAAATTTAGGCTCCGCACCCCTTGCGCGAGTTTCACACCCCTTACACTACGGGCTTTACACCCCAATACTCAAGAGCACCCCCAAGAGAATTTAACTGAAAAAATTTTATTTAATAATTGTCTACTTTATTCATTGAGTTAAGCCTCTTTAAATAAATAGGTTTTACAGAAGTCTACTTCTCGGATATAACCGATGTGGTACTAAAAGCAAAAATAAAAAATAACTAAACTCAAAGAAAATAAACTAAGGCATAAAGTCATCTAAGAACTGGAAATGTCCTCGTCAAACTTTCTCGGGAAGTTGTATTGTCATGCACAAATATCATGTTTAATTACATTCCTCAATTATATCCTAGCCATCCAAATAAAAGAAACCAATTATCCAAAGGATGCATCTCTTCTCCGCTATTCCCATGCAAATACTCTAAAGAACATTAAAATTATTAAATACATTGCTTAGGACAATGTGATTGAATCAAAAGGTTTGCTAGAAAGACCATGACTATTAAACATACATTTATACCACTTGGAAAGTTTCATTTGAACAACACTGATACAACTAAAGTAAAAAAAAATAAATGACCAAACTGTAACATATTCTTGTTTAATTATCATCACCTACAAACAAAATTCCCGGTAATTTGCATTTTTGAAGAAATTCACACAAATTATTTCTGTTGTCATCTATTTTTAAAGATCTATGGATTCTTGCACATGTAATGCACGTATAAAATAATCTTGTGTTTTAAGGGCATGCCCCCCCCCCCAGTGGAACTTTGAGTTCTTTTGTTTGTTTGCAAGCCAAGGAAAGGAAAGAAGGCATTTCCATATTTGGTTTGACTTATTTGGAAAAGCAAATCAGAGGTTTTGGCAGAGAAATGAGGAGTTTTAAGAATAAAAAATGAAAAAGGAGACGCATGAAAGAGGGGGGAGAGAGATTTTAGTTTTCAAAAGTGAGGGGATTGGTGGGAGCTATGAAACATGAATACAGATACGAGACATGAGTATGACATGATACAGTCATGATGATCCAACAAATTTGCAATAGGTAAGACAAATATAATATGGATACGAGTCATACAACAAAAATCATGTGCATCCATATTCGTGGCTATTTGTGTACACACTCGATAAATGTTGCACCAATACATATATGGGATACAAATATGAACATAGTGGAAATGAGGATAAATCATAGATTGGTAATATAAAATTATATTTACGTGTATATCAATGCTCATTATCTATAACCTGAATCCGTAAGGATATAACAATTAAAAGACAACATTATCTCATAAATTTATGAAATATCTTTTCAGTTGTATAAATCAATAATTGCCTCAATATTCATATTCTTTATTAAGAATTTCTTATTAAGAAACTTATATAAATGTAATGTGTCTACAAATAATAAAACTATAACCCATTATTCAAACCATGATTTTAAATATTGGCAAAATTGTATTAGGTTTTGAAGTACCCAATACGATATTGATATTAAAAACCATTAGTTGATACCGCTACTGAGATTTTACACTTTGCTTCAAACATTTCAAGGCTTGCAACATTGATAGTACATCCCTGATACATCCAAGATTCTAAATATTGGATATCGAGTTCATATCGATTAGGGCGTTTTTATATCCGATACCGGATATAGGGCAATATATCAAGAATATGAGATCATATCAGATGTCCATATTTAACATTTACATATATAAGTATTGATAACTTATAGATAATTATAAAGTTATATATGCCATTTATTAAATATGTGACAACATGCATGTAAGTTATTCAAGTATAAGTGATATACGTATAATGCAATAAAATAAAATTAGAAATTTGCAAAATCAATTCTAAGTATAATTTCAACCAACTCATAATTATAATTTTATATAGCATGAATCATGAAAAACTTACTACTTATTTGCAACTTCTTGAATGAAATAAAGAATAAAAAGATGAAATTCTTACTCTTTAAATTTAAGTCTTTGAGTAAGAGACTTACTTGTGAAAAGCAAAAGATATGAATAAGAATTACAAAAAACACATATAACTCGATATACAAACAAAATAAAATTAAAAAAACATTACCCGTTCCAACATTACCCATTCCAATCCTTAACCTACCCTAAACCGCATAAACAAAGTGATAAGCATCATGCATAAATAATAAAATTAAAAAATGTCACAAACTATAAATATTTAATAAACATTCTCAAGTCTCAAGTTTCTAATAATAGCAAAATATATTTCAAAGGCCCAAACCCGGTTTGTTAAGAAAGAAACTAAAAGAAAAGAAAAGTGCAATGTCAATCGATGTCGGGCTCATACATATCGGCCGTTATATCAGCCAATTTCAGCCAATCTCAGTCGATATTGGTTCAAACCAATATAGACAATATTTTTAATCGTATCGTATCAGTACGAGTCCAAAATCAATATTTCGGTCATATCGACTGATATTTAGAACCATGTATACATCTACATTGCAAACTTTAGGATATGTCAAATAAAATATCCAGCATGTATCTATCAAGTATTGAGTGGTATCCAAATACGTATCTAACACACGTATGTCTCCTCGTATAAGTATCCATCCTACATAAGGTGGGAGTGATGTCTCCACTTGATTTCTGGCCCCATCTCTCCTTGCAACAAACAAGAGAGTTGAAGTCATTCCTCTCTTGGTGTGCCCCACTTTGTCACATCAAATTCCACCCAATTCCACATGGCACTCTTTTCTTGGTTTTTCTTTCCCAACTACCGAACAACACCTAATTGTACTCCCCACCCCCCACCCCCACATTTTGTAACCATGATAAGCCAATTAAACTTCAGATAAAAGTTTACAGATCGAAATGACAACAATCATGTTACTAAATAACAAACTTAGACTAAGAAATTTAATGCCTAAATTACTGCATATTTTTATCTTACTAAATCATTTGGTGTTCCAGGTTGACACAAAACAATTGAGGCCTCACATTATTAGGAGCCTAAAGTGACTGTGGAAGACCTTTCTGTTCTGGAATGTTTGGACTTATCCTAGAATATAGACTTTAACTCTTGGGCCTCCATTTGTATAACTTCAGACAGCATAGACACTACATAATGGTTGGCAGTTCTACATTACATGAAATACATTTCATACATAAAACATGATAAATGCTAAGAAGAATTTTTTAATAACTTCCATAGCGCGGTTATCAACATGAACAGTTTGCGTTGTGATTAACTTGATACGATATGCTTAGCTTTTAATATTGCAAAGGTTTGAGTCACGGTTTCAACATTTTTTTCCTTTCAAATTCTCACTTCAAGAAAGACTTTCCAAGATCAGATGTTTTACCTTCAATAGCTTTGATCACCCTGAGCTGGCAATTAGCTCAGGCCAGCATGGGCCCAGCCGGATTAAAGGCATGCTTGGACTGAACTCCTAACCAACAAGCAGAGGTATTGAGTAAAAACCTTTTTTTTGGTACCTTATATCATTAAGTATGAGTACATTTTATTTATATGCTACAAAGATAACCTTCAGATTCTCCTATCCACAGCCTTTCCAAGTAAGAAAGGTGGAATAAATTAGAAGTAATAAATAACCTCCAACTTTCCTCATTGGAATTATGATTTCTTTTCTTTTCTTTTTTTAACCAAAAAACCCAACTTCAATTATCTTTTTTTCAAACTTTCACTATTTTGACCTTTAATATTTGGACCAACCAGTGTAGCAATAAACATGGTTGGAATATCCTTATATGCTTGTAAGTTTGGGCCGTATCCCCTCCCCCACAATGGCTGACAAAGACATGACCCATGCCTAACTCATCAAGCCAACTAATAAGTGGATCATGCTTGAGATATCAACAAATAAGTGAATCATGATTGAGATATAAAAATTAGCTGCAGAACAAAACTCGAATTTACACGAGGATAGGCATGAACCCTACTATTGCCAGTTCTATAAGCATCAATGTATCTTAGAGACAAGAAGATCAGAGTTTTAGCATAAGTTTAAACCAAGCAAGTACACAACAAAAGTGAGTACCGTGCAGAAATTAAGTGGTAGAAACAACAAGTCAAGCTTGACAATATTAACATGCAATGCATGTAAATACAAGATGAAAAAGGAATTAATTAGTCAGGAACCAACAGGGCAGAGAATAATAAAATCCGATGGTACTGAAGTTAAGATGAACATAACTTTCTAATACATCAGAGTTGTATATAAACCACTGAAAAAGAGAAGAAAGAAGAGATGGCAAAAGATTTTTTTTTTTTTTTTTGTTTGGGTGTGGGTGGGGGGGATAATCTGCAAATCTTAATGTTACAAAGCACATAAATTTTCATTTAGCTGTTCTCCAGTAGCTAGTCAATATTCATCATTAGCAGTTTGGCTTGAAGACAATGTATGGCTGCTTGCTAGTAATAATGGCAAGCCTATCAGTCTAAAGTGACAGAGTCCCATGGGAAAGGGAAAAGTACAAAAAACTTGAGATTTTCCTTAGATGAAAAAAAAAAGGATTACCAATCTTTACCCTTTTCCCTTTACTCTGCAATACAGTAACATAAAATAATGTTAAGAAAATATGGCAAAATTTTGAAAAAATAATCTACAAAGCCTAATGTGATAAAGGACATCAGTTTATAATTTATGATTATCAAAGGCCGAGAAAAAATTTTAAGATTCCCTTAGATGGAAAAGAGATTTGTGGTCTTTACATTTCCTATTACTCTGCCAAACAGCAACATAAAATAATGAGAATGTCAAATTTGGATAGTAAATTATATGTGCTCTGACAAAATACCGCAATAGATAAATCTAGCATTCAAATATTGTGATCATGAACCAAAAAATAACCCACATGTACATTGAACAATAGCAGATATACAGCTCAGAGAACTAATGTTTTACTCTTCAAAATGCAAATTAGAAGAATTTTTGTTTGTTGGTGGTGATAGTTAAACAAAAATATATTACAATTAGTTGCATAGGTGTTAATGAAAATGAAACTTTCCAACTTCTGAGAATGGATACTTAATACCGATGTTGGAAATAGCAATAGCGCAAAGCATAGTGTTCTACCTCCTAATAACTAAAAGCGTAAAATGGGTAGCGTGAAGCATAGCCTACATGATCTTTTATTTTTTACTGAAAGAATAAAATAGTCCTAAAATAAAGATAATAAATAAAAAAATATTCTAAGAATATTTAAAAAATTAAAAACCACAAGCACATTTATTTTTAATATGTAAAAATAATACTAAAACCACACGACTTTACAAAAACAGAGAACACAATCTATAAAGAAATACTAACCCACAACGAACATAACCTCACAAAGCATCCAACATGAGAATCCAATCTATAAAGCAAATACTAACCCACAATGACCATAATCTCACAAAGCATCCAACATGAGAATTCAATCGATAAAACAAATAATAACCCACAATGGTCATAATCTCACAAAGCATCCAACATTAGAATACAATCTATAAAATAAATACTAACCCACAATGACCATAACCTTACAAATCATCCAACATCTAACATAAATAATATAACAAAAAAAAGTCATGTAATATTCAATAATGTTCATTTGTTGGGAATTGAGGAATACAAAAGTGGAAAAAGAAAGTAACTGATGAGGCTCCATAACCGGCCTCGTTAGTGTCGATTGAGGCTCACCGGTGTTAATCGATATCAAAGAGGGTCATTGTCAAAGATCAAAATCTCTCCGTTGAAGATTAGGGTTCATCAACAAAAGATTGAGACTCAGATGGGTCTCTGATTTTCTCGCAATCTCTCCTGAATCAAGAGAGAAGAAAGCCCTGTCTCGTTTATTCAGAAATGGTAAGAAAGCTCTCCACTCACCCACTTAAGTCAACTAATAAGAAAAAAAATGAAATATAGTAGCGTAGCTACACTATTTTATAGAAAAGCATACACAGCATAATCAATCTTAAAATAGAGGCTTCTTAGCTATTTTAGAGTGTTATGTATCATGTAAGGAGGGCGTCGCTACAAACCTAGCTTTTACAGACTATTGAGCTAGTTTTTTTCAACATTGCTTAATACCATTGCAATCTCCCAAGCAAACCATGTGACTCACTCACATTCTCTTAAGCAATGCATTTAAACAATTCTAATTACCCTCCAAATGGTTTATATTATAATAGTAAAGAATATATGTAACCTTTGGATAATTGATTGCTTTTGTATGGATGCAAGGATTTAATTGAGGAACATTGAGTATAGGTGACAATAGCCTGAGACAGTACAAATCCCAGGAAGTTGCATTATAAGGGAGTTTGCATTATAATAATAGAGACAATGCATACTAAACATTGCATAGTAAAATTATATCTGCTCCAACATGAGCTTGCAATAGATAAATCTAGCTTTCTAATATTGCAATCATGGAACAAAAAATAACCCACATGCACATTGATTGGTTCTGAATAATGCAACATATAAAGCGTAGTTGTTGAATCAACAAAATGTCCTTGCCTTAAAGCAATATCGGATATGTAGCTCTGCAGAACTAATGGTTTTCTTGTCTATCCGAGTTTTTATCCTTCTCCCTTCCTCCCTATAATATGTGTTACACAACTCTGCAAATAGCGCGGCCAATCTGCAAAGAATTGACATGATGAGATGTTAGGAATATCATATCCATTGAAACTACTTGCCACAAACAAAACCAACTGTTCTTAAGCCTACCGTTTTTACATAGCTTTATTAATCAGTTTCAAAATATGTGGAGAGCCCAAACGACAGGAAGAAATATTGATTGCTTATGAAGTCAGGGTATCCATAAAGCAGAAACGAGAATGAACAGAGAAGACTGATTATGTGAGTGTCCCTACAAACCTGTTGAGTGACTGTCTTAATTCTGATGCATCATCTTGTACAAACTGAACTAAGTATTTAGACTCTATCTCAGCACGCTTCCTCAATGCAATTATAAGGTCTTCGCTGACACCATCTGCATACAATAAGTAAGTTTCTCTGTGTCATTTTAATAACTAAACATAGATTTTACAAAAATTTAACTTTATAATCAGATTTGTTTGAGCATGGATAGACAATATGAATGAACTAGATACACTCTGCAAGGGACAATTTGCTCAAGAGAAAGTTAATATACAACACAAGGATCCTAGCATGTTTTAGTGTTGTATAACATCTACTCTTCGAAGCACTTTTATCACCAATTGATATGTAATAAACATGGACACTTCTAGTGTGAAGATGTGTCTTCATTGCCGTCACATCGAAGATGTCTCAGATACACCACTCTGTGTCCTTGTTGTTTTGTTGCTACTGTTTTAGAATTTCATGTGTGCCAGTCTGTCAAATCGATTATTGTCCATGCTTCTTAGGTTCTATAAAATAGTATGCAGTATGCCAACTCCCTACCTTTAGCAGTCCTCTGCACGAGCACGACAACGAGTTTGATGTTTCTTCCACGAACCACAGCTCTGTCCACAAAATGAGTTTTAAAATCATAAATTTAAAAGAGACAGCTTAAGTTGACATATAAAGAAATCATATTACTTCAAATAAGAACCATAAAATGTCAACAGATTTCCTTAGATTACCACTCCCACCCCCACAGTTTAAAAGAGAGAAAAAGTTTAAAAAGAAAAAAAGAAAACATAAAGCATAGTGTAATCAAAACATCCTCAAAACAGCAAACTAAAATAAGCTACATTACACTAAAGTATGATAATCAATAAAAGCGAGAAAAAAAATTGCCGCCTAGTTGTATTACTCTCCAAATTGATTCCAAGCTACAATTTTTCTAGTCCTCAACATGGTCCCCTGGCGAGACAATCTCAACACCAAGTCAATATGAAGTGAATTAATACTATAAGGCTCAATCCTTCACCTAAATCTTAATGTAGACTAATCCACTAGATCAATGTGTAAAATTCAAATAAAATAACAAGTTTCCAGTTACAATAAGAGGAAGGAATCCATACTTTAGGTTATCAAGATCGGTGCAGACCTTTAGCCACTGTGCCGGATCCCCACCGACATCGTCCGAACTGAACATCGCCGCCGCCGCCGCCGGAACCCTAGTTCGGTGCTTCTGCAGCCAATCCCTCTTCAAAATTCCCGCCGTTTTCTCAGCAGACTGGCCAGAATCCAACGGATCCTTCATTTTCCTCGACAGGATGAAGATCTTGGAGAAATCTGGCAGGGCGACCGTGTTGATGGGCGGCTGCTCCGAGTGGAGGAAGGCGGAGATCGTGGGATGCAGATCGGGGCATCCGACGAGAGAGATGAGAGAAACCGGCGGGGTTCGGAGCTCTTCAGGGAAGTCTTCCATTGAAATTAGGGTTAGGGTTTCTTGAGATTTGGAAGAGAGAGGGACTGAGAGGAGAGGGGAGAGGGGACAGAGCTGACTGAGATCTGTCAACTGTGGGAGACGATCTGCGAAGAAGAGAAGAGTGTAGCGCTACTATCGGGTTCGGATCCGAATGCTGTAAGTTGGGCCGGGTTGGGCTTTGCCCCTTCGGATCAAATAGAAACCGAAATAAATTCCATTAAAAAGAACCCTAAGATTATAAAGTTCTTCGCAGCAAGCGCCGCTGTTGGTGAGAAACCGACTGACATGGGGGAGAGGAAGAAGAAGGGTGGAGAGTTGAGAGAGAAAGAAGGAGGAGGTTGACGCTACTCTCTCTCTCCGATGAAGACAGATAGACAGAAGGACAAAGAATCTATATGAATTACGAGAGAAAATCTCTTTTCGATCGGTTTTGATTATTTAGTATACTGACACATCTCTCGGGAACATAGACGTACCTACAAATTATTCTCAATTTTTAGCAATTACTAGTATATTGGCCCTGTGCTATACACGTTAAAATAAGATTAAAAAATTAATGGTGAAATATAATTATCTTATGTTAATTAGTATTATCAAATAATTACATTTTAATATATATTGTATAATACATTGTTACTGATAGTGGCATTGTCAATCTCACCGCTTATCACACCCCGCTAACCAAAATACATTAGTACGAGTATGTGACGAGAGTTGGCGACGTATTTTTTTCAAACTATGTTATGCCTCGATACATGAAATTAAACATAATATTCATAGATTTTTAGCTTTATTACACCATACATAGTATCGCGAAAGTTGTGATTTATTACATTCAAAGAAAACAAGGTAAGAAAATAAAAGATCCTCGTGAGTTGGAAATGAATCTGAGTCCACTACTGGAGCTCTGCAATGCGCTCAAAGTACTCCTGATCCACGGAGTCGCTGAACATGAATCTGAGTTAGCAAACTCAAGGTCATCAATAAACGATCTAGTGAATAGTAAAATGAGAGAAATAATAGTATAGTATAATATAATGATAATCAATATATTATAATTATATCATAATCACAATAACATACAGTACATAACTAAATATTAATGTAGTCAAACTATAATAGTATCATATCTCAGGAGTTTATCATTTGTATGTCTGTTACTAAAGTGTATTGTTATTTGAAATTAATTGATAGAGACATTGTCTGTGTTTTAGGTGAATTTCGTACATATCTGAAACCACGGCTCAAACCTCTACCGCTGAGCGAGGACATATCGCTTGGTACTCACGATCTAAATGAAAATCACCTAGAGAGGGGTGAATAGGTGATGCTAATCAATAATGTGGAATTAAAAATTTAAGTGGCAAACAACACATTAACTATAAACAGTATGTTCTAGTGATGAAGAGTAAGAATAATAACCATATAAATAAGAGTAGAGAGAGTTGAGTTGGAAGGGATCAAACACAATCACAAAACAAGAAAATTGTTTCGAGGTTCAATCAACTTGATCTACGTCCCCGCCTTTACAACAATAGAGGACTTTCACTAATGTTCCCTCAAGAACAATTCGGAGCCGCAACTCCTACAATAATGGATCTCACAAAATCTTCTTAGTGTCGCAACATTACAAAGAACCCATAATTTCACTTCACTACTAGAATGTCTGTCAAATTGCGTCAAAAATTTGCAACAAAAATGGTCATTTTGCATCTAAAATTTTCAAGTGGCGTCGACTTTCTGCATCGAAAACATTCGACGCAAAAGACCTCGACGCAAAGGTTGTGTCGAAAAATCGATACAGATGTTGTGTCAGAAATTCGACGCAAAACTTATTTCCCCGATTTCTATAATTTTTGTAAAATTTAAGTATTACATCGAATTTTCGATGCAATATTTACAGTTTGCGTCGCAAATTCGAAAAAATAAATTTTAAAAATTAAAATTTGCATCGAAATACTGAATTCGACACAATTTGTAAACTTCTAAAACTGCGTGAATTTTGAAAATTTTTGGTTTAAAAATACACTGATGTCCTGTAATTGTGTCAAAATTTTGGATTTCGACACAAATTTTGACTTGATTCTAGAGTTATGGGGAATTTGAATTTTTTTTTTGGAAAAATACAATTTGTGCCCTAAACGTTCGTCAAAAAGAAAATTCGACGCAATTATCGGTAATATTTGCATCAAGTTTGAGAATTTCGATGCAATTATAGGTAAAGTCACAAAGACTAAAAGGGTTTACAAGCCATCTCTAGTGAACACTCACTGACACAAGAACCTATAGCAAAGATGCGGAGTAGATGGTTCAAACTTGTGTGTGAAAAACTTGAGAGAACAGAGAAAGGATGCTTAATGCAAAACACAAGAAACTTCTTTTGGAGATGAAAAAGTATTCAAGAGAATTTATTTCCAAAACTTGTTGCTCAAATGTTTTTTGAAGTTCATATATACAGTGCCAGCTCAGAAATAAAGTCGTTGACAAAGAGCTTTCAAAAGGTCCTTATGGGCTTTCGAAAACTAATGGCACCCAACGGTCATGTTTATGATCATTGGCATATAGCTTATGAAAGTTTGACTTAAGCTTTCAAAAGTTTCAACCAGTTTACAGAGCATTGAGTAAACGCTTTCGAAAGCTTTAGACTTTGAAAATTATTTTTCTTTAAATTCTTAAAATCAAAATTTTAATTTCTAAAATTCCATACAAAAAAAATTTCTTTTGAACATAAATAGACTCTATATATGAGGAATTTTTCCAACACATATCCCAAATAGTTAGACATATTTTTGAGATATATGTACTTTAGTTAGATCAATTTTTGTTTCTTAAAAAAACTTTTAAGATGCTAATAATTCTTGATTAAAAACAAGTATATGGTTATATATTTTCTAAAGAAATTTTAAATAAAAAACAGGCGTGAATACTTTGTGTGTGCGCATTTGAGCTCTCAATTTCTAACCTATGCTTTAACAAATTCTAGAGCCTCACAATTGCATTCTTTTGTAAAAACTTCAAGTCTTCATTTTGATATGTATTGAGCTCTCAATTTGTTCTTCAACATGCATAGGACATTGAGCTTCACAAATTGCTTCAGCATCAAATCAACTGTTTATTGAAACTTGCTTTTACTCTTTAATTTGAAAAAACTGCATTTTATATAAACTAATCAAGATAATCAGTACTTAACCACATGAGTTTAGAATCATTAAAATTAGAGTAATTGTACCATTGGACAATCTCCCTCTTTTTAATGATGAACAAAACTCATAAAGTTATTTAAATATGAATTAATGAAGAGTTCTAGAAAAACTTTCCCTCAATTCATGCATACACAAAAATATAGAAATTTTACAATATTCACAAGAGTTAATATATATCACTAATCATATAAGATACTCAATTTGACATGTAGCTATAAATATCATCAATAGCATATCACAATCACAATCAATACATGATATAGTTAACAAAATTGAGATGATTTACAATATAACAATAAAAACAAGTCTCTTACATATGCACTGTTAGATCTAATTTTATTCCATACAAGATCTACACATATACTGTAAGCCTATTTATTATGATCAAAGGGAAGGAGAGTTTTAGGCATACCTGATTCCATCATGAAAGGTATGCCTAAGATTGCACGATCTCAGGAACGCCGGAGTTGAGGGAGAGGATTCTTCTCTCCAGCCACCAAGTGCTATTCTTTATCCTTAGAGGAGATGAGAGGCCTCCAAGAGAGAAGGTTATTATTGATGGAGAGGGAACCCTACTCATGATATATATATATAGCACCAAGAAATCTTAGCTCAACTCATCATAGATCTAGGTCCTTGATTTATAACACGAGTTCCACATGTGTAGATGAGTCTCACATTTTAATTTAAATACACTCATGGCTAAGTGTTATTGAAAACGTGTATAGACCTAAACCATTTAGGTTTGATCAATTCTTTATTGGGTCAAACAATATAGGTTAAGTGGGCGGATGCAAATATCCAATTGACTTGATTAGGTTCAAAATAAATTAGACTTTAAAACAAAAATAAGTCTAACAATCTCCCATTTGAGCCAAGCAAGTCATACTGAATAGATATTATGCATAATTTTATGACGTCAAAACTTTAACCGCCGACAAACCACGTTTAAAACAATCTGGTCCATTAAGTGCCCTGCCCCCATATATAATCGAGGTAGGACCTTCCACATCACAAGTTTTAGAACCCTTAACGACATAGATCAAATGTGGACGTGTGACATAGAAATGTTCTCTGATCAAATAAGGAACAATTCCAATTGGTGTCCAGTTTATGACTCCAGCGAGTCTATCTCTATGACTCCAACGAGTTTAACTGCTAATTCAACAAACTCAAATACGTAAAAGTAAACTTTAGGAAAAGCAGTTATAACTTTATTTATCAAAATCAATAAATATCCATAAAGTATACTTAGAAATAATGTCTGTCATCAAAATTATCTACTCCCACAAAACTAGGATACCATAATGACTAGTCATCCCCATATGAGCAATATGCTCTAAGAAGACTTTAAGTGAAAGTCCTTTAATGAGTGAATCTGTAATATTAAGAATAGTGCTATCACTATCAATAGACAAAATATGATTCCAAACTATATCATTGATGACAAGAAACATGATGTCGATATACTTCGACTTTACTGAACTCTTGTCATATTATAGTAGAGCTCTATAGCTCTAATTATTACAGTGTAATTATAATGGCCTATCGACTAAATCCAACATCTTCCCACAATAAGGAAAATGTAACATGAGGTGGACTTCCTATATCGATACATCCAGCATAATCTAAATCTGTATATCTGATTAGCTGCAACTAATCAGATTTCATGTAGTCTTCTATTGATATCACATTACCTTCTTGGTAGTCTTCCTGTGATCAATCTGAGGATTGATCAAGTATCTATCAAGTTTTTCAATGGTATATGCTATGTCTAGATGGGTACAAACTTGAGCATAAATCAGACTTCTAACCGCTGATGCATTTGCTCTTTCTGTAGGTCATTCTTGGGATATTGGAGTAGACTCAACTTATCTCCCTTAGTGACGGTGCATCACCCAAAGAGCAATTCTTCATGCCATATCTATCCAGCAACTTATCGATATAGGTCTTTTGTGATAAACCTAATATTTCACGTGTCCTGTCACGTTAAATCTGGATGTCTATCATAAAAGAAGCGTCTCCAAGATTTTTCATCTCAAAATTCTTAGAGAGAAAACTCTTGGTCTCAAGTAGAAGGTTTATATCATTACTTGCTAATGGAATGTTATCCACATATAGCAAAGGAAATATAAATCTACTCTCTTTAAATTTATGGTAAATATATTGATCAACTATATTTTCCTTAAAACCAAAATCGGATATTACTTGATCAAATTTCAAATAGCATTGGCGGGATGGTTACTTTAGACCATAAATGGATTTCTTTATTTATAAACCAAATATTATGAAACCTTTACTTTAAAACTTTCTGGTTGCACCATACAAATTTCTTCCTCAATGCTACCATCAAGAAAGGTAATCTTAACATCCATTTAGTATAACTCCGGTTCAAAGTGAGCCACCATTGCCATAATAATCCTAAAAGAATACTTCATGAAAACCAGGGAGAAAGTCTCCTTATAGTCAATGCCTTCTCTTTGAGTGAATCCCTTTATAACAAGATGTGCTTATACCTTTCGACATTACCTTTCGAATCCCGCTTGGTTTGAATACTCATTTGCAGCTACCGGTTTCTTTCCTTTAGGCAACTTTACTAAATCCCAAACATCATTATCCTTCATGGATTTTAACTCATTTTTCATGACATTTGACCACTTAGTGAAGTGAATGTTGAGCTTGGCCTCATTCAAGGATGTGGAGTCATCCTCTAGCCTTATGTCAAACTAATGCTCTTAAAGATAAACTATATAGTCATTTGTAATGACTGATCTCCTCTCCCTAGTTGATCTCCTAGGTATTTGTAGTTGAGAATTTTCAGGTTCTACCTCACCAGCATGATCTACTTTAGGATGAACTGTATATGTATCTTGTAAGAATGCAACTGTATTTTCATCTTGAAGTGAAACAGCTACTTTATCATTTGGAACAATTTGTCATGCGTATAATAATATGTTCTTCCTTAAATATGAAATCCTTATATAGTTGACTCCCACTGTTCTGAATATTCTCAAAAAAATTTAGCAATCCGTCTTTATGTTCTTAGTAGAGGAACAATAAAACTTAAAACCTTTATACCTCTCAGAATATCCTACGAATAAATAGCTAACTGTCCTTGAGTCCAACTTCTTCTCATATGGTATATATAGCCGAGCTTCCACTAGACAACCCCAAACATATAGATGCCTAATACTGAGAGATTTCCCAGTCCATAACTCATATAGGGTTTTAATTACTGTTTTACTAGGTACTCTCTTAAGAAGGTGACAACCATCTTTAAGGCTTCACTATATAATGACTTTGATAGAATAGTGTGAGCTATCATGCTCCTAATCATGTCCTTTAGTGTGTGATTTTATCTCTCAACAATACCATTTTGACGAGGTCCCTGATATGGTGTACTAAGTGACAATATCACTCTTTCAGAAATTAACAAATGGTGCCGTATATCTACCTGATCTGTCGTAGTACTCACTACCACGATCAGATCTAACGGCTTTAATCTTTCTATTCAGTTGTTTTTTCAACTTCAGCTTTATAGATTTTAAACATGTCCAGTGATTGGATTTCTCATGGAATAAGTATAGGTACACATAACAAGAGCAATTATCTGTAAAAGTGATGAAATATTCGTGACCATTCTAAGAATCTTAGGGAATGGACCACAAATGTCTGTATATACGAAATTTAAGACACCTGAACTTTGTCTAGTACCAAACTTTCTAATGTTTCTTTAATTAATTTTCGCTTAGTGCCTAAACTATTCACATATAGAGATTCAGTATATAAAGCATTAAGTTTTAATTTATATAACCATCAATCAAAATTCTAATACCAACAACTTTAAATTTGGAAAGTAGATTAAGCATTTCATTATCAAGAGTGACAGTAAAACTAGATCTGTCTAACAAATAAAATAAAAATATGATTCCGCCTAAAAGGACAGTACATATAAAGTCTCATCTAAATCTAAAACAAAAATCAGAATCTAATTTAAGCCTACATACTCTAACAACTTCAATTGCAACTTTATTTTTATCACCCATGTATACGTATCGCTCAGCTGGGCCGGGCCTCCTTTGGGTTTGAAAGTTTCGCATTGAATCGCTTATGTGAGTTATCCTTCAACCTTCAATCAAGTGGCACTAAAACTAAATTAATTTCAGAACAAACATAAATATGAGATTTACCCGCTAAATAGTCATTTCTGGTACTTTATGAAATCCTTCTTGAGGTGGCTTACTTTCTTGCAGAAGAAGCATGCAATGACCTTAGGCTTCTTATCCTGCACTTTTGCCACTTAGGATCAGCTTCTGTAGTGGTGTTTATGTTCCTCCCTTTAGTTACACTTTTTCTTTTCTTATTAGAAGTGTTATCCTGAATGATTAGTGAGCACTTTCAATCTTTACTTGTTTCAATCTCTTTTCTTTCTGGACGCAGTGACTAATAAGCTCAATGAGACTCCACTTTCCCTTTGAGCATTATAAATAATCTTGAAAAGGGTTATACTTTATAAGAAAAGAGATTAGAATGAAGTGCACTAGAATCTTTTAGAGAGTTCCAATTTCAGTGCTTTTAGTTTAGTAACAGGATTGGACATCTCCATAATATACTATCTTATATTTTCTTTACAGTTGTAGCGCATATTTATCAGCTTGCTAAAATGCATTTTGGTGTCAACTTTATCCGATTTAATAAATCGGTCGGCTACTTCAACTGAAAAACTCTTAGCACTAACTTTATCAGGCATAAAACCCATAATAGTAATAGAAATAATATATTTTATGACCATTAGACACATCCTATAAGACCTCTCCAATTTATCATAATTGGCCTTTTCTTTACTGAATTTTTGTTAGTGATAGCAGAGGTTCATCAGTCCTTAAGGTGTAGTCTAGGTCCATGAATTTAAGAACGATCTTCTGTGTGGTCTTACCACTTCTTAAAGTTTGTACAATTCAATTTAAACTACATAAGTGTACAATTTCTCAAAAATTTAACATAAACATTGCATTTAATAAAATTCTACTGTAATAGCCATAAAAAAATAAATTTTAGAAAATGCAACCAGTTTAACTGATAGAGCTGCCGGTCAAACTTTCAGAACAAGTTGTGTCTCTATATGCCAACACTGTACTGGCCCAAATAGATATCCTAAAGTCTAGGTCCTATGTAAGAGAACAGTCTTTCTTTGGGCCCCTGTCACTTTATAGGATTGCTCCCAAGATTTAAGTAATCTATATTAACCATATAATATATATAATGACCCGACCATAATGACAACTTTCCTTTGGCCGATTGCCACACGCTTGGGCCACGTAAATCTACACATCTGGATTCTTGTTTGGCCATCGGACTAGTTAATGAAGGTAATGCAATATGGGCCTATAGTTTGACAACCTTCCTTTGAACCGATTACCACACACCAAGATTCTCCCACTTGCATTACAAGTATCTGAAGCCGTACATAATTCGATCAAATAATAGTCTTCCTTTAGGCCGCCATTGTCCGCACGAACTATATAGACAATTAAACTAGCTCTTTTAGAAATTCTTTAACTTGAACATGTATATATCTTTATCTGTGTGTTATTAACTGTAATAGACATCAATATGCATCATACTAAAATAATATAAGCAATAATATAAATATTGATGAAGCGGAAGCATGTAAGGGTTCACATAATCATGATAAACAAACACTTCAATACCTTCTTTATGTCAACTAACTATTGTTTTGTCATGTATATTTCATGTAATATTGTAGTGCTCATCAAGAGCTTCGAAACGACTGTTTACGTGCTCAAAACAGAAGTCGGATGAGCCTGTAAAGACTAATTGAAGTTTTTATTGACAAAATGGGTCTGCAGTGCTTATCGGGTCTGAATTAGACCCGACCCGCAATGGTTAAGTTATTGGTTTTCTTAATGGGTCAGCTTTAATGAACTGGATAAAATCCAATAAATTTAATGTGAGATTAATTGGGATTAAGTTTCTTTATTTGATTAGAATTCTATCACAAAATTTTCCTAAAAGACTAGAATTCTATCTCAATCCTAAAACCCAAAATAATCTCAACAATTTAAATTTAAACTTTATATGAGATTAATTAGGAGTAGTTTCCTTATTAGATTAAAATTATGTCTCTAAATTTCTACACCTAACTAATCTCATAATCCCCTTAATTAAGAAACCCAAAATCAAATAAATTTTTTTTAAATCGTTTTGCTCCATGTATAACACCGGGGAAAAAAATGAAAAAAATTAAATCAAAAGACAGTAGGGCGCGGGGGCCATGGTGCCCCAAGGCACCATGGCCTGCATGCAGGCACACACCTGCATGCGCAGTATCCCTTTTTTTCCCTCTTGGACGCATGCATGCAACATGCAGGCATGCACGCGTCCCGCCACACACAGAGGCAATTTTTTTTAAAAGAATCAAAAAATAATAACACAGATATTTAAATCATAAAAAATATATACATGAATTTAATTTAATCTCCCATTTAATTCAATTATTTGAGATACAAAAAAATAATCTTTATTGAATTAAATACAGAGATTCATAATTTTCATAAATCGAGATCAAAAGGTAATTACTTTATATCCCGATGATCTGATAAAGAGGAGGCTCTGATACCAATTGTTAGATCTAATTTTATGCCATACAAGATCTATACATATACTGTAAGTCTCTTTATCATAGTCAAAGGGAAGGAGAGTTTTAGGCATACCTGATTCCATCATGAAAGGGATGTCTAAGATTACACGATCTCGAAAACGTCGGAGTTGAGAGAGAGGATCCTTCTCTCTAGCCACAAGTTCTCTTCTTTATCTTTAGAGGAGATGAGAAGCCTCCAAAAGAGAGATGGTTATTGTTGGTGAGGGGGAACCCTACTCATGATATATATAGTATCAGAAATCCTAGTTCAACTCATCATAGATCTAGGCCCTTAATTTATAACACGAGTTTTACACGTGTAGATGAGTACCATATTTTAATTTAAATACACTCATAGCTAAGTGTAATTGAAAACGTGTCTAGACCCAAATCATTTAGGTTTGATCAATTCTTTGTTGGGTCAAATAGCATAGGTTAAGTGAGCGGGTGTAAATATCCAATTGACTTGAGTATGCCCAAAATAAATTAGACTTTAAAACAAAAAATAAGTCTAACAGCATACACAAAGTAATATAACATTTCAGATATGTATGCATAAAAGTGAACCTCTTACATATGCATAAAAATAACTTAATATTTCATATATGTATACATAAACAACCATCCACCCGTCCAATCCTCCATCCACCAATGAGAAACACATGTAGTTACAGCAAACTAATATATATAACTCTAATATAACTCCAAATTATCTCTCCTTTTTGTTTGTCAACTCATTAATAAAGGGGTTCAAGACTCTAGAGTGAATAATTTAAAGACAATTTTTCTTCTTCATACATGCCATATAGACTTATGAAGAGAGAAGAGATTAAATTCCTCCTGCATACGTGCATTATATAGAGGAAAGATGTTAAGCTCTCCAACACATAAACACATATGCTATGTAGAGAGGAAATGTTAAGCTCCCCTTATACAAATGCATTATATAGAGAACAAATGTTACGTTCTTCTTTATATAAAACACTCATCATAAATCAATACATAGAGGAAATATTAAGCTCCCCTTGCATATATGCAAAGAGAAAAAAATTTCTATAAAACATATATTTTAAAATTTTTGCTAAAAAACTTATTACTAAAAAAATTTAAGATTTTAAAATATTTTTTCACATTTTAAGAACTCATATGCAAAGAAATATGTGCGCGTGTCTTGAGAATGTGGAAATATGACTCAAATCACACATATTTTTTTAATTGCAAGCTTTACTAAATACAAATTTAAACAAACACATACACACAGACATCACAAATACACAAGCTACAAGAGTGCAAATAAATGTCAAAATTCTTGATACCAATTGAAACTCTTAGTTTTAAGTTAATTAAAAAATAGTTTTGACACCAATAGAAGAAATCTTGATGCCAATATATAATTTAATAATTTTCTCCCCCTTTTAAGATACTAAAATATCAAAAACATATTATGCCACATATAACACCAATTTTTCAAAAAATAATTTCAAAAATAAAATTTATCAATGAATTATGTCATCAAAACTCAAAAGTAATTGATAAAGAATTCTAATATCCAAAAGAGATGCATCCATATAAACAAATGACATACATGAGAGTAATTGCTCTTCCTTAATATATACTAAGTTATGAGGTTAAATCAAAATATCACACAAATCAAACATATGTATGTAAATATCAACAAATTTAGATTATTCATATATAAACTAATCTTGGAAAGAGTACACAAGAATCCTATATCATTAAAATTATGTGTGTAACTCATATTATATGCATATAAATCAATTTGTGTATACATAGATATGCACAAGCTTGCTAAAAACAAAATCAGTTTCTACAAAATTCAAGTTTGTAGTAACTAAACTATGCTAAAGTAAGATATTACTATAAAACTCTTGTCAAATATGAATTTTCAAAGAGAATTATAGTTTTAAACCAATTTAAAAAGTAATCTTGATAGGAAAAAAAATCTTTGTTTCTTTTATTTTGGAAAAGAATCTTAAATCAATTGAAAAATACATCACAAAGATTTTCATGATACTAAAAAAATCATGATGGAATATGTTTTATCATAACCCGTATCATTCATATAACACATGCATAAGTTCTAATTTTCTAAAATATCTCATATACTCTTGCGAATATATATATATATATATATATATATATATATATATATATATATATATATATATATATATATATATATCACATAAATTATAACTTTAAACTATATATGACTCATAAATTTCATATATGTATGAAAAAAATTGCATTTCCATGACTAAACTAGAAATGAGTATACAAGAATCATGTGCGTATCAAATTCATGAAACAAAGCAATTTAGTACATACAAATTTCACAAGATATGAAAAGAGTCATCGAAACCCATAAAAACATTTTCATAGGCTAACACAAATATATATGTGCGCGCGCTCGCGTGTAAGAATCATCAAAACTAGGATACCACATATACAAATAAACTTGAATTGAGTACAAAATAGTTATATATCATATATATCACATATCATATGAATTTTCATAACCTATACATCAGCTCTGTAAATCACAAATGAATATGCAATAATTATCAATACTATGATATATATCTAATTGAAAATACTTGATAATATAAAGTTGAGGATGTATCAACACACACTTTATTTTGAAAACTAAACTCAAGTATGTAAAAGATATATCATTGAAATTTTAGTCATAAAACTCAATATCCTATACTTATAAACAATCAAGCAAAATATTTTCTAAGATAAAAGAAAGAAATATACCGATATCATTGTGTTTTCTAACTTCTCCAAAAGGTAGTCATCCCACCTTATCTCCTTGATAGCGATGCAAACAGATGAGTATTATCCATCAAGCGTCGTTAACATCGATTATTTTTGCATTATCTAGTCTAAACTTTTTTGATCAACTCTTTGGTATACTTGACTTGATTCAAGAATATCTCATCACTCTATTGTTTGATTTGAAGGCCAAGAAAGTAATTTAGCTTTTCCATCATGCTCATCTTAAATTCTTCTTTCAACCCATTTCAAATTCTTTGCACAAAGAATAATTAGTAGAACAATTATAATATCATTCACATGTATGAATAATTAAAATATTATTTTCAACATGATTTGTAAATAAAATAGTATCAATTTTGCCCTTAACAAAACCCTTTTCTACAAGAAAATTGCTAGATCACTCATACCAAGTTCTTGGAGTTTGTTTTAAACCATAAAAAACTTTCTCCAATTTGAACATAAACATGTATGCACGAATCTCTCATACCAAGTGTTAAGATATAACTTATATCACACATATATATGCACAAGATTGTAAATTCAAATTCTATATTTTTAGCATATTCAAGTTTTACAAATACTAAATTGTGTTAAAACATGCACAGAAACATGCACGAAAATATGCACATGCATGCACAATCATAAACACTATATTTATATATGCAAATTTCAACAAAACTAGCTTATACATGTAGAAATACATTAGAGTGTGCGTAGTTGATGTATCTCACTCAATTTCAAAATTTTCAAAGCATGCATCACAAACCATGTATGAATCAACAGGTTTCATATATACACATGTAACTCATAAATATATCTTATATTTCCAACAAAGAATTCATGTATCAACTTGTATATCACCAATTTGCATATGTCACGTATATATCATTAACAAAAATGCATATATTATCATATATGTCACTAATTAACATATATTATGTTCATAAATATCAATAATGAATACAAATCAATATACAAATTTGCACAAGTAGCATATTATTTACACAAACAAAGTGCAATTTAATCCTACCCTCAATAGAACTATTTTATAAAAAAAATTATAAAAGTTTTTTATACCAAGCATGAGGTGGTTGTTTCAAAGTATAAAGTTTTCTATAATTTTGAACGTATGATCCAAAAAAATTTATTGTTTTCAAAACTTGAAAATTATAAACTTCCTCCTTAATATAATCATTTTGAAGAAACAATTTTATCATCTTTTGAAAATATAAAATTATTTTTGAAACTTACAAAGTCAATAACTAAACTCATCTTTAAGACTAATCAATATATCTTTGGATAGTATTTTGAGATAAAAGGTCTAGGTTTTCACACTCGCTTTGAGCTTGAACTCTACTCATGACTTCTCTTTATACGTCACCAAAAATTTGATCTTTTGGAGGGTCTTTGATAAATCTCTTTCTTGATTGGAGTCGACAAGATTCATCTTTTTCAATACATCTGACAGTGTACCTTTTGATTATCATCTTCTTGTGGTGAGATGAGTTTTGATTTGTTTGTCTCTTGCAATTTTCTCAAATCATGTAATAGCCCGATACTTTTAATCCTATTGAATGTTTTAATATTCAATTATGAAAGAATATCCGATAATTAGAAATAATAATTCTAGTGATAATAATTTTATGGAATTTATATGAAACGAGAAATAAATATTCTTGTAGTCTAATTATAATAAATTGTTAAGTACAAGTTATGTAGCATTCAGATTTTTTTTTTATATTCATGAATTAGTACTATAATTTTCAATTTCTAATTTAATATTATAATATGAACTTAATAATCTAGGTGATCATAATTTTTGATTTATGGGGAATTAGAAATAAAAAAATTTCTAATTTAATTTATAAAGATGGAAGTATAAAAGAGATTGGTTAAAATACATACTCCACTAACCATACACACTTAATTAAACAAAGTGCAAGTTAGTGTAGGGGGTAGGTGAGTATGAGAGGAGGGCTAGGATACTCTTGATTTATGTAAGGACACTTGGAAAGAATGAAAGTTGTGACAAACTTATAATTAAGCCTGAATTGAGACCTTTAACTTCAGCCAAAATTTCTCATCTCACATTCTCTTCTTTCTCTCTCAAACTCCCCATGGAAGAACCCTAGAAGCCATCTCTCCTCTTCACACTAGAACCCCAAGCTCTCTCTCTCTCCCCCCCCCCCCCCCGCTTCCTTTCTTTCCTTCCTTCATCCGAGGCCAGAGAAGAAGGGGACTGCCACCCGCAGCCGCGCCCAGGCTAGCTACGCCCAGCCGGGGCCGGTCGTGCCGAGAACGAGGGGGAGCCGGAGGAGGAGGAGAGGTTCATCTAGGGCAAATCCAAGTTTTGGGGGGGTGAATTTAACCCAAGATCTGAACTTTTTGGGGCTTATTTCACCAATTATACAGGTAAATTTTGACTGAATTGTAACAGAGAATCAGAATAATAAAACAGCTTTTAACCCTCAAGAATTTTGAATAATTTAGTACTACAAAGTAACCTTGATATTCTCTTGTGCAGGGTTATTGTTCGAGATCACATGGAATCAAGGATTGGCGAAGAAATTCTCGAAAGAAGGTGAGAACTTGATTAATTAAGATTACTAATAAAATGAGGAGATTGTTTGAGAACTAGAATATCCTAATAGACTATAACTATATGATGGTGATTATGAATTTAATCATAGTATTTTTTAATGCATGAACCTTGAGATACTTATACGGATACTAGTAGCTATATGATAGTGAGTTATTATTAATACTTAGGGATGGGTAATGAACTCAATGAAGGATAGTAATTAGGAACATTATAGTTATGCTAGAATCGTATGATAAAGAATAATTGGATATATTCTCAAATACGTAAGAAACCAGTAGTAGTAAATAACTAAGAAATATTTCTCTTGTACAGGAGATCTTGTAGTAGTGATCCACTTGAAATTCATATATTTTTTGTATATGTAATGTTGATTGCTACTAATACTAAGAATATCAAATTAGGGAGATTTGACATACCAGCGTCCAATGTGGTGTATTCTGAAGTAGGGGTATCACCCATCGACAGATTGGGTGCGTCTTTTCTAGATATGGGCTCCTACCCGATTGACGATCTGGTACTTCCAATGTGGGAGCAAGCCTAATAATAAAGTTGTCCTCTTGTGCAGGGGATATCCCGTCAATGGAGCTGTCTCTCGAGTGGGAGCACATCCAATCATTAGAATATGGAAGAAACCCAGAAGAGGAAAACTGTCAGGGGTTTATTCGCCTGTAGGTTCAGATGAGGGGAGCCCATAGGCTAGTGTCTATGTTTCGAGTGGGGGCACATCTCATTAGCAGAACAAGAGACAGGGGCTGTGAGAGGGAAATTCCTCCGCAAAGTGGGGGACTCTGAGTAGGGGCATATCCCATAACGGAGGGTTTGAGCTCCCGTAAAACTACCGTGAAAGGCCCATAGACATGTCTCCTTTGACACCTTCAAGTGGGGACGCATCCTATCAATGAATGTACAGACACGATCCTTCGAGTGGGACACATCCCAGCAGTAGAGCAGTCGTATTGTTGTCTTCGAGTGGGAGAAATCTCATCATAGGGGTGAATGGATGGATGGACGTCGGAATCACCTCGAGTGGGGGATACTGATCAAAAGAGGTTTTTTTGGCTGCCTCGGAGTGGGAGCACATTCCATTATTGGGGCGTGTAGCTGGATGGGCGTCCGGACCACCTCCGAGTGGGGGACACCCCGTCAATGGGGGGTTTTGTTGGTTGTCTCCAAGTGGGAGAAATCCCATCAGTGTGGTATGTGGAAGGAAGGATACACTGCAAAAAGTAAAGCATTAGGTAGTATTTTATTCTCATAAATGTAATATATAAGGATAGGATTGAAGGATGTACACTATGTATGGAGCCTGGGGAATCAGCCGATCATCTTATACTGGGCGATTAACTCCGGAGGAGGCTGTGTACCAGGTTGCTGGTAAATTGCCTCGGGAGTGAGGACGTACTCCTTGAGAAAAGCCTTTTTGAATCAGTTCCTCAAGTACCTTCAGAGCGCCCATCAATGAATGGTTTGGTGCTCTTTATAGTCAATAGAGGCAGTACTCCTCTGACCCGGGGAGTTAAGGATCGTGTTGGATGGCTTCAGGTGTCTGACCACCCATGGTTGATTCTTGATGGTGTTGAATACCTCGTTGATTGAGAGCTTTAATGAAATGAAGTGTTCTGTAGGCCTATAGCTTTAGATTGGCTTCGAGGAAGGATAGAGAGTGCTTGCTTCTTGTAAAGAGGCTGGCCTCAAGACTGGTATAGAGCGTGCTCGAGAACTTCATGACTAGACTTTGATTTCCCTCCAGCATCGCTTGCCTTCACTGGGTGGCTGGAGGAAGATTTCATCACCTCCTCTAGTTGAATGTATGGCAGTGCTCGGGAAAGAATCCCACTTATCTTGGTGATATTATACTTCAGGAGGTGCTTATACAAGGGATGAGTGATCTACAGCCCACTGATGACGCGAGTGCGAATACCTCCTCACCACAGTTCGAGACTTTGGCCAGATGACTCTGGAAGAAGTTGATGTAGGACTTGAGGCTGTCTCCGCACCTCATATTGATGGAAAGGAGGTGATGGCTATTCCTCTTAGCTTATTGACGAGAGGTGTATTGTGTGAGGAAGACTTCGATGAACTCCGAGAAATTATGGAGAGAGCTTAGTGGAAGTGAATATAACTATTCTGATACTGCGTCTTTCAGGCTGAAATAAAAGGTAAGGCACATTACTGGGTCATTGCGGGAGTATAAAACCATCTTATCTTAAAAGTGTCAGATGTGCAGAACTAAATCGCTCGCTCTGATGTAATTATCGAAAGTGAGAGTAGAGAATTTCCTTGGAAACCCACACTCATGTATATCTTTGGAGAGCGAAGAGTCGTGGAGGTGAGTGGATGGGATCAGGTGACGAGGCAGTTTGGCCTTCACGATTCACTTCTGGATCAGCTCGTCGAGGGCGTGGAGACTCAAAGATCCTCTATTCTCGGGGTCGCCTTCTGCCTGTGAGGAGTTGTTCTAATGGTCTGTAACTTGAGTTTGGAGTTGTTGGTTAAGTTGCTTCAGCGCCTCTTGCTCGCAGAGGATATTCTTATGTTCGAGTGCCATCTGTTCTCACTCACGATCACACTATTGTTGTTGTTCCTTTATTTGTTTCTTCATCTCGTAGAGTATCTAAAAGAGCTAGTTTTCTTGTGGCTGAGGCGGTTCTTGTGGTGTGATGGAGTCGTGTCCTCGACGCGCGATTGATTGCTGGTTGATTGGGGGTCATGGCCTCAGTAGTTGCTTTGGCCTTACCTTTGGAAGTTGCACCGTCGATGATTCTCTTGTGTGAGGCCATTATCAATTCAGCAGGGGCTTTTTGAGGAAGGTTTTTGAGGGAACAGATTTTGAGTGTTGGAACTTGTTCTTAATGAAAGCACAAAAATGCGGTAGAGATTTTCTGACACGATTGATCGAGCGATTAATTTCGCACCGAGAGGGATGAAAAATAATTTAGTGATTCACACAGAGAATAAGCAAAGACACAAGATTTTACGTAAAAATCCAATTTGGGAAAAACTGCGGGGCGGGGAGAGATTCATTATTTTCAAAGGATTACAGTGAACTCTACAAAGTTAGAACTCTATTTACAATCTCTAGCCCAATAAAGAATGACCCTTTCTTCGTCCAACTCTTAGTGCATAAATATATAAGAATCGTTATAGCTGATGTGAGTCATGTGGATTTCTATAACTGCATGATTTACACGTTGGAATTTTTCGTAACGGCTGGGATTATGCTTGATTTCTGGAGTGATTCCTACTAAATTCTGTAGCAGTCTGCATAGGGATAGGAGTTGTTCACATTTGAAACATGGATGAGATGGTAGAATAACGCTCTTCATAGATGTAAGCGATGATCAAGGGGGTCAGTTGGTGCATCTGTTTTTCTCGGGATGGGAGGAATTGACCTTGAGATAGTTGAGCCCTCGAGAGAAGTAGTCTCGCAACCGTCAGATCCTCGAGGGAGGAGCGACCTCAAGTATGGCAAGATGATGCTTCGGGGAGATGTCCTATTGGCAAATCTTGTCATCTGTCTTTGGAGAAGTACTGGTAAGGCGGGACACATGTTACTATCCTGATGCAGATCAAAATCTGACCACTACATTTGTGTTACACGTGTTCATGTGTGAATCAAAATCCTTTTTAGTCTTGTTGTAAGAAATAGTTAAATCTTCTTTTTCTTTTAAAATAATCTTTAGTTTAGATATTAAAGTACTACTTTCCTTTACAAGTTTTAGATGCTTAATTCTAAGTAAATCATATTTTTCATTACTTCTTAAAATGCCATAGCCATTTCATCAAAATTAATTTCTGCATCATCTATGAGTTCAGATTATACCTTATGCATGTTGTCGCCTTGTGCCACAAAACACATGTTGGTGGTGTCAACCTCTTCATCTAATTCGGTCTCTCGAAACATCCCATGTAGCTTTCATTGTACTCTTCTTGTATGGTTTCTTTGACGTGGAGGCCTTGAATGTAACATTCCTCTTTTTTTTGTAATTTATTGCCTCCCATGCTTGGTGCTCCATTTCATGGGTCTTCAAGTTTTCCACGAATGCTATGAAATCTATCTTCTTGAAATCGTTTAACTTTTTTAAGGTGGTTGTCTTAACCTCCCACAATTTGGGAAGTGATTGAATGATCTTTCACCCTTGTGATCATTGGAGTTTGATTTACATAGAGAAATGAGACCATTAATATTTTACTTAAATAAGTAAGCATATCATCTATAGACTCACTCTCATGCGTTTAAAAACTTTCGATGTGAGTAAATCAATCTTCGCTCTCCTAACTTGAAAGGTTTCCTTGTGTGTGATAATCAAAGTATTTCAAATCTTAAATGCATACTAACAATTTTTACTTTAGAAAGTTCATTATAATTAAGGGCAATCATTAAGGCATAGGATGCCTTAGCGCTGGCTTCGAATGTCTTGGAGACATTCTTGGGCCAAGGGCGGTTACATGGTCAAATTCTTTAAATTCTTTTTCTAAAGAGAGGAAAGTATTCCTACCAAGATATTTTAGAAAAAACTTCAACTTAATTTTTCATATGAGAAGTTAAGACCATCAAACATAGGCGAGGATTTAACACTAAAATCATTTTCATAAGATGTCATGTGTGTAATGACAAATAAGTGATTAGCAATAAGGATCAACTCTTAGGTGGTTAAAACTTAAAAATAAAAGCACTAGCTTTGATACCAATTGAAAATCACCTAAATGGGTGAAGAGATGGTGCTAATCAATAATACAGAATTAAAAAATTTAACTTGCAAACAATATTAACTATAAATAATATGCTAAAGTGATGAAGAACAAGAATAATAATGTAATACCCATATTTTGAAATACATGAGTTAATAATATTTAATAGTATTTTATTGTGTATTTGTAATTTACATTAATTATTTTCTGATGTATTTTACTATTAATTGTCATTCATTACTATTACCTTTATTAATTATTGTAATTATGGTTATTAATATTAATTATTGTCTATTATTGTTATTATTATTTTTGTAACAAGTAATTAGTATTGTTGTTATTTTTTTTTCATATTTTTCCAACCCAAACCTTGCCCATGATCCAAACCCATTACCCCAAATCAAATCCTAATCCTAACAACTAAATTCTAAATCTTAACTAATCTAATCATAACCTAATCCTATACCCATCTCCTCCTCCCGCTTCTTCTCCTTACTTGCGTAAGATCACCCCCTCCATCTTATGGTCGGCCTACGCAAGCCACAGCCGAGCCAATCCCCTCCTTCGCCATCACCGGAACCTTCCGCTCCTCCTTCTATCTCCAGCGCCACTCAACAGAATCTCCCATGGTCTCCGCCTTCTCCGTCGACCTCCCTAGAGCCCAATCTCTTCCCTTCATTGCCGGTGAACCTGTTCTCCTCTCTCGCGAGATCCGCGGAGCTCTGCCATGCACATCTTCCCCCTTTCCATGAGTGGTTCTTCCCTCTTCATATATATCTCTCTCTCTCTCTCTCTCTCTCTCTTGTTCATTTAGCATGTGAGGTGTTTGTTTGTATTTTGGGTGTGAGTATAGGTAAGTGTAATGTGTGTATAATTAAGTGTAATGAGTGTAATTATGAATGAATGCGTGTGTGTGTGGATATTAATGTGGTGTTGGTTTGTTGGTTTATGTTTATGCGTGCGTGATGTGTGTTTAGGTGTGTGTAGGTAAGTGTATTATACGAGCTATATTATATGCTTGGATGAGTGCATGAGTGTGTCTGTTAGTATCTAAATGTATGTATGTATGTCGGTATGTCATGTGTGTGTATGCACGTGTGGTGTGCGTGTGTGAGTACATGTCTGAGTGTGTTATGTGTGTATTAATTCCCCTCCCTCTCTGTGCATGGTTGTGTGTTACAATGATTACGGACTCGTTCATGCGATTTGAATTCGGTAACGGGAGATTTGAATTTCTGCCCATTATGGACCCGATACACTGGCGATTCGAAGACCGACCCATGAGACAATTTGGAGATCCTTACCGGTTCGTGCAGTGCAAACCAGACGGCGATTCAGACCCGAAACTGTGTCATTTCATGTGAATGTTTGTTTTTATATTATTTCCTTACTTTACTGTTGCTAGTATGAGATCGTGTATCTATTCGTATTATTTCACGTGATCGTCTAATATATTTTACCAGTATGATTATGTGTATCATTTCATAAGATATCATTGAACATTCTCTTTAATTATATTGCTTACCTGAGCGCTTATCAGCGTCATTTCATGTGTTAGTTGTTTGATCCTATTGGCTTAGGCCTAATATTGATATCTTAGACTGTTACATGTTTCGATTTACGGATTGACTGGTCTAGTTCATATTTGAGGATAGGTGGCCTATTTTTATGTGAAGTATTTGTCAGACAAATTGTTTGGTGATTATTCTGACCAATACTCATTTGGATATTGAGGACGTGTTATATATGACATTGCTTTATCGACAGACTATTTTACTGATACTTGGATCTGTGTATGACTTAGAGTGTGAATTGACCTGAGCTTCATATTCCTTTCATTAGATTCACGATTGATATGTATGATGGTTGGATTATATTCATATGTGTGAATATGATACCCTTGACTCTGATATATATGATGAGACTGACTTTTGGACTGTTAGGAGCTATTATTTCTGGATTCTCTCATTAGTGAGTTTGACTGAGTATTGATGACTTTATTGATATTGACTACTAGATGTAGAGATGATCTAGATTTCATATTGATCGAACATGTAACACTCTTTAGTTATGATCTAGATTTCTGTTGGATAAGTCTAATCTTAAGGATGTTCTACTAGTCATTTGTGATTTCGATATCCGTTGACCTAGTTAATCTTGAGGATATATCATGTGCTTCATTCTTGGCTTTTGATTAGTTCAGTTATTCAGTTATAGAGATAGAGTTATTGTGGGAGTGATTTCATTGATATCGGTAACCATATTATATATTTAGAGTTTGATAGCAGTTATTATTTGATCTCCTTATTAGTGACTTAGAGGATTAGAGTAGATTGATAGTAATGAGAGAATTGTGTTACTGATCAATTGAGCTTCGTGATAGACAATAAACTGAATACTTGATAGTTCACAGTGACTGTAATGAGATTATATATGAAGGAGACTTGTTATTGTTATCTCCTAGTGCAGATGGATGAGACTGTTTATTGATTAGTGTGCAGACTTGATATAATAATTCTTCATGTTACCAAAATTATTGAGAAAATATTGTCAGACCGTAACACATATATCGTTCTATTGTTTTACCGTTTACATGGTGATATTATTCTCATTGTTATTGTTAACACATTGACATTGTTACTATCACCATATCGTCTCAATAATTGAAATAACATGGATATTGGTTGTTCTAAATAATAATATAATAGACAACTTATATTGGGATTGAAAAAATTGATTGATGAGACAACGTATGTATTTTGGGTAGACCTAGATTACAGGTTACGCAGTCTAGATACAGTTCCACTGCAGGGTTTCGGGGGATGACTGGCATCCCATATTATTTTCATTATTATTGTTATTGACTATCTGCTGTAGGACCTGATTCAGCGCCAGGTGATTGGGTCGTGATTCCAGGTATGTACAGAACCCACTTAAAGCATGGATAATATCTTCATCTATTGATTACAATAACCTAGGACCCCGATTGGTATGTTTAGTAGGTGTAGTATGAGATGCGTCTATTACATGTGACAATTGGTGTTCGCTGACATAATTAATAATCACAAACTGTGTATGTTGTACTATTATTAACTTATTGTACTGTGACAGACTCCTGATGATACATATGACCTGATTGTACATTTGATTATAACATTTACTGACTTTATTATTGTTTATTTATGTCTGGCATGTTATTTCATTCTTATTCCAATATATATCTTCATAGTCTGTTTACACGTTATATGCACGTGCACCTTCCTCTTTATTTTTACACACTTATTGGGAGGTCTGACTCCTTGGATTACACATCCAGGTCTATGATTATTTTTATTGTTGATCAGGTATTAGGAAGGATCATATGTATTACGAGGAGTCTGATGTTTACTCTGTTTGACCCCAAGATATTCTTATTGTCCCTTTTTATTTTCAGTCATTTTCTTGATTCTCTATTTATTGGACTCAATGCTATTTCTATTCATTTATTCATCTGTTATTATGTGTGAAAATTTACATGGCATATTGCAGTGATATGGCTTTATCATAGTAATTATATAACTTGTTCAGGTTACTTTAGGCTTAGCGTGTATACGTGGGGTATTTTCCTCGCGTATATATGTCGCTGACGCGACTCTCTTTCTGCGTATTTTGAGAAGCGGGATGTGATAGAATTTTCTTGGTATCAGAGCCAGGTTCGACACTAAATGGACCTGATTCTTATCGGTATCTTGAAACAAGTTATATTTACACTACAATATGCATATATTATTCATACTATGATACCGAGTCCATTTGGAATCGATCAACCTCTCTTTGAAAATCCATCTCTTTAATCTTTTGATGTTCCTGATTCCAACTCTTCTTCCAGAATAGTTTAAATTCTCTTCTTGATTCTCATATTCATCTCAACTCTGTTTATCAGTTTTGTCTCCTGGAACCGGCCATTATATCCTAACTGACGACAGCGATCAGAGCACACAACGGAAGCGTGATGGACCCATATGCACAAATAATCGACATGGGAGCGAGAAGACGTCATTCGCGATGGATCATTCTTCTTTTGAGTCTCATCCTATTGTGTCCATTCTTAATCAATGTTTATTCGTTATCAGCGTTAATCCTCTTTTATGATTTCCATGCCTTATTGGAATTTCGAGGATAAAATTTTTATAAGGTGGGTAGAATGTAATATCTATATTTTGAAATACATGAGTTAATAATATGTAATAATACTTTAATGTGTATTTGTAATTTGCATTAATTATTTTCTGATGTATTTTATTATTAATTGTCATTCATTACTATTACCTTTATTAATTATTGTAATTATGGTTATTAATATTAATTATTAATTATTATTGTTATTATTATTTTTGTAACAAGTAATTAATATTGTTGTTATGTTTTTCAATTATTCCAACCCAAACTCGCTTGCCATGATCCAAACCCATTACCTCAAATCAAATCCTAATTCTAGCAACTAAATTCTAAATCTTAACTAATTTAATCATTACCTTATCCTAAACCCATCTCCTCCCCCACTTCTTCTCCTTCTCCCTTGCATGAGATCACCCCTCCATCCTATGGTCAGCCTGTGCAAGCCACAACCGAGACAATCCCCTCTTTCGCCATCGTTGGAAGCCATCTCTCCTCCTTCCATCTCCAGCGCCACTTAATAGAATCTCTCGTGGTCTCTGCCTTCTTCGTCGACCTCCCCGAAGCCGGATCTCCGCCCTCCATTGCCGGTGAACCTGTTCTCCTCCGCGAGCTCCGCCGGAGCTTCGCCATGCACGTCTTCCCCCTGTGTGAGTGATTCTTCCCTCTTCACTCATATCTCTCTATTTTATGTTCATTTAGCAGGTGTGAGTGTTTGTTTGTATTTTGGGTGTGGGTATAGGTAAGTGTAATGTGTGTGTAATTAAGTGTAATGTGTGTGTAATTATGAATGAATGTGTGCGCGCGCGCGTGCATATATTAATGTGGTGTTGGTTTGTTGGTGTATGTTTATGCGTGTGTAATGTGTGTTTAGGTGTGTGTAGGTAAATGTATTATGTGAGTTATATTATGTGCATGGATGAGTGCATGAGTGTGTGTGTTAGTATTTAAATGTATGTATGTATGTCATGTATGTGTGTGTATGCACGTGTGGCGTGCGTGTGTGGGTACATGTGTGAGTGTGTTATGTGGGTGTATTAATTCCCCTCTCTATGTATGGTTGCGTGTTACAGTTATTACAGACTCGTTCGTGTGATCCGAACTCGGTAACAGGAGATTCGAATTTGTGCCTGTTATGAATCCAAACTTGTTGCTCAAACTTTTTTGTTGTTCATATATATAATGCTAGGTCAAAAAAAGAGCTGTTAGACAAAGAGCTTCTAAAGGGTCCTTATGGTCTCTCGAAAATTGATAGCTCCCAACGGTCATAAATATAGCTTTCGAAAGCTCGACTTAAGCTTTCAAAAGCTTTAGCCAGTTTACAAAGCTATGAGAAAACTGCTTTCAAAAGCTTCATGAAGCTTTTAAAAGCTTCAAATAATGAAAATTGTTTTTTAATTCTTAAAACCAAAATTTTAATTTCTAAAAATCCACACAAAATTTTTTATTTTAAACACAAATTGACTCTAATATGTAAGGAATTTTTCCAGCATATATCCCAAACATTTAGACATAGTTTTGAGATATATATTTTAGTAAAAGCAAATTTTGCTTCTTAAAAAAAACTTTTAAGACACTATTTTTGAAATAGTTCTTGATTAAAAATAAGTATATGAATATATATATTTTTGAAGAAATTTTAAACAAAAAAACAAATGTGAATACTTTGTGTGTGCGTGCGTGCGCGCATGCATTTGAACTCTAAATTTCTAATATATGCTTTAACAAATTCTAGACTCACAATAACATTCTTTTGTAAAAACTTCAAGTCTTCATTTTGATATGTGTTGAGCTCTCAATTTGTTCTTCAATATGCCTTGGACATTAAGCTTCACCACACATTACTTCAACATTAAATCAATTGCTTGTTGAAACTTACTTTTACTCTTTAATTTTAAAAACCTGTATTCCATACAAACTATTCAAGATAATTAGTACTTAATCACATGAGCTTAGAATCATAAAAACTAGAGTGATTGTACCCTTGGGCCAATAATAAACAATATAAACAGGACGAGATGTCAGTCATCCCTGGAAATCCCTCAGTGGAACCCTATTTTGGCTCCACAATCTGTATCGTAAGTCCACCCAAAATATAAATGTTGTCTCAACTATCAATTTCTTTATCCGGTGTAAGTTATCTAATGTCAATGTCACCTAAATTACTGGGTCGATCAATAATAATGTGTATAACATATATGCATAGTAATAGAATTTTTTAGTAATTTTGGTAAGACTAACTGTGTCATTATCATGTATTGATTTTGTAAAATTGATTGAATTTTTCCAAGAAAAATCAACATAATGGTCAAAACTAATAATCTAATATTTTTTGATTTTTCACTATTTTTGGTTTTTTAATTATTTTTCGACAGAACAAACAATTAAAAATTCAAACAATTCAATTTCTAGAAATCAATAATGATTTACTAATAATATATTCATACTGATTTTATGTTGGCACAACTTGATAAATTCCAGAGCAAAATTATAATATCTTGAAAATTTGCAAATTTTCTAAATGCTTGAAATTAAATAAACAATTTAAATAACTAACATTAAACAAATAAATAAAAGTAATTTCATTAACAATAAAAAGCATAATTTATTTATAGAGGACAAAAAGCACTCACTTGAGTTTGCCATGGATCCAGATATCGAATTAGTCGGTTATTTTGGAATCCACATTCAATTTAATTAAATTTTGATAATTACCATAATTATTTTAAGAATGTTTAATTTAGATTACTCTGAGTAATTTGGCTGCCAGAATATTTTTATAGGGTTAAAAAATGTAGTTTGTGATTTTATAAATTTTTCTTGAATTTTCAGGCTTAATTTCCTAAAATTTTGTATTTAAATAAGCCTAAAATCATTTAAATTCCCCTTAACGAGTCTGGATCCTTTAACAGGTCTGGTTTTACGGTAATGAGACTGATTTTAATGAGTCTGTGCGATTGTGTAATTGTTTGCTACAGTAACAGGTCTGCTATAATAATTTTCTACAGCTGCTACAGTAATAAGTCTACTATAATAATTTTCTACAACTACTATAGTAATTTTTCTTATTTCATTTGAATTTAATTCTTTTTAATTAATTTGTTTAAAGGGTTCGGGTCGGGTTCAGTCGGATCGGATCTGTATTCTGTACAAACCTAATTGTTACTATCGGTCTGCTACTCTGGCAGAAAGTTAGCCTTGGCCAAGAGCACTGCTGGCTGAGGAATTGCCGCGGCTAGGACTGCATCGTGGCCAAGAGCTAGGTGATTTTAATGTAAAATTTTTTTCTAAAATTCTTAAAATTTATATTAATAATATAATTAGTTTGTTGATGTGTTGGACTAATTTATTAGGGTTTTAGGCGGAGTTTGTGAAACCATTTAGTGCGACTTAGGTGTTTGATGAAATGCTTAAGTGAAATGAAACTTACAAAAATGCAAAATCACTTTCTTCCCCTATCCAGTACGATGGTGATTGCCTCGGGTGAATTTGGAAAGAGAGAGTGAGGAGAGTGAAAATAAGATTTGCTTCTAAGTGTTTTCTTAGGAGAATAGCTCATAATATAATGTAGACCAACACCCCAGTTAAAACCTGGGTACAATTGGGACGTGGGGAAAGCTCATGGGTCAATTTTGAGTTGTTGATTTGAGGTTTTAATCAGTCAGATAATTGTTCAAAACTGAAAAATTGTCAGAAAATGAAGGTTTAAATTCTTTTAAAGTTTTGGATTCTTATGTTGGAGGTAGTTTAAATTTTTTTTCTTTCTTTTTTTTTTTTTTAAGTTTTATGAAGGTGGGCCCGCCTTTGGGCCCGAGCCTAAAGAGAAAGAAGGGGGAGTGTGGGCTCGGGCTCGGGCTCGGTCTCGGGCTAAATAAAATGAGAAGAGAAAGGGGGTGTGGTTGCGACTTACTTGTTTTTTATTATTATTATTTTATTAATTGTTATTAATTATTATTATTTTGTTAATTATTATAATCATTATTAATATATAATTGTTATTAATCATTATTGTTATTATAATTTATTCACTATTAATTAGTATTGGTATTTGTATCGAGATATTATTATTTAATATTAAATTATGGATTGGATATGGATATTATACATCTTCTCTCGCACTCTCTGATATTAATTATGTTTCTCATGTTTCTTTTAATCTTGTATGTGTTAGTGTTTGACTAAAACTCTTAATTTTTGTATATTCTTTTTTCCTTCTTGTACTTTTCAGCACCTTCAGATGAAGAAGGTGATTGGTGGCGGATATGAGTGAGATGGTATGTATTATTTTCAGTGCAGTAATCAATCTAAAGTAGGCATTTCTGCTAATGTATGTGATGAGTCTGCAATGCAGTGACACTGTTATCTAGGTCATGCTTCTTTAAAATTAATTAAATTATTAATTTCTTTTGTTAACTCTGTTCTGACAATTACAATGTGAGTCGTATCAGTTTGAGAAACATCATAGAACTTTTTTCTTCTAGGGTAGTTAACCGATATAGTGCTCTATATGAAGTAGTTTATACTGATATTTGGCGTCCTACTCGAGTAAAAAATGTGTCTAATTTTTCTTATATTATAACTTTTATTTATGACCATTTTCGTATAACTTGAGTATTTTTAATGAAAGATAGTTCTGAAATTCTATCTATTTTTCAAAGATTTCATAAAGAGATTACTACTCAGTTTAATTATTCGCTTAAGATCTTTTAATCTGATAATACTTTGGAATATATGCAACACGCTCTTCAAAATTATTCTGCTTCTCGTGGTATAATTCATCAAACTTTGTATGCCACGCACATCAAAAAAAATGACGTGGCTGTATGAAAAATCGTCATTTACTTGACATTGCTCGAATAATTCATATGCATATTCCTAAGTATTTTTGGCTGATGCAATACTTACTGCTTGATACCTAATTAATAGGGTTTCTTCTTCTGTTTTGGATGACAAAACCTCGTTATCAGCTCTTCATCCTGATAAATAGTTGTTTGAGTTACTTTTAAAGAATTTTGGGCATGTGTTTTGTTCAAATTTTAGATAAAGATCATGATAAATTGGATCCTTGATGAGTTCAGTGTGTTTCTCCAGGATATTCTCATACACAAAAAGCATATCGATGTTGTGATCTCTAAGGTAGAAAATATATTATATGATTTGTGCCAATGTCCTTTTTTTGAAAACACGTCTTATTTTTCAGACTCTTTGGGGTCCACTATATCTTATTTTGCCACTCTTGTTATTCCACTTCATGTTTCATTTGCACCTTTACCACTTCAAGTTTATCAACAATGTCCTTTGGGCATGTGTTTTGTTCAAATTTTAGAGAAAGGTCATGATAAATATATGATTTGTTATTCCACTTCATGTTTCATTTGCCCCTTTACCACTTCAAGTTTATCAACGATGTAAGAAGATTACTACTGATATGGATATCTTACTCTTCATCAGTCAATTGCTTCCACTGAAGTGTCTGAGTTTCTCATAGTTCTTCAAAAAGATACTCGTTTTTGCACTCATTCTATAAATGAAACATTATCTTTCTCTCATTTATCTCCTACATACTTTAGTTTTACAATCAAATTATTTTATATGAATCTCCCAAAATCTTATCGTGATGCTATGCTAGATCATGGATGAAAAAAATATTATGAATGAAGGGATGACTACTTTGCAAATGAAATATGAAGATTAACTTCACCACGAGAAAACAAGTTGTTGGTTGTCGATAGATATACAATGTCGAAATTCTCACCGATGGACAAATTGAGCGCTTAAGGCGGTTAGTTGTCAAAGGCTACACAGTATGATTATTTTGAGACTCTCTCTCCGGTAGCTCATCTGTATTCCGTTCAGATTCTTTTATCAGTTGTTGTAGTAAAACAATGACATTTGTATCAGTTAGATCTTCAAGAGGTGTATATACTTCAGCCTCCCGATTACGAGGTTTAGGGAGAGTCTAATAAGGTTTGCAAGCTAAAAATGGCAATCTATAGTTTGAAGCAAACTCTCCGAGTATGGTTTGACAAGTTCAGTACTATTGTTGCCCGTTATGGATTGCGACAAAGCTCATCTGATCACTCTATATTTATAAGATATTTTTTTGCTAGCACTATTATTCTTGCAGTTTTATGTTGATGATATTGTTGTCACGGGAGATGATCATCAAGTTATTATTCATTGAAAAAGTTTTTAAGTTCTCATTTCATATGAAAGAACTTAGTCTCTTGAGGCATTTTCTAGAGATGGATGTTGCTCGATTTTCAAAAGGTCTGTCTCAAAGAAAATATCTTACTGATTTGTTGGGAAAAAACTGGTACATTAGGATCTAAACCTATTAACACTCCTATGGATCTTAATTTGTTTAGATCAAAATATTAGAGAGTCGCTTGCTGATTCTAGAAAATGTAGACGATTAATTGGCAAACTAATTTACTTAATTGTTACTTGACCTGATATTTACATTTGTCATCAGTGTGTTAAATATGCAGAGTCTGTATCAATTTCATTGGACTGCTACTCGTCGTGACTTGAGGTATCTTAAACGCGCTCTTGGTAAAATATTGTATTATCATCCTTCATCTTATTTGGATATTGTGAGACATTCTTATGCTCATTGGGCTGGTTATCCTATTGATCGTCATTCCACTACTGGTTGTTGCACTTTTATTGGAGACAATTTAGTGCATGGTGATGTAAAAAATAAAATGTTGTTACTCGATCCAGTGTTGAGACTGAGTATCGAGCCATTTCTCACACAGCTTGTGAATTGATATGAATTTAATCTCTTTTTTGTGAAACAGACGTCATCTACAACAAGCCAATGGTGATGTACTGTGAAAACGACTATGTATATTGCTAATAATCTTATTTTTCATAAGCAAACAATGCATATTGAAGCTGACTGCCACTTTATTAGAAACATGGTGATGATACATCAGATAATCACTTCATTTATCATATCGAGTTGTCAACTTAGAGATATTTTCATTAAAGTCTTATCTTAAAAGAGTTTTTCAATTTTGTATAGCAAGGTTGATGTGATTGGCATTTATGCTCCAGCTTGAGGGGAAGTGTTAAAGTCTTTGATTATTATAGTTACATATTATGAGTCATATTGTAGTTACCAATTACGAGTCATGTTTCTATATATTATCACGAGTCTTATTCATATTATAAGAAGTAATTGTATTAGAATTAGAGGTTTCATTATCATGTAATTGTGAATCATGTATATTTGGGGTATTGCCCACATCAAGAATATACGAAAATCTCTTCTTCTAAAATTCTTACAAGTACTTTTAGAGAAATTAAAGAGGCGGAGAAGCTGGTGAGGATGGCCTGAGAGAGACAAAAGAATTAACTAGGGACGGAACTAATCACCCAAAGAAGGGATAAATTAGTGAGTTCTTTTAAAAAAAAAAATTAGGTTACTTAATAGAAACGTAAAGAGTATTCCCCTTCTATTCTCACATTTTTATGTTCAAATTGGAAACCACATTTTCATGACTCATTGATCAATTCTTAATTATGCTACTGTATATGATTAACTGACTGACATCATAATCTGCCATCTACAGTACAGAAGACAAGCTTGCTGATGTGGCTGCAAGCTTGACTGGAGTTAGATCTTATTGACAGTCAGCTGCTGACCTGATTGCTAGCATGAAATTAGAATGATAGTTGAGATGGACCATTTTCATGAACATTGTCTTTCTAGTGATGTCCATTTTGTTTCTTTTCACCTAAAAAATATATTCCCCATGAAAAACTTCCAGTTTGTTTTCCAAGCATCCACATGATTACTTGCATGCCAACCCATGCATCATGATGCAAAATCATTTATATCATTGATTTCCAAGCATCCACATGATTACTTGCATGCCAACCCATTCCTTGAGACATGCCATACACTTGAGAGATTTTCCAAGGCAAACCAATAGGTGGCAATTTGCCAAGCACTTGGAAGGGATTTGATGTTTGGATCCCTCAGTTGATGCATCCACATTTTGTGAGTTTTTCAAGAATAATTTCCGAGGGAATGATGAATGTAACAGTGAATTATAGGGTCTTTTTGTAGTTCAGTTTCAGCTGTTTAGTGAGTTGTACAATGATTCCTCCTATCAACTTGAGAGTTGGCTGCTGGTTTTGCCTATTTTCTAGTTAAAATTCTTTATGTTTTGGTGGTTGCGCAATGCAATTTGACACTCACATTATGTTCGCGTGGTTTGTTAGATCCGAGTGCTTTCTGAGTTGAAGTAAAAATTCAAGTGTTTGTGTTTGGCTCTCTTCAATCAGGTCAATTTTAGAAAATTTCAATGAACTCACTTGATAATTGAGTCTCTTTGGTTCTCGACAAGATGGAGTGAGGATGACGGAGAGCGTCGACAAGGAGTATGACGGACTGGGTTATTTTGGACTTAGCGGCATGATCGTCGCGACGCCGTTGACATGGCGCGGGAAGCTTGAGTATACCATGTTGCATTTTCCTTTTTTTCTCTGAAGGCGCAAATTTGTATTTGTACACCTTTGTAACCTTCATTCTTGGGATGTTTTGTTAATTACTTATTAATGGAACGTCAGGGGTCTTTCTGGCCTCACGTTTTTTTCTAAAAAAAACTCTCACTTGATAACTTAACAGAACGATGAAAAACTTTTTTAAACATACAATAAATTATGATTGATTTTCATAAAAAACCAGTGTTTTATAGTGGTTTTCTGCAATTTTCAAAGTATTTGGTAGGTTTTTGAGCTGAATATATATTGTAATTAGTATTCTGCACGTGTGAATATATATTGTAATTACTGCAGTTTAACTTAGGAACCAAAACACCATATTTCTTGTGATGTAAATAAATCATTGGGCTGGACTGTAAGTATAATATGTTCTTATAGAGTATTAACGGCATAAATGCACATTTTTATGGTTAATCTTAGGGGCTTGTTGGGTTAAGGGTGGAAGTGAAGAAGTGAAGAAGTGGTATTAGTTCTCTTTTAGGCTTGAGAATTGGCTAGTAAGTTTTCCGATATTTGGATGTTGTTAGGAAATGTGGTTTGAAAAATATTATCTCTTTTTTGGTGTTTTTTCGATGTTTGGATGATAATGTGGAATTGGAAGTGAAAAAAATAACCGCAAAATAATATTAAAATAAAAATTAATTAAGAAAAATAAAAATGGACTGTAATTAGAATGCAAGTGAGATTTACATGATCAAAAAATTAACTATTTTGTGCTACAACTTACTGCAAATGAGATTTACATGATCACAAAATTAACTGTAGCACTCTGAAAGTAAAGAAATGATTGTGTAAAAGAGAAAAGAGAAAAGGAAAAAAAGTTTTCTTATTTTTCTTTTTCGGTGTTTGGATAGATAGGGAAGTGAGCAATTATACTTCCCCATTTCTTTACTTCTGCCCACCTCCCTGCAACCAAACACGCCCTAGGTATCTTAAGATCACATGAAGTATTGGATTTAGCATTCTGCATGTGCACACCATGTCTCTTGTGATGCCCAACTACTGATAAATAGAAGATACATGAAATATTGGATTACACTATTCTGCATGTGTTGATAGCAACCACCATATTTCTTGTGATACCAAATATTGATGTAAGATCACAAATATTGTCATCCCAAAATATTGGATTACTATTATGCAGTTGAAGTGCCGCTGCGGCAATGGATGCTAATACTACCACGACACGAGCCACATGAAGAAGGTGGACCAGAGAGTGAGTGAAACTGAAGCCAAGGAGTAAGCCCAAAGGAAGATGACAGAGCATTCATTTTCCCCAGCCCCAAACAATTGAGTCATGGTACCTGCCAATGTAGTAATGAAAGATCTGAGAAATCAATTACTCAGAAGCAAGTGAGCTACTCAAAAGAGACCTGCTGGGGTTGGAAGTTATGGTTCTTTGTTGTTTTTCTCAACATACACTTTCAAGCACAGTAAAAGTGAAGGAAAAAGGCAAACTTATTGATATTTTAAAATCAGACTGATGATTAGTGTGTTCAGGTGTGTTCTTGACAATATTCATCTAATAAAATTCACTCATTTGCAAATGTCAGCTTTCATTTATCTCTTTTGACATCCCAAATCTTAGTTGAACTGATGATTTAAATAATTAGCAAGAGATTGGTTGCTAGTTCTATGTATGTGCACATCCACAAGTGTAGATAAAGCCATATTCAGCCATTCTGTTTATGATCACTGAGCTAGTCTGCATAATTAGCTTATTATTTATGGATTCAACCCTATTCTTTCAGAAGGTACAGACTTAGCATTGTTTGCTAAAAAATAAAAATAAAATAGAAAACAGGATGATTCATCTCTTGATGTGAGTATGATAACAAGTATGTGAATAATGTGATCCATATACTATCAAGTAATCAGGTTAAGGTGTGAAAATCATAGACCAGGTCCCTAGTAAGTCCAGGTTTGCTTTTGCATGTAAGATATACAATTGCTTCTGCGGATGGGTTGCAAAGTAAAATGAAAAATAAATAACCAGATTCCTTACCTTCCAATAATTGTGTTTTAGGCAAAAATGCATTACAATTTGCTCCAGAATGGGTTCAAAAATCAGCAAGGAACACAACTTATACAAAAAAGGAACTGAACGGCTAAAAATGAAAACTGATTGCCAAAAGTAATGCAATGAAAGATTCCTAAAATAAAACTTATAATATATCTACAAGTGCACCCAATTACTTATTAGCTGTGGTTATGATTTACATTCAAATATCATATTTATGTGGATGGGACTTACATCACCCCTATAGTTGCATTTAAGTAAATACTATCAAATTACGATCTATAAAAAAAATGTGAGCATACCTATGTTCATTGCAGGTGGAACACAATATTGAATCAGAAGTACAAACTGATATAAAGGATCAGCATGCACCAGGCCTAATCTGATTGCTCCTTTAACTATAACTATGCCTATCATAGGCAAGAGAAAATAGCGAACAACTATAATTCCAATAACGAGCGAGAACCGAATGCTAGACCCACGCAAACCTGGAAGCAGAAATGGATATAACTTTGTCAAAAGATCCTAAACAAAGTAGGCACATAAACTAACAGCTATTGTACCTTTGATGAGGTTTCCGCCCATTATCAGAGTGATAATTGGAATGGCTCCATCACTGCATTCACATTCAATAAAGAGAAAAGGAAAATCTTATAGAAATGATAGTTGCTTGAGTGCCAAAAGAATTAAGTATACAATAATCCATAGGATAAGCTACTACAGGCTGCAAGAAAGTTTTCTCTAAACGCGGGGGTGGGGGGGGGGGGGGGGGGGGGTGGATTATTTATAGGTTTTGTAAAGATCAAATTGCATCTGTTTACTCTCCAACAATTCGTGATTATTGATAGATGTGCAAATTTACATGTAAAACAAATTAACAGTGAAATACCATGTATAATAATACTGCACTGCCCAGAATTATTGCACCCATAGTAATCAGATGGTTGAATTGGTTCCTAAGGCGTCAAAGGTTTGGGAATACTCTAAGAATCCAGATTGATTCCTACATATGAAAACTTTTTTTTTTTTAATAAAGTGTAAACAAACTAAAACTCAAACATGAGCATTTGAATGTACATTCCTAATTTTCCTGTTTGGTCAGTCATTTAAATAAATGTACAAGCAAACATCATGACAATAAGAGTGATTTGTCAACTGAAGAAACCTTTTGAATTCTTTCTTCATTCTACAGTAAAATGACTTCTTGAAAGGTCTGAATAATAAATGATCATTTCTTTCTTTCTTCATATCTTTCAATTATTCAATTTGATGGGAAGTAGACTAATCGACCTCTCCTGCTAGACTCCGTACAGAAATTAAAAAATAAAGTAGAAATGTCTGCAATATAGAAATAGTAATTAACACGCAACCACAGACAAATTAGACAGTCACTTGATGACTAAATTCCAAAGAGTTGAGGTTTATGTTAAGAATTACCCAATAAAGAAGCTGAGTCTTGAATTACACGAAGAGAGGCACCATCGCCAATCAATGCTTTCCTCATCTGGGGTATCAGTCCAACAGTGAATCCAATTATCTGAAAAACAAAAGGAAATCAAATGTGTCTCACTTGCAGACCTTTGTGAAACAAGGCACCAAACAAAATTTAAATTTAAAAATCAAACTTCAATTTCCAGAATAATCTAACATAAGGAATCAGTCCAGTGGCATTTACTACTAAATATCCCAGGAAGACATGTTCTCATAGTTGCTTTCAAATTGTTCGAATCCAGAAAAAGTCCCGCAAATGACCTCTTCAACTTAAACTTTTCTAGCCATGTCAGACTACTATAATACTTAAAGTTCAATATATGCCTAAACATATCCTGGAGTTCATTTTGCGCATTAGATGGTGACAGTCTAGTGTTGTATATAAATATCTAGGGTTTTGTGCGAAAGCACAGTTATTTATGATCAATGCATGGAGGCGGTATACTATTGGTGATTTTCAAACTTGAAGTACTATCTCAAACTCACCAAATATGTAAGATCATCACTGATCTTGCGATCACAACTTGGAATACTAACAGATAAATTTAATTAATAACAAAAATAAGAAGAAGAGACCAACATCCCAGCAGGCAATGAATTCCTTCGGAAAATAGATAAAGGCTTCAAAAAACAGCTTGATTTAACACCAGAGAGACATGACACAACTAGATTTCTGTATTACAGAGACATGATAAAGGAAGCGACCTAAATTCACCTTTTCATTGACTACAGTGAGAAAATAGGGTGAAAGTAGTGAAAACAAGAATGATAGTACAAGTATCATCTCAGCCTGAGAAATAGCAGGGCAGAGTCTCCTCCCTCACCTCCCTTCCTCCCTCTTGAAGGGGTGGGGAAGGTGTTAAGGCCTACACAAGGAGAAACTCTCAGTGTGGCTAAAGAAGAGATGGAGTAGACGTAGTATTCGAAAATCTCACCTTTCCTATATTATGCATGTTGTATCAGATCTTTGTTGTTGTCGCTAGTCCAGCCTGAATTTTGATACAACTATTTTTGAATACTAACTTGAATACTTCTTCTCTATAAACCTTTGGTTATCTCATCATAATTGCACTGAGGTAATCTTGAATCTTCACGTGAAGATCTTGGGTTTGGTTCATAGGACCATATTTGTACACAAGTTATGTTCATCCGTGATACTTTATTAACATTTTCGCACCGATTGCATGGAGAACTTCCGAGCATCATAGTCTAAGCCATCCTGGTACTGAAGTCCCCATACGTTTAATTATGTTCATCCTCTCATTGATGCACCTCTATGTTACTAAGCTTCTCTGGTTTTGATGGAGCGTGATCTCAAAATTACCATGAAAAAAAATCCGTAAGCAGATTCTTAGGGATAACTAGATCAAGTAAAAAACATGAAAGAATCAGTGTATGTCAAAACACTTCAAAATTTACTCATACACTTTATCGCCAGGATCATACCATTTCACATGCACCAGGCCCATTCTTGCCAAAATCAATGGGTAAAACCTTACATTGTATAGGCTATGTTCTCAGCTGGGCCAACCAATTCCCCTAGCATTTCGTTCTCCCCAAGTCTCTTACCAAACATGCCACAAGACCCACAGACCTCTACTCTTTCGCCTTCACCCCCAACCCCCTTGTGTGGATCCGTTACTGCATCCTTTGCTGACCCTACAAAACCCCCCTCCCCCCTCAATTCATTCCTTACCCTCTTTAATTTCTTCACGCTTACATATTTTATTCCTTGGCATCTTGGCCAACATTGTTTCATTAGTTGCACTTTAATAAAAGCTTAATCTCAAGTAATAACGTAACAACTCTAGGTAAACCCTTATGATTTGCCTGAATCTAAATCAAATCTCGACTCACAAAACACTCCCCATACACATCTTACACTCAAGTTAATCATAAAAAAAACACAACACCTTTACACTTATCTAGAAACTCAATGTACTCTTTCTCTCGTCCATATTTCACATCTTCTTGTCTATATAACGAGGTTCTCATTCCACATGTACCCTCTAACCTTCTAACTCCTCTTGCTCCCTCATTACACCAACCACTAACCTAAATCACCCCTCTCGGCTTGTATCTAGGGGTGTAAACGGGTCAGGTTCGGGTCGGATTCGTGTCATATCCGAACCCGATAAGGGATTAGGGTTCGGACTCGGGTTCCGGTCGGAATCTCTTCTTTCTTATCGGGTTCGGGTCGGATTCGGATTTTAAATAGGTGTATTAAATTTCAATGAGAGTTATCTTTTAAAGTGTATTTCAATTTTATTACATGCAAAATGAAAATTTATATACTTTGTTTTTATAATAATATGATCAAGTTCTCATTTTTATAATTTATTATTTAAATATAGTGAATGCGTGATGATAAGTGCCATTTATAATATTTACTCTCTTTTTGGGTTTGTTATGTTATCGAGTTTCGGGTTTGAAATAGTAATACCCAACCCGACCCAATAAGGATTTCGGGTTTAGTTTTTAAATCCGAACCCGATCCGTTAGTTAAAGATCGGATCGGATTATCAAGTTTTCAGGTACCAGTTACAGTCTTACTTATATCTCGCTTCGAGTCAATTCTCTTGTAATGGGAGAATCAAACGGCTGAGATTTAGTAGGATTTAAGATTTTATTTAAATTTAGATTTGAGTGAATTTGGTTGAGATTTAGAATTAATTTGAATAAGATTTTATTAGATTTGATTTTATCAATAATTGCACGTATAGTTCATGTATTGTAGGCAGTATAGCCAGAACTTGAACTTTGAAACGTGGTGATGATTTGATTAAAAAAAGTTTTCATGTGAAACTCTATTGTTGGTTTAATCTCGATGACTGAATCAATTCGACGATAAGATCAGATGTGAACCGTGATTATACCCTTTCCTTCCTCTCTTATACTTCCCCAAATCCTCGTTCTTCTTCAATTCCATCAAAATCCCCACAACAAACTCTATTTTTCCTCCCGCCTTGCATCAATTTTAGTATCAGAGCAAAAAGTCCTGATTTCCTCCCAAAAAAGGGAAAAAGGAAATAAAAAAAAGAGAGAAAAAGGAAAGGAAAAAAAGAAAAAAAAAGAAAAAAGCCCATGTTCATCTTCTTCACTAACATCGTCGCCCTTATCACCATCTAACTCTCCCCTCCACCAACTCCACATCTCTCTTTGCCTTTGTCATCGACTGCAGTCACCATCGCCGCCTCCCACTCCGACCTCGTCATCGCCACTTCTTCGTCTTCTTTGTGACTTCGCCAACTGCTGCCATCACTTAGATGCCGATCTCGTCACGAGATCCAGATTTTCTCTGATCTCTCTCACCTACCTTTTCCTTCATCAATCGCGATTTCCACCACCACTGCGTTGACCTCGCCTCCAGCTAGATCTCGTCAACAACCGCCACTGACCCTCATCGAAGAGATCGTCTTCATCTCCAACAGAAACCTCCAACAACGTCACTTCACTTCGTTGCCGCCTGTCCTATCATGCATCACCACCGCGGCATACCCTCGTCGTCTCGTCTTCACCGGCCTGAGTCCCCTGCCTATGCCGTCTCGTCATTGCCTGCATCTAGTGGGTTTGATTAAGTTTGAGTTGGGTGTGATTTGGGTTTATAACCCGAATCCGACCCTGACCCGGATCCACATCAGATTCGACCCGGATTTAATTTGAACCCGGTTCAAGCTTGCAGTCAGGTCATCAGAAGTCAGACTTGACTCATTTCCAGCACCGCCCAGGCCATACCAAGCCGCCCAAGCCTGACCAAGCTGGCCTACGCAGATCAATCTGGATTCAAGTCGACACGAAGTCGACTCAGCCAAGTCGAGCCAACCTTATCGGCTCAAGTCGCAGCTCAACTCAGCTTCATTGTTCATTGGCTCAGCCGCAACTCGACTCTGAGTCGACAATCTAGCAGCAGCGCACAACAGTCCAGAGATCGTTTTTCGCTTATTCGGAGTTCGTTTCGATCTCTGTTTAAAGCGTTGAGTCCGTAACTGAGCCTCAGAGTCAGTGAAAAGATTTCATAGTAGTTAGACAACAGATCTTATTTTCACAAGCTCGTGTTTGATGTCGGTATTGTTTATGCAGAAGAAGAGCAGCATTTTGAGCCCTCATTTCTAACCCGATTTTAGCCCGTCGAGCTATTGAGATTCTTGAATAATTTCTGAGCTTATGCACTTAATTTTCTTCATGAGCTTTTACTTTTGTGGTATATATATACACACTGATAGTAATATAAAAAAGTTGAACGGGATATGTATGCGACTATTTCATATTTTCAGAGTTCTTATGATCGTTACGGATATGATAAGTGAGAAAATCATCTTGAAGAATTATTCAGTTATTTCTCTCTAATATCTGAGCAGAAGTGTCGTTATATCAAATGAAGCTGGTTGGAGAAGCTTATTGGTGGTGGAAAGACAACTATAGGTTCTGTCGATATTATTGTTTGTTTATAAGATCTTTTTCATACTCGGTATGCTCCACACTTATTATGTACCTGAGACAGATTACAAAGAGCTTAATGTTGAGCATGAACCCGGACTCGAGATGTCACAATTCAGTGATCTATCCCTGAACGTAAGGAGATCCTAGATGGCGCGGGGAAGATTCTAGAAAGCATGATAGCAAAAGTTGGCACAGAACGAGAACCTCCAGTCCTTGTTGAGACAAATTATTGAACATACAGAACTAGAGCCAGAAGTAGAAGAGCCACTTATTGAGTCTCGTGTAGTTCTTTCATAGAGCCAACCATGGAGTCATTATCATTTTCACCAAATACGAGTTTCTCTTATCCCTGAGATCTTCTGACATGTATGATCTTTTCAGATCTATCTACAGGAGACAGATTTATAGGAGATTGGTGCCTTAGTATGTGAGTTAGTTTTCAGTGGAGCTGAGTTGCCTTGTTATACTGCACGTATCTTCTTCGAACTACTATCAATTGTAGTTAGCCGTCACGGAAGTCATTCTACCTCCACCAACTTGGATCAGCCATGACGTATCAGTGCTGATTCTCCGACCACCACTTTGGCCTGATTGAGAATTCGTGATATGGTTCAACCCAGTTATGCTTACCTCGCTACTTCCACTGCATTCACTGGAGATGAATATTTTCAAGTCGGGGAGAATGATGGGAAAATTAAACAACTCAAATTTATTAAGATTTAAGATTTTATTTAAATTTATATTTAAGTAGATTTGATTGAGATTTAGATTAATTTAAATTAGATTTGGTTAGATTTAATTTTATCAATAATTGCACAAATAGTGCACGTATTATAAGCTGCCAGGAATTGAACTTTGAAAGGTGATGGTGATTTGATTAAAAAAAATTATTTTCATGTGAAACTCTGTGTTATTTGGTTTAATCTCGATGATTGAATCGAATCAGGTGGTAAAGCTAAAATCCGGATTGCGATCAAGGATCATACCTTTCTTTCCTCTCTAGTTCTTCCCCAAATCCTTGTTCTTTCCCCAATTCCACTAAGATCTCCACAAAAAATCCTAATTCCCCTCCCTTCCCATATCACCTTGCGATGTAAAATAGTCTGGATTACCATCACCTTCAAATCGAAACTAGGGTTTAAATTTTAAAATTGAGAACAAGATAGAATTTCAGGTTTTCACCCTTGCACGGGCTTCACACCAAAACTCAAGAGCAAATAAACTCAAGAATTTAACTGGACATTTGGAAAGTTTTAATTATTCCATGATTCAAAGTAGAAGTCTGATAGCCTTTTTATAGGTTTTACAGGATAGTACTTCCGAGAAATAACCGATGTGATACTAAATACCCATAAAGAGAAATACAACTAAGCAGCTGAACTAAAATAAAGTAGCTAAGACCAAATGAAAATGACACGTCGTCTTCTTGTATAGACTCGATCGAATGATGTGATGTCCTCATCACCTTGTCAACTACTTCAAGTCCTCCTCACACTAACACATTACATATGAAATTGTAGCCACTGTCTCAACCCATCCACTTTTGGATTCTCCTATAACATCCACGGCTTGCGAATCTAACAATAGGGTCAGTTGATGGTCACTTGCATGGCACTGTCCCCTTCCAGTTACACTTATATCTCCCATTCCTATATTGTGGAATTACTCAGTTGTGATATATCTATTATTCCTACACTGTGGAATGTCTCAGTTGTGATTCACAAACTTGAGAACGATTGTTTCTCATTCCTCTTCATCTCACTTCTCAACTTGACTTAACCAAAACCTGCTGTCCTTTGGAGTTCAATGATCATATGCTCCACCTAATTCATTCGAAGTGAAACTTGAGTTTTTGCAGCCTCATAATCCACTATAGTCCTATCTCGATCATGATCAGCGGCGTTCCATTGGAATAGACGCATGCAAATTTCATCTTACAGAAAATTTGACAGTGTGTGGTAGTTCCTGACCCTAGATTTCGACAAATTGTGCTTTGCCCAAGCTTTTATTCAAGCGGACCTATAGTCTCCTCTAATTGTGTCAGCACTTAATTTTTGCATAATATCTCAAGGATTGCTCACACTGTGTCTATTACATATGAGAACAATCACGCTATCCGCTTACGTGCGGATTATAAAGACACGCCACCACAATGTGCCCTGAACCCCCTTGAAGGCCACACCCCCAACTCCATCTCATCTACTAACTCCAAAATGATCAGTCCTGGTGGTCATCCACCACAAGAGAACTGATTCCTCTGATATTAGCCAGTTAATTATGGCTAAAACTATAAATCTAGAGACTCCTGATTCTCCATCTTGGAATCCAATCCAAACTCCACATTTACGCTTTGCTCACTTAAGCCACTGCGGAGGCAAGATACTGGCCACACTAGTAAGCAACCACTAGATTACTAACGCTTGGGTTCCACCAAAAATTCACACAATCATCTAGAAATTCCTTAAAGAAAGGATTCTGACCAAAGATATTCTCTTTCTACAGATCAATCCAACCACAACAAACTGTGAATGCTTCTCTCGTAACACCCAGAAGATTTTCAACATCTTTTCTGGCAATGCCCAATTTTGCAACAGTTTCTTCACAGCCTGTAAAGTATTTGCTCCAGGATTACAATTGACTTTGTTACAAATTCTTCATTTACCTTTTTAGACATAGAAATAAGATCCCTGGCTTAATCTAAAAACAAAAAAAAAAACAATACCATTGTAGCCTGGATCTGATAGAAAACATGAAATGCAAAATGCTTCCAACAACATCAAATCAATACTCAAACCCTGTACCCAAATATATATATTTATGATCTCTGAGAAAGTGAGGCCCAAATTATGTAATTACAATGTACATCCCTAGGGAACTGGCGTCAGCAACATGGTCTCTTAAGCTCCTATGGCAGGGATTACTACTGTACTCGTTATTGATTTTGTCAGAATCAAAAAAGAAAAAGACAGGATTCCTCAGATGCAAAGAATGATAGCACTGTCTTCACTTGGATTATAATTGTATGTTTAAGACAAGTTTTAATAACGCGGATCTTGTGAGATGTGATTTCAATAAACAATAAGGAAACAACAATAATATATCAGTTTCTTGGAATAAAAGTTAGTCTATGTTCAGAGGAATTTATAAATGCTGCCGCTAGAAACTTTTGAAACATGGAATTGCATAGCTCATAGAGTATATGATGCGAACATCCAGTCAAGATGAAAAAGTCGAAGAGACGGATCCAAGAAGTCATAGTTCAAGTTGAAGAAGTAGTAGAAGATATTTTTCTCTTTTTTTATTTTTTTTTTTTGTTTCTTTATTTTGATTTTTTTTTAATTTCTAAAATTTGAATTGTAACTCTATTTTGATTAGGAGTTTGACTTTTAGTTGGATTCAAATCTTGTAAAAGCCTATACAACGCCCACTTGTATCAACAATAAGCGATGAAGAATTTTGAGAAAATTATTTTATATGAGACTTTTCTATCTCAAATTGTTTAGGATTTATTCCTAATTATCCTTAAAAAAAACCTAACCCTAAATTTCTTCTCTGCCTCCTGCCTCTCCCTTAAAGCAATCCAAAAAACCTCCATTCCCCTCCTCTCCTCTTAACCCAATAGCACCCAACATCCCTCTCCTCGTCAACTACCTTCTCGTCTTGTCCACGACCTCCGCCAGCACCCTCGACTCGCCTCTCGTCAACGCCAACATCATCAGCAGCCGAAGTCATCACAGTCACAACCACCATAGTCTTATCTCTCCTCAAGTCTCTGTGAGTCTCAGTAGGTAACTTTTTCTTAACACGGTCTATTATATGTGGGTTGATTTTCATCTCTACTATTTTATCGATTATATTTGCTTCCACTATATCGTGAGTTGTGAGATTCTGTTCAATTTGAGTCTACTAATCATCTATATTAATTTTACAAGCTTTGCGATCATAACAAGTATCTACATCACTTTATTGATTGCGAACAGTAATATTGCACTTGCATGTTTGTTAAATCCATCATCTTACATTATTAGTTTTTAACTGTTTTCCTATCCATGACCGTAATACTTGGTGAAACGTAGTAAAATTTATCATATCACTGATTTCTGATTCACACATATCACGTTTCACATTAGTAAGTTACAAAATAAATGGAGTAGTAACAGTATCATACCACACCGATGGTTGATGGGGCAAACAACCTTTTGAAATTGATCGCTGACAACATTGAGGTTAGTGCTTGTGATACTCTACAACCTGATACTGGACAAAAAAAAAAAAAACAGGCCAAAACACATAAATGGCCAATTATATGCTGATCAAACTTCAAAATGTACTACACTGAAGCAATAGACCAAACTGGTTTTCTGTGCATATGTAGTAGACATGTACTGAAGTCTACTCTTTCTATATATGGGTCTGGATATAATTGCCTGCAGTTTCAAACTGCATGTTTATACCTCACAAAAGGGCAGAATACTGTCATTGTAATTATAAGTTTGCAGGTGTACATATATTGACTTGACTCCCTTCCACAGCCAAGAAGTTGCTTAATTGAAACATTCCTTAGTTTGCCATCTATAAAGATCAGAAAACTTAAATGTAATCATCTCTCGTGCACACTGAGATGTAAGTGTTTAAAAGCCTCCAGGATCTAAATATGAAAACAAAGATTGCCACAAGAAGTGTGAGACAGGGTGAAAAAAAAAAAGATTAAAAAATATAAGATGTTCTTTACAGAAATTGATTTATTTTTGACTGGAAGACTATGCTTCTAAAGTTCTGGAATAAGACACTATTAATATTTACATATCACGATGAAATTCATCTAAATTAAAATAGGAAGTTAGTAACTGCATAATTGACATTGTACTTATATGAATGTTGAAATGAGAATTCCTTCTTTTATGTAGTTGTTAAGAAGGGCAATGCTGCTTCAGATGGTTTAAGAGAAGGGGACAAATTTAGTATCTACCTCCGTTTCCAATGAGCTTTATATTTTTGCAAAGAATTTACAGGTACAGAAATTGGAAACAACTTGCACTTTATGCAGCAATACCAGTGAGTCTTTTAACAAGAGGGTATAGAATTCTAAATTAAATGGGAAAATAGAAATTCATATATGATCAACTTTACTTGACATTTCAAATATGATTGTTTAAGTATGAAAAAAATCATGAAAAGATTAAAAAGTTGACTTTGTATAATTTTATGTGTGTGCGTGCGTGTGAGAGAGAGAGAGAGAGAGAGAGAGAGAGAGAGAGAGAGAGAGAGAGAGAGACTTGGGTCGTTTTGGAAGGATGTGGAGATGAATTTGGAAGCATATGGATATATATGCCCGACTAGGATAGAATCTGGAAGCGCTAATCTCATGGAGCTAAACATGCATAGTGAATAAGGATTTCAAATTTAATGCAAGACTATTTCCATTAGATTCACATATGTTGCAGGTTGTGAAATTCAATGATCTTCCTCAAACATAAAAAAGAAAGAAAAAAAAAATAAAAATAAATGAATTTGTTTACTATGTGTTTATAATATCATAAAAATCCAATTACCTTGTATGCACAGACACATGCACCGCGCATGTCCGAATTCATGGAAGAAGAAAAGAGAGAAGAGACTGGTGAATTTTTTCTATGTTCAGGGGAACATTATCCCAAAGATTTTTCTATTTCGAAATCATCCGAAAACATATTCTTGGTTTAAATCAAAGAGTAATTCTCAACAATCAATAGGTATTATTTATAGTTATTATTTGTAGTTTATGAGCGATCAAAATGAAAGAGGCTTGGATCAAGATCAGAGTTTGACATTTTCATAACAATCGTGAAAAGGTAAGGGGACATGGTGGATGAATTAGGAATACAAAAACAAAAACCGATATATATATATATATATATATATATATATATATATATATATATATATATATATATATATATATAGAGAGAGAGAGAGAGAGAGAGACTTGTGTCATTCCGAAAGGATTCGAGGCTGAATCCTTCCCACTCAAATACAACCCTACGACATCCGAGTGCAAGATTCACTCCGTTGAAGTTGATCTACATTATTTCAAGTAATTAAAAATCAAAAACATGTATTTTGAATACTTTTTGCCCATCCATCAAATAGGCCGCAAAATGAATGACCGAAATAGTGAGTTGGTTAGTTAACATTGTAGAATATTTGAAATCTAACAAAGTGAGGATTTTTTAAGTGCTTAGATAATGATGATGAAATGGTCGGATCGAGCATTTGTATGTCTAAAGACGTATATCTAAACAATATACTATTTTCGGCCGTCCATTTGCACCTTCCTGATGGATAGGCAAAAAATATTCAAAATACATAATTTTTTATTTTTAGTTTCTTAAAATAATGTAGATCAACTTCAACGGAGTGGATCTTGAACTCAGATGTCGTAGGGTTGTATTTGAGTGGAAAGGATTCCTTGAATCCTTCCGAAATGACACAAGTCTCTATCTCTCTCTCTCCTCTCCTCTCTCTCTCTCTCTCTCTCTATATATATATATATATATATATATATATATATATATATATATATATATATATATCAAGGATACAACCATCGGTCCATAGGTGTGGTATCTTAGGGTAAGAATCACAAATTGATAAATAACATGCATATAAGCAACTAACAACATGTACATACATATATGTGTGTATAGATGGATGGATGTAAGCAAGCATATATATGTGATGTACATATTGCTGAAAATGTGTGGAAAAATAGGAATGAGTGGAGAAAGCTGATCCATGTGCCCGATCCAGCGTAATTCTCTTTTGTTTCATGTAGCCTACCCCAAATACTTGGGACAAATGGCTTAGTTGTTGTTGTTTGTATATTTCTGAAAATGAGTGAAAAAAAATAGTATTAAACAATGAAATTTTTTGATATAGTACAAATCAACTGTGTACTATTTTTCTGGAAAAGAACGCAAGTGAAACTCAGAAACTGAAACTCAGAAGCAGGCATGATAACAAGAGAGATCCGATTAATGTGAACTTTAAGACAATTTTGGACTTAAAGAACAAAATGTGTTTCTTTATACTTCTCTATTTCATATTATTATCAGCATTCACAACGCATTGTAACACAGTTGAGCTTCACATATAGTTGAACTTCAATAGACTTAATTAGAAAAAAAAAAAGAAAGAAAGAACCAGAGAATGATAACAACCTTCCTCTTTGAAGAAGATGCCTCAGATACAGAGACTGGTAGGTCACTTTCATCAGTAGAATCAACAGGTACTGAATAATCTTTGCAGGTCCCATGGATTAGTTTTGCACTTTCTTCTGAGAACGCTGAACTTTCTTCTGGAAACTCCATTGAAGGGGTGTGAACCCTGCCTTTTGCTTTGTCTTCTATAGTATTTGAAGCTACCCGCACAATATTGTATACGTAAGACCATAGAAAAATTGCACCAAGCTGTATATTTACAATAACAAACAAATAAGACATGGTTTTTTGTTTCTTTTTTTAGCAAAAAGAAGTTTGTTATGGTAACAAAAATATGATATGAAATATTTTCCCTATAATGTTCTAAAACTGTTTATTGCAGTCAATATGATCTGATTCAGCTCATAGATTCCAAACTATTAATGAGCTCCTCTGAATGGGTCAACATTAGGCATTATACTTTCGCAATGAATCCCTGCATCCTGGGGTCAGGGCTAAAATTCCAGCTGAGATGATTTGTAAAAGGCTTTGTAGCTTAACAAATTTTCAGCATGATCAGACAAGGTAGATAATTATAATCTACAAATACAACAATAATTGGAACTAAATGAGTGAAATGGTTCTTTCCACAAGAAAAAAGTAATAGATGGAAGATGTTATGTCTGGAAAGACGCTGTATCTTGTCCAAATGCCTTGTGCTCATTTTATATTCCTCAAGAAAAGCTTGAAATCAAGATCCATAATCTTATTATAATAGGGAGGCAGGCTCAATGACTTCAAAGAATTTTAAGCTATACGCAAGGAAGGCCAAACTTAATCAAGCTCAATTCAATTACACAAGCTCCACTTGCAGCTCATGCGGCAAAAGTAGATGACCTTTGAAGTTCTATTGTGGAACCCGCTTAAAATCCAGACCATGGTTTCAAACATCAGCTAATTTGATATATATTGGTAATATTGTATTAGGTTATGAGGCGCCCGATACAATATTATCTCTATAATATCGGACGATATCAGGATCGATGTTGCCAGCATCGCGGATATTAACAGCCAATATTGATAATATGATACTAAAAATCATTGGTTAGCACCAATGCTAATACCGAGATTTTAAACCATGATCCAAACGGTAATGGGAAACAAATGTGTCAAGTTGTAATTATGAACTGGAAAACATCAAAACAAGATTCATATATGGGGAAAAACCATGCATTCAGTTTGATCAATGATAGTTAATGGAAGCTTAGAGCATCAAACTTATGATTGCTTACTCAAGCTTCTGAAAGAACAAACTTACAGCCATGGAGAGGCAGGCATATGCTAAGCCATATGTATGACACACGTCAGGAGCACCAAATGGACTGGCTTTCTCTTTACAAATGGAAGGGATGATAATGAGAAGCAAATAGCCCAAGTTTCCTGTTAACACAGTTTGACTTTGATCAATAATGATAATCCACTAAGAATTATGCAATTAAACTGTAGAGGTCTTTCCCCCTAAAAAAAGCTATAGGGGTTTTCCCCTGCAATGTATGAACATGGGTTTGATGAATTTATATCATCGTCAATAATATCATGAATAAAAACAAAAGATATCCTAATGGTTCCCATATTTGACTTAAGTAAGGCCATATATTATTATTGGGGGGAAAGAATGGATGCACCCTACAGAATGTATATATCATCATAAAATTCAAATTGTCTATTTCTCTTAGCAAATGACTTGTTTCTTGACAGCTGTTATTACAGAAAATATGACTCTGTATGGTTCACGAGCATACATGCATATAGAGACAGATTGTTAAAATGAAAGTGAGAGTTTTTTCTTTTCTTTGTCATTTCTGTTTTGATTCCTTTTTCTTTTCACTTTGTATTTGAATGCAGATTACATCAGTTCAGTAGAACCATCACAATAATTTCACCATGCAAACAGAACATTTTTTGTGGTGCATGTATATGTAGTGTCCGCATGTATGGGGAAAGGTAGAAGGTGTGCTTCATTTTATTTATTTATTTATTTTCAGATGAATCCAGTGTGTTTCATTAATGAAGCAACTCAAATTTTGGCGCAACATATTGGGCCAGAACCCATTAAATACCCACAGTATTTCAATCAAACCCCAAAGAGTCACAAATTCCATAAACCAAGTCTAAGTAAAAGCATTGTTACCTTGAGAAGGGATGCAGGTGGCAAGTGTACGAGTGTCCTAAAGTATCCGATACGAAATATTTTATAAAGTAGGATACGGGGAGACGGGTTTTATATCTATGTGTGTGCACACACGCACATAACTGGTCTCATATTCAGAGGATCCATCTCTCTTTAACATTATTTCTTTATTCATCTTAGGGGGGGGGGGGGGGGGGGGGGGGGAATGGAAGAAGACACTACTTTGGATGACCGTGGTTGTAAAAGAACATAACACTAGTTAGCACTTCTCTTCTCCAATCTTTCTATTGATCTTTTTCCCAATAATTTTCTAATCATTTCCCTTAATTTAATGAAATGATAAGATATTTAACTTTTCTCTTTTATATGAGCCAGGTGAGTAGTGTGACACGGTTGTCCAAGTGCCGGTCATGTCTCGGTGTCCAACAAGGCAAAATTTTGGAAAAATGGAGCCTTGTGGTGACACTGAGTAAAGGTAAGTTTAGATAGTTTCAAATGCCCCACAAAAGTTGGTCCTGATCATGGAGGGTTCTGTATATTCCTAAGAGATAACATCATCGCTACTGCCCCAGATGCAATTTGACTCTATTCCCTGCCTTATAAAGAAGTCATCCCTGTACTGTATTAGAAGTTAGCATTGATAAACTGGAAATTAAATGTAAGCTGTTAACATGCTTCTCTTAACAGCATGATGGAGGGCTGTCAGCTCTAATGAACTGGTCTTGTCCCCAGCTGGATCCTCTTAAAGCCATCAAAGCCACGAAGATGGGAAGAAGACAAAGAATTGATATTCCTGCGTTCTTTCTTTTTAAATAATATAGATATTTTCAATCAAGTCTTTAGTAGTGTGATGAAATATTGATTGAATCAATGGATTCAAGAATTTAAATGTGTTCAACATTCTATTATTATCAAATATATGAAGTTAGATAAAAGTCCCATCAAAGATGTAAAGATTACATTATCTGAATGGGGTATTACATTTAAATTTATCAACTGAATTTTTATAAATTTACCAGCTGAGCAGCAACCCAAAACGAGGCCCCTCAAACGAGGAGGAGATTTGGTAATCTGAATAACTACCCATCCAAGCGCAGAACCAAAAATGAAGGTGAGAAAGACATTGACTGGCATAAACCACCTGTATGTTTAAACAAAAGCAAATGGCCATCTTGTCATTGTTTCCCTTAAGAAGTTCAATTAAATGGTAACTAACACTCTCGACTAAATGGAAAGTGTGTTAAATAGCTATTGATGTTTATGCTTAAGTTAAAATCCTTTAGGGACAGTACTCAAAAATTTCACAAGAGCATACAAATAAGAAAAACAGCTAGCATCTTTAGACAGTATTGGTAGCACATGGGCAAGAACAGAGCCAGAGTGTCATCCTTCATATTTTAAAGTGACTCTCTATTAAGATGCCTACGAATATCAAATATAACTCACAATAAAAGCAGGCTATCCAGTGTGACTGTTCGAGACAAATTGGTCGTTACGAGAGCTGGATTAAATACGTAAAATACGACCTGCACATAAACAGAACTTTATTGTCAGTTTTTCAGAAAAATGGCCGAGTTAATAATTATTCTAGCATGCATTGAATATTTAGGGGTGTCAGTCCATTCATTTCATAAGCTGGCAAAAAACATTAGTGCTAATTCATTACAGGGCTTTCTTCTAGAAGCAACGGAAATTTTAGAGAAACTGGAAAAGATTGAATTAATTTTTAGAAGAAAATATGCATTTCCAAATAACAAAAGAAATCAGAAACTCACATTATTCAGATGTTTCCTTGCGTCTTCATGTAGGATCCCTATGTAGTCGGTGGCGATAAACGAGCCAACACCAGTCACCAGAAGCACATTCAAAACTGGCACTGAAGCAGTGACAAAGAGGTCCAAGAAGCCCATGTCACAGCAACTCTAAAGACCCTTCTCTGCAGAAATATAATAAGTATCAGATCTCTCTCATGGGTAAGTCATTGATAACTAAAATAACAAACAAACTTTTAGATGGAAATAAAAAAAATGCTCCCAGGTACACTGTAACACCAACTCAGACAATAAATGTGAATATAATTGACACACCTGCTCCTATCAAAGTCAATAAAGGGGCCGTTTGTTTCGCGTAAAAGTCCGTAATTCGTAAATGACTTACAACCCAGTTACAACTACGGCGTTTGTTTGAACCGTAATTCGTAAAAGACTTACACAACTCTATTATCCCTCACTTGCAACCCAATTACCACTCACTTACAGCCCACTTACAGTTAATTTTGTGGTCATGCAAATTTGTATTTTTTTTATGTTAATATTAAATTTTTTTAATATTTAGCATTTTTAATATTTATTTGCAATATTAAACTTTTTAAATCACCAATAGCTAATTTTGTGATCAACTTTTTCACTTATGACTTACACATTACGACAACCAAACACCGTAAAGCATAATACACTTTTTCACTTACAACTTTATATTAACAACCAAACACCATAAAGCTTATATGCATGTAACTCATTTAAAAATTTAAAAGATTTTACAAATACAACTTACGAATTACGGTCAATTACGACAACCAAACAGACCAAAAGACAAGATAAAATGTTCAACAGTGAATATAAAAGTTTTGTTGAAAATCTCTAACTACTTACCAATGAACTGACATTAAAACCAACTGTAGATATTTGTTCTTTTTTCCTTTTACTAAACTGGCGGGTTAGCCCGCCGGTATTATCCCTCCCCCCAAGGGGGAGGTTCTACGCTCAATCTTTGCAGTTGTTGAATGGGGGATTTAACTTGCGTAATCAGTTGATGGGTAGATGTGCATAGGCTGAAGGGTGACCTCGATCCTGTTCCTTAAAAAAATCCTTTCTATTTTTCTCTATAGAAACTAATTGATCAAACCAGAGTAACAAAGAAAACTTATCATTGTAGCAAAATTCAAATTTACCGTAATTTTGAATGTCCTAAGTATCGAAAAGCTTAACGGTCCAAAAGATTCCCTCCCCACTCTCCACTGAAAAAACATAAGCTGAAACATACCCGCACATGCACATATTGCACCAAAATAGAAGTGTCAGAAATATTTTTCATCTGGATTATATATCAAAAGTTTTCTTCCTATTCCTTTCTTATATCTTATTCGAGAAGGTACTTTTGTTCCTTTGTTAATTTTTTTCCCCTGAAAATTGTCTCAAGTTGAAGCATACAAAGCACAGTAGCGCACATATATTTCACCAAAAATATACGGTCAGAAATATTTTTTGTATGGATTATTATCTTAAGTTAGAGCTGTTAATATGTCTTTAATGAATAAACCAAAACATAATCTCAAGCCATCCTAAAAGCCATCAATAGCACCCTATGAAGATCATAGCCACTCTATGAAGATCATAACCGCACTATGAAGATCTTAGCTATCCTATGAAGATCATAACCACCCTATGAAGATCATAACCGCCCTATGAAGATCTTAACCACCCTATGAAGATCATAGCCACCCTATGATTTTGATGTATGTGTAGGGTGAAGTGATGAAGGGGTTTGAAGGTTTTGCCTATAAATAGGCACCACATTGTATGAGATTTAAAGGAGAAAGGAAGTGAGAAGAGAGAGTTGTCAAATATTGTATTGTTCTCTCCTTTCTCTTACCATTCATCTTCCTTTTGTTAAGGTCTAGTGAGTTGGTTTCATTGGGTTTGGTGAGTGAGATTTGAGTTGTAATCTCTTGTATTCTCCCCTTTTGATTAGTAGATTCCTCTTACTGTCTTCTCCGTGGACGTAGGTCACATTGACCGAACCACGTTAAACACTGGTGTGCTGTTCTTTCTGCCTCTTTCATTTTATATTGCTATCTGTCTTTCTCTCTATACTTGTCATCTCTTACATTAGAAGCCCACTGCTACAACAAACTGGTAGCAGAGCTAGTGTTATCTCTTGTGGGTTTCTAGATGGCTTCGGTAAAGTACAAAGTAGAGAAATTCGACGGGAGAAATAACTTCAGTTTGTGGAGAGTCAAAATGCGGGCTCTCTTGGTGCAACAAGACTTGTTGAAAGTCTTATCCAGTAAGGGCAAATTGCCGGAATCCATGTCTGAGGACGAAAAAGAAGAACTCGAGATGAAGGCGCATAGTGGCATACAACTTTCTCTAGCCGACGAAGTTTTGCGGGAGGTTGCCGATGAAGATACCGCCGCTGGTTTGTGGCTCAAATTAGAGAGCTTGTATATGACAAAGTCCCTGACCAACAAGCTCTACTTGAAGCAGTGCCTCTTCACCCTTCGCATGAAGGAAGGTACGCCAATTAAAGACCACTTAGATGAGCTCAATAAAATTCTCATGGATTTAAAAAATATTGATGTTAGAATAGATGAAGAAGATCAGGCTCTCATCTTATTGTGCTCATTACCTCCTTCCTTTGAAAATTTTGTTATTAGCATGCTCTATGGTAGAGATACACTCTCTTTAAAAGATATCAAATCAGCTTTACATTCTAAAGAGTTAAGACAAAAGATGTCAGTTGTAGGAAGTGAGGATCAAGCTGAAGGCTTGTTCGTCCGTGATCGTACAGAGAAGGGTCGAGAAAAATCTCGAGAAAAATCTAGATCTAAATCTAGGTTAAGAAAAAATGTTGAGTGTCACTATTGTCATAAGTTTAGACACTATAAAAAAGATTGTTTTAAGCTCAAAGAAAAAGATGTAAGGAGGAAATCTCAAGATGAGAAATATTCAGTTGTTAGTGTTGCAGAAAAATCCTTCACATCACATGAGGTTCTTTCAGTTACCGTCCTTGATGCCCGTTCACGAGATGAGTAGGTTCTCGATTCAGGTTGTTCTTATCACATAAGTCACATAAGTCCTCACAGGGACTGGTTTGTGACTTACCAACCAATTGATGGTGGTAATGTCCTAATGGGAAATAACATGCCCTGCAAGACAATTGGTATTGGGTCAATCAAAATTAGAATGCATGACGGTATTGTAAGGACATTGAGTAATATTCGGCATGTGCCGGATTTGAAGAAAAATTTAATTTCTTTGGGCACCCTTGACTCCAACGGCTATAAGTTTTCAGCTGAAGGTGGAGTTTTGAGAGTTAGCAAAGGCTCTCTTGTTGTGATGAAAGGAAAGAAGATGGATACCCTTTATATCTTTCAAGGTAGCACGGTGACAGGTGATGTCACTGTGTCAATGTCAGAAGACCCAGACTTAGATACTACTCGTTTGTGGCATATGCGGTTAGGGCATATGAGTGAGAGAGGACTACATATGTTGAGTAAGCAAGGTTTGCTTTGTGGCTAGAAAATAGAAAAGCTTGACTTTTGTGAACATTGTGTTTTTGACAAGCAGCACAGAGTTTCTTTTGGTACAGGTGTTCACAGGACTAAAGATACCTTAGACTACATCCATTCAGATGTTTGGGGTCCCTCTCAGGTTCCATCAAAAGGTGGAGCTAGTTATCTTCTAACTTTAATTGATGATTATTCCAGAAAAGTTTGGGTGTATCCTCTCAAGCATAAGAGCGATATGTTTGCTACCTTCAAGCAGTGGAAGGTTATGATCGAAAAGCAAACAGGAAGAAGGTGAAGCGCCTCAGGACCGACAATGGAATGGAGTTCTGTTCCATAGAGTTTGATCAATTCTGCAAAATTGAAGGAATTGTGCGGCATCGTACAGTTCGGTATACACTACGACAGAATGGAGTTGCAGAAAGGATGAATAAGACACTGCTGGAGAGAGCTCGGTGTATGCTCTCTAATGCTGATTTGTCAAAATGCTTTTGGGCCGAGGCAGTAAATACAGCTTGCTATTTGGTAAATCGGTCTCCCTCTACAGCTATTGATTTTAAGACTCCTGAAGAGGTATAGTCTGGTACCCCTGCTAATTACTCTTATTTACGAGTATTTGTTGCCCTGCTTATTTTCATGCAAATGATGGTAAGCTTGAACCTAGGGCAAAGAAATCTATATTTCTTGGTTATGCTACTGGGGTGAAGGGATACAGGTTATAGTTTCCTGATCCTAAGTCACCTAAATTTATTATTAGTAGGGATGTTATTTTGATGAAAATTACATGCTTCAACAGAGAAAGGAGTCTGTTATTGATATTACAGGCTCAGGAGAGGAGGCAAGCAAGCAGGTGGAGCTTGAGAGTAAAGTTACAGAAGGAGTGCAGGAGAGCACTCGCGTTGAATCAGTCAATGATGCTCAAGGTTCAATTTCGGGTGATGATACACTGTAAGAGCAACAGTACAGTATTGCCGCCGGGAGAGCAAGAAGGCAGATCCGTCCACCTAAGCGATACGCTTATGCAGATATGATCGCTTATGCTCTAAGTGTGGCAGAATCTATTGAAATTCCAGAGCCTTCTACTTACAATGAGGCTATCAGTTCTGATGAACCTGCAGAATGGACTGTTCCTATGACTGAAGAGATGGAATCTCTTCACAAGAACCAAACATGGGAGTTAGTGAAGCCGCCTAGGGGACAGAAAATTATTGGCTGCAAATGGGTCTTTAAGAACAAAAAAGAAATTTTTGGTACTGAGTCTGTAAGATCAAAGCACACTTGGTAGCCAAGGGCTACAGTCAAACAGAGGGTGTCGACTTCAATGAAGTATTCTCTCCAGCTGTAAAGCACACCTCTATTCGTGTGTTGCTAGCCATGGTTGCTTGGTTCGATCTAGAGCTCGAGCAACTTGATGTGAAAACAGCCTTTCTTCATGGCGAGCTTGAAGAGCAAATCTTTACGCATCAACCAAAAGGATTTGTTATTGAAGCGAAGAAGACCATGTGTGCAGGTTACAGAAATCTCTTTATGGTTTGAAGCAGTCACCTAGGCAATGGTATTTGAGATTTGATACTTTCATGATTGAGTATGGCTACTCTAGGAGTAAATATGATAGTTGTGTTTATTATCGGAAGCTTAATGATGGTTCTTTGTATATTTGCTTTTATATGTTGATGACATGTTGATTGTAGCTAAAGACATGTCTGAAGTTGATAAGTTGAAAGCTCTACTCAAACAAGAGTTTGAGATGAAAGATTTGGGAGCAACGAAGAAGATTTTGGGAATGAAAATTCACAGGAAACAGGCAAGAAGGAAAATTGTTCCTATCTCAGAAGAAATACATCGAGAAGGTGTTGGAGAGATTTGGCATGCTTAACGTCAAACCTGTGAAAACTCTACTTGCTGCTCATTTTGACTTTCAACAGATTTGTCTCCTCAAAGTGATGAAGAAGAGATGTGCATGTCTCATGTTCCTTATGCCAGTGCAGTTGGAAGCATTATGTATGCTATGGTGTGCAATCGACCGGACATTTCACATGCAGTTAGTGTCGTAAGTCGATATATAGACAGGCCAGGAAAAGGCCATTGGCAGGTAGTGAAATGGATTTTGCGATATTTAAAAGGATCTACTAATATTGGTCTGTGTTTTGACAGGGGAACTAATTCTGATTGCAAAATTGCAGGATATTCGGATTCAGATTTTGCGGGCGATTTGGATAGAAGAAGATCTCTGACAGGTTATACTTTCATTCTTTCAGGTAGTGCCATTAGTTGGAAGGCGACTTTACAGTCGACAGTTACTTTGTCTACTACGGAGGCAGAGTATATGACAGTTACAGAGGTAGTGAAAGAAGCTATTTGGTTAAGAGGCTTGGTTGAAGATCTCGACTTACACTAAGAAGTAACTACGATGTTTTGTGACAGCCAGAGTGCTATACATCTGACGAAGCACCAGATGTATCATGGGAGAGAACAAAACATTGATGTCAGGTATCATTTTATTCGAGAAATTGAAGTCATCAAAGTTAAGAAAATTGGTACTGCAGATAATCCAGCAGATATGATGACAAAGCGCGTACCTTCGCACAAGTTCGAGTACTGTCTCGATTTGCTTGGTGTTCAAAGTGGTGAAGGTTGAACCCGTCGAGGTTAGAGAAGACAGCAAGAATCCAAAGGACGCTTGATACAGTTCAAGGTAAGGTGGAGAGTTTTTTTCTATTCATTCAAGACAAGGTGGAGATTTGTTAATATGTCTTTAATAAATAAACCAAATCATAATCTTTAGCCACCCTAAAAGCCATCAATAGCCACCCTATGAAGATCATAACCACTCTATGAAGATCATAGCCCCACTATGAAGATCTTAGCCACTCTATGAAGATCATAGCCGCCCTATGAAGATCTTAGCCACCCTATGAAGATCATAGCCACCTATGATTTTGATGTATGTGTAGGGTGAAGTGATGAAGGGGTTTGAAGGTTTTGTCTATAAATAGGCACCACATTGTATGAGATTTAAAGGAGAAAGGAAGTGAGAAGAGAGAGTTGTCAAATATTGTATTGTTCTCTCCTTTCTCTTGCCATTCATCTTTCTATTGTTAAGCTCTAGTGAGTTGGGTTTCATTAGGCTTGGGTGAGTGAGATTTGAGTTGTAATCTCTTGTATTCTCTCCTTTTGATTAGTGGATTCTTCTTACTGTCTTCTCCGTGGACGTAGGTCACATTGACCGAACCACGTTAAACACTGGTGTGTTATTCTCTCTCTCTCTTTCATTTTATATTGCTATCTGTCTTTCTCTCTATACTTGCCATCTCTTGCATTAGAAGCCCACTGCTACAACAAGAGCATACAAAGCAAAGTTGGTACTATCTAAATAGAAGCAGGTAATAAAGGTTTGATTCCTTCCAAGGCACCTCTCTGTAATCCATTATCTTTTATATATCCATCAAAACTAAATAGATTCTTCAATGAGATATTTGTGACATTCTCAAAGCAGATATTTGTGACTGCTTATCTGAAAAGGGAAAAGTTGACTAGCTTCGAATTAGAGGAAGTATTATAGTTTACCTTCCACGGCTCACCTGCACATTCAACAAAACCAAACAGCTAATGCTCGAAGAAATAATTATTATTATTATTTTTATTTTTATTATAAATAACAACAACAATAATAATAACATAAACAACAATAATAAAAGTAATAAATAATAAGTAAAAAAAGAAAAAAGATGTTACCTCTTCCAAACATCAAAATCTCAAATTTATTCATCAATACCAACACCTCATTAAAAAAAGAAAGATAGAAACACAACAAACATCAATACCAATTAGGTTCTGCGTATTCAATTTCTCCTAATAGTTTGTACCCAAAAAAAAAAAAAAAAATCCCATGCGTGAACTTACTAAATCAAGTGTATTTAATGCTCGGCCACTCAAATGAATAAGTATATGTCACAAGAAAAGGAAAAGGAGAGTTTCAAGTTTAATGATTTCTATGATTTCAATGACTACATAAACCCAAGGAGGAAATTCAGGAGAGGAGGTAAGACATGACTTGTGACAGAGGTCGCAACATCAAAGTGGAGAAGAACTTTCCCTCCTATAATGGGAGAGGGTTGGAGGGATCCACCTATTTTAACTGACTACAAAGTTCTGCAAATGAAGAACAAATAGAAATGAAAGTGGTCAGGAGAATCTCCAGAGTGGGAGTCGTTTAAGCACTCGAATCATTAGCATACAAATAGGGATGGTTTTTGGTACCATATCACAGAGAAAGTTTCACTTTTATTAGAAACCACAAGTAGAAGAACTTGACAATCAGAACCAAATGGGTTTTGTCCTTCACTCATAATCAAATGCAATATTAGATTTAGGGATGAAGATCACGTCAATAAAAAACAATGATTCCTCAAAATGTCTCTGTTGACTAGGTGGCATCCGAGAAGATACCTCAAACAGGACAAAAAAAAACTGTGGATCACAAGTAAACTTAAATGTCAATTTCAAAGACTATAAAAAGGTGAAGTATATACTTAAAGTTCCTTCCCCAACCACAAATCATTTATCTAGAGATTATTGCATATCCTCCACACACCAAAAGAAAGAAAAGAAAAAAATTACAAATTATCAGTAATTTTTTTGATTTTTTTAAGAAATGAAAATATAGAAAATAATCAAAGAGAACTTACACTGTTGAATTACCCCATCCTCGTACTTAGAGCATATGCAAAATCAAAGTTTAAAAAAAAGGCACAAAAAAATTGAAAATTCATGTCTGAATCAGAGTATCAATATATGATTCACTATACAGAAAATCTAAATTAAATATCATAGATAATAAATACTTCTTATAATTACCAAAAGCACTGACCATTCTTTCAACCAAATAGAAATAAACAAGCAGGGTGGTAAACATAGGGAAAAGAGTACAACTATCAAACGAAGGGATTGAATATCCATATAACTTGAAGCTTCCTTTGCTTGTGGTATAAAATATAAGAAGTTGTCCTTTTCAAAATTGTCGAAAATATACATAAGAAAATAGAAAGAAGAAAGTGACACTGTAAGGAAAATGACACTGTAAGGAAAATGAACAACCCACTTAATGTATGCAAGAGGGAGATGATAAAGAAAGGAGAAAACAGTTGAAGGTAATCAATTCAATTCACTCAACTTATTGAATGCATATGCCATTCCCCAAGATAGCTCCTGAATGTATTATTGAGGACTGCTTATAAATCTCTCTGTTAGAATTGCTTGTTAATCAAACAAAAGAGTAGAGTCAGTAGAGCTCTAGAAAGGAAGTGTCTTTTTCTGTTCATATCATTCAATTTTTGGTAATTATGGAAAATGATGACACAAATACAAAACAACTTATAGTTGCAGATTTCTCTTGAGGGATAATACCAACATGTAAGACCTCCCGAAACATCTAAAAGACCTTTCACCCACCAATTAACATATTTGGATATAAACAAACATATAAAATAACTGCACAAATCAAACGTAAAAAGGGTTCCTATCTATTTGATACATTCTGACAACATCCCATATCAGGGGCAAAAGAAAAGTTCGATTTTTTCCCCCTATTTAAACCTAAAATGGGTGCTCTGCTTCCAATGTTTCTTGACTTGTATTTTCCCTTATGACACGTGATATGATTCTCCAGGTCCCATTTTTTAGTAGAAGCTAGCAGTGGAAATATTCGCTATTGAAAATTCTGATCTAGCTCCCAAAAATCAAAATGGGTTTCGCTTACATTCATCTTTTTCCCCCTCAGTTTTTTGCTCCATTGAGAAAATTATTCTATAATGAAACTTGCTATATAACAGAAATTGTATCTAAGCCAATTCCCATGAACGCAGCATTCGTCCAAAATCAAAAAATGTGAAAAAGATTATATAAAAGAAAAAAATACCAGATTTTTGGCTGTCCCCAGAGAGAAGATTTCGTGGGTTGGAGAGAAGAACAGAGAAGACGATCCTCGTACTAATATACCCTGCTCTCAAGAAGAGAATAAGATGGGTTTCTCCTCTCTCTCCCACAACTCTATATGTTTTTCTTCAGAGCTAGAGACGGAGAGATTTCTCCAGTCGTACACTGGCTATTTAAGGTTCCTGAGCTGGGCCCCACAGGCTTATTTATCTGGTAAATATAATTTGGAATTTAGCCCAATATGCTGAAATTTACATCTAACTAGATAAAACTCACCTAAACAAGACTACTGTTTGGGGCGATAGAAACTGAGCTCAAGGAAGATTCGCGACGACGAAGGAGAGATTGGCGACGGGGAGGAAGAAGGAAGAGAAGAGTGGAGGGGGCGAGGAGCAGCGAAGGAGGAGGATGAGGCTAGAAGGAGGGTCGCGCAGCACAGAAGAAGACAAACGGACAAGAGATATAGGGCTTGGTGAAGAAGTCACGAGAGAAAACCTGGCTTCTCTAGATTTTGATATAATTAGCTATGATTGGTGTAATTTTGTAACATCAATGCAAGATTATCATCAATTTACCTATCCAATACTTTAAAGGAACCCAGCCCAAAAATAAATTTAAAAATGTAATATAAAATAAATTTAAAGGAACCCAATCCAAATCACGTCCCAAAGACCTAAGTGGTTGTGACTTTGTCACTCTGAAAATTAAATAAAAGAAAAAAAAGATCAATATGTTAAAAAGGTCGTGTTACACAAAATAATCCTCACTCGCCGCCGGAGAGAGACCCAAGACAAGTCACCCACGGACTCCTCCCCCGCCTCACTCTACTCTCTCTCTTCTTGTCCGAATGACGTGTCTGTGGGTCCCACGTGACGTAGAGAGCTCCTGCCACGTCAGGCATGACGATGCTGGGCGAAGCCATCGGTGGTCGGCCTCATGGGTACAGATACGTGAACTTCATTTTTTAATTTTAATTTTAATTTTTGTACATATCAGCCGACCGAGTTTCTATCAAAATGATTAAAAAAACTAAACTCTTTCTCTCTTTCTCTCTCTTCACCGTACAAGTGAGATGTAGACGTTTTTGCACAAAGTTGGTGCCGCAGTGAAATTTCCACTTGAATTGTACCGTCAGCATGTGCAGATTGAAGCCTCAATGTCAGCTTCTGTACCTGTCAAGAGCATTAATCTTCCTCTGAATTATTGATCATTGCTTCTTTTTATTTGGCCACGTGGTTGGTTTGAATTTGTTTCTTTCTATTTTGACTCTAGGGGTGGCCAAACGGGACGAATCGAGTTGATTCGTCCCGTCTGGCCAACGAATTCAGACCCGTCTCGTCACGAATCCAAACGAGACGAATCAAGAATCGGGGTAACGAATCGGGTCTCTGACCCGATTCGTTACCCGGATTCGCCGAGACGGGTGAGACCCATCTCGCCTTTTATTATTATTTTATTTTTAAAAATTTCAAAATTTTCATGATAGGTAATTTTTTAACTTTTTGAGGGTTTAAAAAAATAAAAAAATAAAATAGGGGTCCGAAACTAATTTTTCCGTCTCACATATATAATAATATAGGACTTAAAAAAAAAAAGAAAGAAGAGGGGTCCGGGAAAATTTTCGCCGACCCGATTCGTCCCGTGATTCGTCACGGGACGAATCTGACCCGTCCCGTTTAAACGGGACGGGTCAACTCGGGTTGACCCGCCCCTAAACGGGGCGGGTCCGGGTCGACCCGCAACCCGCCCTGTGCGACTCAAACGGGTCGCACAGGGCGGGGCGGGGCAGGTCGAAACGGGTCGACCCGCCCCGCTGGCCATCCCTATTTGACTCTGGGTGAATTTGTTTCATATCATTGTTTTAACTCTGAGTGTGTTTAAACTTTCATTAAATTTTACAAGAATCACATTTTACATTGGGAGCCTGCACAAAAGTTGTTGGCCAAAAACTTTTTCAGACTAGCAGCAAATACGAGCTCGACAGTCTCAAATATTCAGAAAAGGCTATTTGGAAGAAAGTGACAAAGTAGGCTTTTTTATTGTTCATTCAAATACTAGGGAGAAAAATATTAAAAATATTTTCTTTTTTTCTTTTTCATTTACATCTCTCTTTTATATAACTATTTCCTTACTTTAAAGGCGTTACAGTTAATTTTGTGGTCATGTAAATCTCATTTGTAATAAGTTGTAACTCAAAACAGTTAATTTTGTGGTCATGTAACTCTCACTTACATTCTAATTACAGTCAAATTTTTTTGTTTCATAATTAGTTTTTATTTTAATATTATTTTGCGATCAACTTTGTGGTCAGCTTTTCCACTTCCACATTATACTCTAAACATCAAAAAAAAACATAACATTATCCAAATCACACTTCCCAACAACATTCAAATACTGAAAAACTTATTAACCAATTCTCAAGTTCTAAAGGAAACTATTACTACTTCCTCACTTCCTTGCTTTCATCCCTAACCAAACAGACCAATTTGTATTTGTATGATGATAAACTTAGATGGATTTAGTTAATAGACTTAAAATTTGGCTTTAAAAAAATTAATCTTATTTAAATCATGTATCTTTTTATATTTTAACCACTCTTCCGTGTGTTATTTAGCTTGATCCTAACTTAATGTATAATTCTTTTGTCATCACACCACGTTTGATGGTTCTAGAGGTTTCCGAGACACAAAGTCTAAACACGCACGAGGTTTCTTTTACCCTACGTCATGTAAACTTGAGTAGCGATAGCTAGGGTTTACAGATCTTGATAACGTAGCTATCAATTGGTCGTGAAAAAAGTGTGGCTATCATCCTGTTTTGTTTGATGAAAGTGAGAGAAATTTGGATAATAAGGATGAAAAATGTGAAAGAATAGTAAGAAATTGAGATTTGTGCAATTCTCATTTTCAGTGTTTAGCTGTAATGTGAAAGTGTAAGTGTAAAAGTATATTATGTTTTTCGGTATTTGGCTAATATTGTGGAAGCGAATGTAAAAAAGTTGACCACAAAGTTGAGCATAAAATAATATTAAATTAACAATTAATTCTGAAGTAACGTTTTAGGACCGTAATTGGATTGCATGTGAGTATTACATGACATCAAAATTAACTATTTTGAGATACAACTTATTACAAGTGAAAATTACATGACCACAAGATTAACTGAAGCACCTTGAAAGTGAAAAAATGGTAGCGTAAAATAGAAGTATAAAAGAGAAAAGAGAAAAAAAAAATTTCTCATTTTTCATTTCCGGTTCAAAACAAATAAGAGTTTTCTCACTTCTGCGCTTTTCTGTAACCACAGACACCCTAGATTCATTCCAGACTCCCTAAAAGGTGAGCAATTCAGTGCAAATATGAAATCAAGATACAAACCAGATTGGAGTTTTGTAATACTATAATTAAGCCACATGTCACGTGCAATTCATACGCATCAAACTTTGCACCAACCCATATTTTTAGGACAATAAAAATCACCTCGCTTCATGCTACACGCCACTTCTTAATAAAAGGTTATAGGTCTATCTCTTCATTTTGGTAGGTGAAAAATAGTGAACAAGATCATTATTGAGAATCAAGAAATGAGAAGTCAACACAGTGAGTGAACTAACAACATTATTTATCTCTGGAAATTTTAAATAAATAAATATAGATCAAAACAGTGTTTGGCCTTCAGTATGTACCAGTGAGCTCTTTTAAGGATGTATTGTATCTTCTATTTTTCCATTTTTGGGATGGATCCTTTGCCAACTTTGGATTGAATAGGATTCTTGTTTCAAAATTATTAGGGAAAAAAAAAATCAGGAAGAGAAAAAACAGAGAGGATTGGCTAGGATCCTCTGCCCATTAGGATCCTAAGTTTAAGCTCTTGCTAATTCTTATCTATCTATTTATTAATCAAAAAAAAAAAAAATGGAAAAAAAGGAGAGGATTGGCTTGGATCCTCTGCCCGTTAGGATCCTATGTTTTGTTGGCTCAAAAGCCCGTCACTCTAGGTTTGATGATAATTAACTCATGCAGTTATGGTACTAATGATCTTGTGTTTATATAGTTTCAGATATTTGATCAAGATCTTAGTCGGTATTTAGCTTCAACAAAAGACTGAAAGTCAAGTTTGAAGCTAACACATGTTGATTCAAGAGCTCACACTTTAAAGATCGCATCAAGTACTCAAGAGAAGTCTAACTCATTGGATTAAGGTTTGGACCAAGTCAAGAAGAAAAAGAAAATTTGAAGAGAAGGTTTTAAAGACTTGAGTCTGGTTTTGTAAAGTGTTAAGATTTTGTTTTTAGATAAAATATAAAAGATAAACTAGTTATGGATTACTCAAACTCACATACACACACACAAAATTTATATGTGTTTTCATAAAATAGTTTTAATTTTAGAAAATATCGTTTTGATTTGAGCTTCAAAGTATACACCTTATGTTTCATTATTAGAGTTCATGAAAACAAGTTTATATGGTTTATATGTGTTTTGAATTTCATCTATGCACATTGTTGGTTCAAATGTTAGAAAAACTTATTTGATGTTTCTATATCATGTGTTTGAGTTTTATATTTATCAAAACTTATTTTAGAACTTATTGTCAAAAACATAGATGTTTCATCTTATATGAGTATTGGATCATATCCATACACACTAAGCTTCAAAAGTGTTTAAAATATCTTATTTTTATATTTGAAGAAGTTTTGGAAAAATCATTTTTCAAATTAAGATTATTTTTGAAAAATACGAATTTTTATTTAAGACTAAATTTTTATATCACAAAAATAGTTCAAAAAATCTGTAATATGTGTTAATTTTTTTATCACACATATTTATACTTTAAAGTATTTCAATGAACTTAATTTTGTAAATTTTATAATACTCGTATTAAGCAACAAGTCAAACGTACAGTTCGTATGCATCTGACTTCGCAACAACTCATGTTTTTAGGACAATAAAAATGACCGCACTTCACGCAACATGCCACTTCTTAATTAAGAGGTCATAGATCTAAATCTCTTCATTCTGGTAGGTGAAAAATAGTGCGCAAGATCATTATTGAGAGAATCAGGAAATGAGAAGTCAACACAGTGAGTGAACTAACAACATTATTTATATATAATCTTAAAGTATCTTGATAAGTCTGATCTCCGTCACTTTCTTCTTCATTATTATTTTTGTACTTCTTGATTGTCAAGCCTTTCTTAGGGAGGATAATTTGACCCGTACTAGCAGGCACCTGACCTCACCTGACCCAATGAGGCGGATTTTTTGATCGTTGACCGGGTTCAGATCGGATAAAGGGGAAAACCCGAAATAATAAAGGCCGGGACAGGGCGAGTACGGTATAGCATTGCCAGCCCCGTTACCCACCTCGTACCCGCCCCACTATTTTTTCATATAGTGAGTATATAATATTATATATACATCTACTTAAATAACCCAGCTTTTACACTAAATTACAAAATATGCCATTTCCCATAAATATCTAAATCAAATGGTCCAAAATCTAAATCCAATCTGTCCTAAAAATTTGAGCCCAACACACGATTTCGAGTCGGGTCGGGTATTTTTATTACCCGCCGGGGATTGTGAAATACCCAACGGGGTCTGTGGCGGGGACGGGACGGGTTTTGAGATTTCGGGTATAGAGACGGGGTGTTCAATACCGGCCCCGACCCGCCCTGTTGTCATCCCTAGCCTTTCTACGTTCCACGCACCCCAACCTCCCGCTAAAGCCGCCGCAGGATTTGAATCAAACCTTCTCAGTGGGCCCTAGTCAACTCCAGCAAGGCCCAAAGGCATTTCTCTCTGTGGTTTGGGCCTTGAGTTTGTAAAGGCCTCCCACCAGCGACTGAGCCCACCCTCTCTCAAGCTTACAGAAAAGCGGCTAATTGTGCTGGACCGGGCCTTGCAGATTCAGCCCGCCATGAGGCCCAATGGCTCTGCGTCATGGCAGTTTCCCTCCTTCGAAAATGCACGCTATTGGTATCATATTTTTTAAGGTTGCGATTATGATCGCACTCCTTATAAAAATATCATATTTTGTAGACTGTGATCATGGTCGTAGTCCTTATAAAAATGTCTCATTTTTGTGGCTGCGACCATGATCGTATTCCTCATAAAAATGTCATGCTTCTGATTCTTTATAAGGCGTCACAATTCTCACAAAAAATGTCGTGTTTCTGAGTCTTTATAAGACTACGATAATGACTGCACTCCTCACAAAAATGACTTGTTATTTTGTTATTACAGGACTGCAATCATGATCGCAGTCCTCGTTATTAGGACATGTTTCTGAATCTTTATAGGACTGCGATCATGATCATATTTCTCATAAAAATACATTATTTTTTAATCTTTATTAGGGTTGCGACCATTATCACAATCTTTACAAAACACAATTTTCTAATCTATATTGGCACTGTGACAACAATCACACTCCTTACAAAATGTCCTAAATTTCAATTAATAAAAAGGGTGTGATTATAGTCGTAGTCTTCTAATACAAGATTGCGACTAGTCGCAGTCTTCGTTCACCGGCATCAAATGTCTCCAATTTTTTTTCTAGATCTAGGTATCACATCAAATCACAAACTCAAATAAAACTCATCGCGAATATAAGCAAACGAGATATGCAAAAAGGTCAATTCTAAGAAAAATGGTCGAGAAGCTCCGCCCCTTGAGACCCCAAGGAGGGGGCTCCCCGCCTCCTTTAACCCCCACGATGACTATCCGCAAATTACTCTGCATTGGGGTTCATGGTTGAGAGGGAGAGACGTTGGGGGCGTTGAGAAAGAGTAAAGAAAAAATGAAGATAATATAAAGAAGTGATACTTAAGAGGAATCAATTTATGCTGATACAGATGAGCCTGTAATAAATAAAATTACGAAACTGAGTTTTTTTTTTTTTTTAATTATGAAACAAAGTCGGTGGTGTAGCGAAATTTTTCTTGTTTCTTCTCCATACATTCCAATGCGCATGATATACTGAATTAGAATATTTTAGTTTACACGTGCACGGCGCGGGCCTAAAATTATCGAGGAGCCAAAACCGTTTCCTGGATGAATTCTATTTCTAGAAGATTCGCTCAGGGAACGGTCCGGTCCAGGGAATCGGTTCGGGTCGGTCAACCAGGGTCAAACGAACGGGCCAAAACCTTCTGATCATCGTCGGTCAAATCGAACGGTCAAGATTAATTCAGTTCCCGTGTTAGGCTTTATAATAATTAGTCATCAGACAACTCAACGAGCTTTCGCGAAGTCCCAAGGAGGAAACCCTAGAGGACGATTTTCTCCTTCGCCAGCTGCCACTCGGCAATACTAAAAGGTAATTTGTTTATCCAAACCCTAAAATCCCTTAATTTCCTAATTATTCTCTGATTTCTTGTTTATTTTGTTATAATCATTTCTTGTTTCTTTAATCTATTATTTGGGGAATTCCTGATCTCTTATCATTTTGAAATTTTTTGAAAATAGGGTTCCAATTGATCATACTGAGCAATTGCTTGCTTTAGACTTCCTCTCGTAGCTTCGATCTAGCGCTTAAAGAAAAAGAATAAAGCTTGTTTCTTGATGGAATTTGCATCCTTTTCCTTCAAACGCCTTTTGAGACTGCCATTTGAATAAGAGCGCAAGAACTTTAATTTTTCGTCACTTTCTGTTTCTATTTTTTTTTCCTCTTCCATTAGAAATACTGCTTGTTCTTTCGCTGGACATTTAATCTTATATCGTGGCAACATATTTGATCTGTGAAGGCCATGGACATTAGGGGCTGGGTTATAGTAATTAGTTTACTTAATTGAATCTGAAAATAAAACAATTCATACTTTGGTGTTGATCCAAACTGTAGGGTTTATAATGATATTTGGATAAGTCAATTGTGTGCGCGAATCTAATTCTGTTAGCTATGTGACAGTTGGAAGAGAACTCTGTTTAGAGTTAGCTTAAAATTGGCCAGAAAATCGATGATTTGGTTTCGGAAACTCTACTCACATCCACCTTCTTTACTGACTACACTTACCCTTCTCTTTTCATCCACTTATCAATTTCAAGTTAACATAATTTGTTTTATACGCTCTTATATATATATATATATATATATATATATATATATATATATATATATATATATATAGACCTACTAGGAGCACTTGACCCATATGTGTGTGTGTATATATATGAGAAAAGTGCTCCTAGTAGGTCTCCTTAGATTAGTAGGAGCACTTGACCCATATGTGTGTGTGTATATATATGAGAAAAGTGCTCCTAGTAGGTCTCCTTAGATTGTAATCTAAGGAGACGGCTTAAAATTCTAACATCCTATTTTTTTTTCACGATCCGACCGCACATTATTATGTTCATGCTATAAGATGTACGCATATAAATAATCACATGATTTGAAGTTTGTTTACTATATTTTCTTTGGTTCAAACATTAACGGTTTTTAAATAGTAGAACAAAATAAAACGATTAGATCAACGAGTAAATGAACTTCAAATCACGTGATTTTTTATATGCGTACATCTTATAACATGAATATGATAATATACGGTCGGATCGTGAAAAAATTTGGATGTTGGAGTTTTAAGCCGTCTCCTTAGATTACAATCTAAGGAGGAGGCTTAAAATCCCAACATTTTGATTTTTTTTTTTACAATCCGACTGCACATTATCATCTTCATGTTCTAAGATGTGCACATATAAAAAATCAAATGATTTGAATTTCGTTTACTTATTGATCTAATCGTTCCATTTTGTTCTACTTTTAAAAAACCGTTAATATTTGAACTCAAAGAAAATAGAGTAAACGAACCCGAAATCACTTAATCTTTTATATTTGTACATCTTAGGACATGAAGTTGATAATGTGCGGTCGGATCGTGAAATTGTTTTTGAGATGTTAGAGTTTTAAGACTCCTCCTTAGATTGTAGTCTAAGGAGACCTACTAGGTACACTTTACCCTATATATATATATATATATATATATATATATATATATATATATATATATATATATATATATATATATATATATATATATATATGAGAAAAGTGCTCCTAGTAGGTCTCCTTAGATTGTAATCTAAGGAGACGGCTTAAAATTCCAACATCCTATTTTTTTTTTCACGATCCGATCGCACATTATCATGTTCATGCTATAAGATGTACGCATATAAATAATTACATGATTTGAAGTTTGTTTACTATATTTTCTTTGGGTTCAAACATTAACGGTTTTTAAACAGTAGAACAAAATAGAACGATTGGATCAATGAATAAATGAACTTCAAATCACATGATTTTTTATATGCGTACATCTTATAACATGAATATGATAATATACGGTCGGATCGTGAAAAAAAATTTGAATTTTGGAGTTTAAAGCCGTCTCCTTAGATTACAATCTAAGGAGACCTACTAGGAGCACTTGACCCTACACACACACACATATATATACACATACATATTCTATCTTATCATCATTTAGATTTAAAATTACTCATCGGACCTCATCAAAACAAAACCCTTCGCCTTTCCTAATCTGTCTCCTCTCTAGTTTACTGCATTAGACCTCCTCCATCTCCCTGTCTCATTGTCAACAAAGCCCCTCCATCTCCATCTCTTCGAAGCAAATCCCCATCGCCATCTCCTCCTTTTCGAAGAAAAGCTCACATCTCTGTTTCCTTCTCCAGCAAAAAAAATCGAAACAAGTTTCAACAAAGAAAACCGGAACAAGCTCCTCAGCATACTTTCATTATACCAGCTTAAATTCGAAGCATAGCTCAAGGCACAATGACTGAAAAACTCTTCTTCAATTAGCTTTGACTAGTCAAATACCATCCAGTTGAGTTTGAGTTCTAGGGAGCTAAAGCAAAAATAAAGAATGAAATAATTTCAGGCATAGCCTGGGATTGTTTAAACTGAGGCCAGCCATAATATTAGATCTTTTGACAAGGAGAAAAAGAAAAAGAAAAAGAACCAAAAAAATTCCATAAGTCCTGCTTTCTTGTGTGATTAGGGAATGATCATGATCTTTAGAAAACAGAATACTTCCCTAGTTGCATTGAACTTTGGTGGGACATAGCCTTAAATGTGAAATCCTTCAACCTCTGCTTCAATTGAGATTTGGCTTCCCTTAACAGAATTTTCAGTAGGGCCTTCGAAGAAGAGGTGAAGCTTGCGCACTCCGGGGCAGGAACCTCACCAACATGACAATACCGACACCCCATGCTGTAATCGCTGCGCCTGTCCATTCTGAGATCGGATACAATGTACCTTTGCTGATGACCTGAAATGAACTTTTGCAAAAGATCGCTGATGTCCAATTCTGCTTCGCAGGCATTGCTTGGGCAAAAATATTTTTCAGTTTCCCTGCAAATTTCTAACAGCTTTCAACGCTGCTGCTTGAGCTGCAGCACTACCCTGAAGAACATAAGTAATTTGCCACTGATTAGTAGTCCTGTTTAAAATAATTGGATGCTCTTGGAGCTAAGCACGTCCCTTTTACTGTGAATATACTTGCAGATCATGTTAGCCAATGATTATGTTTAACACTTACTTAGAAAATCACAAGGTTGAGGAAATGAGGGGGAAAATATAGAGTATTATAGATTTTTCATCTATGGGTAAAATTGCAATTCAAAAAATCATTTTAGGAGTGGATGTAGACAGTAAAGAGGGCGGATGATAGTAGAATTTCCCTTTGATTAATGCCATAGCTGATTTCTTTTTAGACCTTTATTTTTATGTAACTGTTTTTTTTGATATTTGACACTTTTATGCGTTTAGTTTTAAATTTTTGGACTTTTGCACCCAAAAGTATCGGGTTTTCTGGGTGAGTGTACTTGTGTTTTGATGTTTGACAGTTAGCTGATTGTTCTTGATGGGGATTCTATTGGCTCTTTGATATTTGGAAAAGATCTATTTTGTAGTTTTCCTTAAAAGGAGTTGAATGAAATATTTATTGATTTGATTTTCAATTTGAAGTAGAGAATGTTAGCACTTTCCTTCTCTAATTTTCTTCTTTTTATTTATAAAACTAATCTAATGCTTTTCTTATAGTGAAAGTAATTATTACCTCTAAATATATCTCCCCAAAAAATATAATAAGATGTCTGTAGTAGAAGAGAGCTCTTTGCCTTTATTGGCGTTTAAGGTTTATAAGATGAAGAGGAAATTTTCCTCTATTGCCTTTTTACTTTCTTTCTGATAAAAAGTTCAGCTCTTTGTATTTAAAAGTAATTTAACTTGTTTGTGATACTTTGTCCACGGTTCTGCTATAGAAAGGAGATTTGAAGCCATTTCAATTACCAGGTATTGATGGCGGAACATCTAGCATCAATATTTGGCACAGAGAAGGACAGGGTCAACTGCCCCTTCTACTTCAAGATCGGTGCTTGCCGCCACGGGGATAGATGCTCTCGCCTCCACAATCGCCCCACCATCTCCCCCACCCTCCTACTTTCCAACATGTATCAACGCCCAGACATGATCACTCCTGGTGTCGATGCTCAAGGCCAACCCATTGATCCACGAAAGATACAGGAACATTTTGAGGACTTCTACGAGGACATCTTTGAGGAACTTAGCAAGTTTGGTGAAATTGAGAGCCTGAACATCTGTGATAACCTCGCAGATCACATGGTGGGGAATGTTTATGTCCAGTTTAAAGAGGAGGATCAAGCAGCTGCAGCTCTTCGGGCCCTTCAGGGTCGTTTCTATTCTGGACGTCCAATAATTGCAGATTTTCCCCGGTTACAGACTTCAGGGAAGCCACGTGCCGCCAATTTGAGGAGAATAGTTGTAATCGAGGTGGTTATTGCAACTTCATGCATGTGAAGCAAATTGGAAGGGAGCTGAGGAGGCAGCTATTTGGGCGTTATAGGAGGTCTAGAGGGAGTAGGAGCAGGAGCAGGAGCCTTAGTCCATACTATAGAAGAAGCTACCGTGACCATGGAGATTCTCGCGATCGTGGAGACTACCGGGATAGTGGACGGAGGAGCAGCGATCGCCATGGGAAGTATGATAGCGATGGGGGAAGGCGGCGGCACGGGAGCCCGAGGCGAACGAAAAGCCCAGTTAGGGAAGGGAGCGAGGAAAGGAGGGCTAGGATTGAGCAGTGGAATAGAGAAAGAGAGGAAAGGAATTGATGAATTCAGGTTAATTTTCTCACAGTCTACTATATTGGTCTATCCTATTCAGGAGAGCTGTTTGGCTTTTCGTTTCTGGTGTTTTGTCATCCTCACATTTCGACGCACTTGATGAACTTTAGACGATGGTCCTTTAATTGTTATCTTTTTGCATGGTAATATGGATCTTCTGGATTATTTAAATCGCTTTTGGGTTGTTAGGATCTGGTAATATGATGCTGCTTTTGCCTGCTAATACTTAATTGCTCATACTGAATATATGATCTCTTCGCGCTTAGCACATTATGTCTTTTTTCTTTTGTCAATTTTATTGGGTTTTATTTTTAGAATTCTTTGGGTCATAGGTATTAGTGATGCCTGGTACACTGTTTTTCCTGACTGGATCCACCCCCCATCCTCACACACACGCGCGCACACACGCATATCATATAAATTTAGATAATTTCTGGAAAGGATGGGGAGGCTATTTATTAGCTGTTGCAAGTGCCAAGTACCAGCTTTTGTCAGTACCGTGTGACCAAAATGGCTGTTTTTGTTTTCTACTGTTATGCATTATAATTGCTCGCTTATTTCCTTTATAGAAGAAAGCTGCAACACTTTCACGTATAGGATAACATCAAACCATCAAATAATACCTAATTCTTATTCTGTAGTTGGCCTAACTGTTGGATTTTCCTCAAGTAGCAAAAATTTATCACAAGTAGACTCATAAATTCTTCTCTGTGACATGTTTCTCATCTTTTATCTGTACTGGCAATGGGTGTGAATCTTAAACTTAACCCTAGATGATGGCTCATATGCAAGAAAGACATGTTGCCAACTTTTTTTTCTTTTTCTTTTCTTTAAGTGGGTAAGCATTAATAACAAATACAATTCTTTCAGACACAAAAGAAGTATGACATTCTCTTTCATATCTCCTGCCACTTAGTAAATTCTGGGTGTTGATATTTACTGCTCATATCACTTTCTTGATTTCTCGTGCAACCTCTTCATATGCCCCAACCCCTCCCTGGAAAAAGGAAATAAATAATAAGGGGGCAAAAAACTTCACAGGACGTGCTATCAATACCATCCCGTTATACCCAATGTACTAATGACGCATTGTCTACCTTTTCTAGGTATGCAAGAGAAGATGCTACCTGTTATAAGTACATCCATATCATGCAGCTCTCCTTATCCATGTGTAAGCCTTTTGTTCTTGATATATAAGAAAACTGAAGAAAGAGACACTTGTTCGTACATTACTTTCTTGTTAGGTTTTCCTGATTGTTTCAGTTTCATGTATAGGTGGAGAGGAGTAGACATAGGACCAAAATCAAGACATGCAGGGTTGATGGAAGATTGCAGTTTCTTTACTAATCTCCTAATCCCATTTGCATTTTGTTTTTCCCCACTTAATTTTCTGATAAGTTTCTTGACGTACTTTGAAGTTTTAAGAGTCAGATATGACAAAGCTACAGACGTCGATCGACTTCTTCCGTCTTTTTCTGAGTTTTAGCTCAACTCTCTCTCTCTCTCTCTCTCTCTCTCTCTCTCTCTCGCGCGCCCCTATACCTATCAGTTGATCTCTTACTGCTTCCTGTGAAATATGTTCAGTGGCTTTTCAAACTAGTAGTATATTGTCATAAAGATTTCACTTGAACTAACAGGCACACACTATTTTTATTATTATTATAGAAGTCCATCACAACCTATGCATCTTTTTTATATTTCTAATTTCTAGTGATTATGTCAAACATTCTGTGTCTTAAATTTGTTCTGTGTGTTAGTTAATGATCTATAATTGATATATCCTTTCTTGTTAAATTTCTAGCTCTCGTATTTATCTATTTGACATTATTAATAGAGCTTATGATAAAAGAATTCCCACTTAATGAAAATTTTAGTTCTTCCCTACAAGTTTCTGCTATAAATTTCAATTTATAATTGATAATCACTAGTAGTTATTCGTTTATGTTTTATAGAATCAATTTTTGGTTGAGTGGTAATTAGTTTTAATATTTTAATAACCATTCGCTCTGAATGTAGTATATTATTCCTATTTTTACTTGATCATATGTGCAAGAGTAACAAGACTAAACTGTTAATGAATTACTGCATTAATCCCCCACCAAGACAATGCAGCATGTTATCTTTTTTATAACAGTCAATACTCTTCTCGTCTTGGATCTGTTACTTGGTAAAATTCATTGATGTTTCTTGCACTTTTTTTCTATTTGACAATGATCAACTTGTTTTCATTCTCATGTTCACACTTATTATTGGCTACATTTCCATATGTTTGGTAAACCGTCCAATTTCTACCTGTCGCCGCATCTCTAATTATAGATTTGCAGCTTGCTTCAGTTCAAATCAAGCATGGTCCTGGCTTCAGTAGATTTTCATAGGATTTTTTCTATTTTACTTGTTAGGTTAGACTGTTCTTCAAACTCTGAGCCTTGCATGGATGACTAACCATATGGTTGGGATGCCATTTAGGTTTTTCATATGTATCTTATGTATAGGATGCTTCACCCCTTCCTCTCCTCTTCTCGCAGCAAAGATCATCATATTTAGAAAATTTCGCTCTTCGTAACTAGCTGAAAATAAGAGGAAATACCCTTCCATTTTCTCTCAGGTGGGCTAATATTTCTTAAAAATGACTAAATTACCCCTTCTTTGATGATTAAAGCCCACCAATTATTTCCTCTTCCTCTCAACCTGCTGATTGTGCCTCCTACGTTCTCTCTCTCAAATAGGCAAACCAGATGACTGGGCTCCCCATAGTAGAGCTCCAAGGAAGATTGAGAGGTAGTATAAGGGGTATTTACACCTTACACTATCCAAAATCAAACTGGAATTAAAACGACGGCCAAATTTCTAAGACCTTGTCGTATATGCCCCTCGCCCCTTGAAAAAGAAACGAAGAAAAATGTGCTAACACCTAAATACAGATTAATAACAATCATGCAATGTAAGATAACGCCTGTTAACCATGTTTTTCTATTTGATGCAGTTGTTTATTCAATAATATCTGTTAGTCGTCCCCGTTAATGAATAACATACCCTACTTCTACAGTACTTCAGCTTAGAGTTCTGTCGTAAAATGACATAAGATAATGATTGTCACTCTGTTTGGTGTAGGCTAGACTTTGAGTACATGTCATGCACATGACAGACCAAACCGTCATACTATATAAGATAGCCTCATCCATGCATCTAATTTTCTTCGAATCCTTACCAGATTAAGATTCTAATTTGATGCGTTTCCTTTCTTGGAATACATGTACTGTGACATATTAATTCTCTGGTGAGCTTGATTTCAGTAGAGATCAAATCAATATTATTTGTAATTTGTCATAAACATTTTACTTCTTTGATGTATGCCTGAATTTGATATTACTGCTTGACTTGGACTGTTACATAGAGGAAAAGGTAAGTTGTCGTTAAGAAGATTTTAAGGATTTTATTACACATGAAGTGAGATATATTCACTATAGGAAAATGAAATGTAATGTCTAACATTGCCTAATCATATGTATTATAACTCAATCAAATACATGAAATCATAATTTTGATCATATATTACTTAAACCAAACTATCAAAAGTCTATATTTAAATTTTTTTACGCTTATGTTTGAAGAAAATATACGCTTCATTTGGGTATGTTATCATCATTCTGTGCCTTGGTCGTCTAGAATTTATGATGTTCGGCAGGGTCATGCTTGTCCGCACATTTCCTATTAACATGTCCACGGAGTGTAATCTTATAACACACACACACATGTTACTTTTATGTTTCTTTCTTTCTTCTTTTTTTCTTTTTGGGTTTGATCACACGTCTGCATGCGCGTGCATGCGCGCACACATAAATTACTCACACACACACACATTACTCTTCTGTTTGTTTCTTCGTCTCCTCTTTTCTTTGTGGGTTGATTGGTGTATTCATGTGTCTAGTCCATGACATCCTTGTCCAGTATTGAATCCCTTTTTGTGAACAACTCTTTATCACTTGATATGCTGGCCAAAAGGCTTTCTACTGTTAAAAGTATGCATGTGTTAGGATGCATATACATAGCATGCAAACGCCAAGCCCCTCATTACTCTGAGATGTCCATGTGCCACTTGTGCCTAACATCCATTCTGCAAATGGTAAAACTGTTTGTAGTTCCATTCCGTGACACTCTTATCCTTTCTGTTGATTGACATGGCCTTCTCTCTCTTTGTTGTGCTAGCCAGGAGGCCTCATACGCTTCAGCAATCTGATGTGACATATTGCTTCCTGTGATTTCTTCTCTGTATGTGGTAAGAGTGAAATTAATTAAAATAAAAACAATACATCATTTGCCTTGTCTAGGGTTTTTCTTACAATTTTATGTTTCATGTATAGGCATTGCAGAAAATTAGATGTAGATGGAGCATAAAGAAAGAACAGATGGAGGGTGTGAGAACGGAGAAGATGACTTTCTCACTCTTAATTCAGTCTTACCTTTTTTTCTTACATCTCTAAGCAAATAAAGATGATAATCATATGAGGAGATAGACTTATGTTATTCCGGAAGGATTCGAGGCTGATCCTTCCCACTCAAATATAAGCCTACGACATCCGAATGCAAGATCCACTCTGTGAAGTTGATCTACATTATTTCAAGTAATTAAAAATAAAAAATCATGTATTTTGATTACTTTTTACCCATTCATCAAATAGGCACAAAATGGACGGCTGATATAGTGAATTGATTAGTTTAACGGTATAAAATATTTGAAATCTAATAAAAATTAGTGTGTGAGGGTTTTTAAATGTTTAGATCATGATGAAATATTGGGATCAAGAATTTGAATGTCTAAAGATGTAGGTTTAAGCAATATGTTATTTTCGGCCGTCCATTTTATACGTACTTATGGATGGGAAAATTGTATTCAAAATACATGATTCTTGATTTTTTGTTACTTGAAATAATCTTGCATTCGTATGTCATAGAGTTGTATTTGAGTGGGAAGCCTCGAATCCTTTCAGAAAGACACAAGTCACTAATAATCACACGTTCTCCATAACAAGTCCTAAAATTTAGAGTATATAAAATTAATCAATAATAATCATATTGTTTTCATTTTCGTTCATAACTTTGAAACTGTGGCTAATATTTCTTTATGGGAACTTAGCTTTAGGAAGCGTTTTTCATTTTGGATTCAGTAGTTTAACAAGCTACTATATGTGATGTGAAACAGGGGAGGGGCTCTACGGATTTTGAAAAAAAATTGAGAGATGAAAGAAAATAATAGATGACTCAAGTGAGAAGGCCTTCCACCTCCACGGACCTCATGCCGCTTCACGCCGCACATTCATCGATCTTGGTGAAGCTAGGGTTTCACACCCCGCCATGGGCAACACGCCCCTCAAGAGAAAACTCACAAAATATATATTTTTCTCAAATTCTAGTCTATTTTTATTGAAAGTAGTGTAGCCTTTAAATAGGCTTACAACTACAGACTTTTTTTCACATACTCGATGTGGGACTAAAACACATAAGACTACTAAATAAAATAAAAGAGAATACAGACTCAGACTCAAAAATAAAAAAAAGCTGACTCAATGTCCCCATCAATATGTCTACATGTGATATTCTAACTACTGCAAATCATATTATCGAAATAATACTTTACTTTTCATTATTCTCTAACTTTCATTATTCTCTATCTGTTATTATTCATGATATTTTGTGTAGGAGTGTTATTTTTAATTAGTAGTTTCATGCATGCTTCTTGAATCTTACATTTGTCATTGAACTCCAATTCAGTATTTTTTCTAATTATTTCAATCCAGTTTTGTTCAAGTTTTAACGTCTGCCTTTCATGGCAATTATAATTGCAAACACCTCCATTGCTGTTCTGCTCTTCATACTCCCTCTATTCATTTTCATGTCAGATGCGATCAGCCTATCATGCATGTCCTTTACGAATGTTGCCAAAATGTCAACATCACTCCGGAACACTGGTTCTGTAAACTCTCGTCTTAGTATTGATTCCAAAGTGATTCTGGATTTCTGGCATTATGAATTCCGAAGGTTTTTATCTGGAGATAGACTTGTGTTATTCCGGAAGGATTCGAGCCTGAATCCTTCCCACTCGAATACAATCCCCTGACATTTGAATATAAGATCCACTTCGTTGAAGTTGATCTATATTATTTTAAGTATCTATAAACCAAAATTCAAGTGTTTTGAATACTTGAATTTGAGGAACTAGTATCAAAAAAAAAAATCCATTTTTTTTTTTTACAGATGTATGGGGGAAGCGTTCCACTTTTTTATATTTTTCATCCTTCCTAACTTTAGGAGGTAAGACTCGTTTGCAGATGCGGTGGAATAAGCAGGGAAGCCGCACGGGTGGTAGGCCATTTTCGCAACAATAGTGCATACAAGTCTATGAGGTTGTGTGTATGTCGGGCAGGGATTAGATTTTTGACCATTTGGATGTGCTTGCTTAAAGCTTTCAGTGTTGGCCTTCATGTTTGAAATTGTGGTGTTAGTTTTGTAGGGTCTCAGTTGGAGCAGTTCTTGTTTTTATTGCTGCTAGGTGATGTCATATCATCACCTAAATCACTGTGTGGTTGATTAGAAACTTGTTGGTAATTGATAAATGTGTGATTGCGCTCTGGGGGGCTTACTACTGGTGCTCGGAATTTTATCTATGAGAGAAATGTAAATCAGCTGACACAGGAGGCAAATTCGTCCTATGTCGCACTCAAAAATCATATTTCCTGAATGAATTTTCAAGATCCGACCGTACATTATCATCTTCATATTCTAAGATATACACATATAAAAAATTAAGTGATTTGAAGTTCGTTTACTCATTGATCTAAACGTTCTATTTGTTCTATTGTTAAAAAACCGTTAATGTTTGAACCCAAAAAAAATGTAGTAAACAAACTTTAAATCACTTGATTTTTTATATCTATATATCATAGAATATGAAGATGATAATGTGTGATCAGATCTTGAAAATTCATTCGGGAAATATGATTTTTGAGTGCGACATAGGAGGAGTTGCCTCCTGTGTCAGCTGATTTACATTTCTCTCTTTATATATATAATATATATATATAATATATATATATATATATATTGTTTGAGTGAATGTTTAGTTGGGACTTCATGTGTGTTCTTTTCCTCAAGGCAGCTCAGTGAATTGAACGCACCTTGCATCTGTATGCAGAATTCTTCTGCAACTCAGAAGAGTTTATCATGTTCCTCTGTTCTGTGGCTCTTCTCTCGGCCTCTTGAGCACACGATGTTTATTATTGTGGTGGATTATTGGTGTTATTGCTCTCTCTTTTTTTTTTTTTGGTTGTTGTTGTTCTCCGTGTTTCGAGAAAGCTGCTTTATATTTGGTGTTTTGCCACCGTGTATGACTTGGAAAGTGTTGTTTCTGAAGCTCGTGTTGATCATGTTATATTTGTATGCATGTAGGCTTTATTAAGCTGGTACCCCTTTCTTGCTTACTGCTTGCTGTGCTGGTGGCTTTCAGCTTCGTGGCTGATGTCACCAAACTTTGCTTCAACCCTCCTTCCTATATCAGACGTCGTGTTCCTTGGCCAGAACCTTTTTTTAATTATAATCAACATTTCTCTCTCTCGGGTGTTTGAACCGGTGATCACTGGGGAGCAAGCGTAGGATCTAACCGGGGGTGGGACGCTCATCGTTTAGTTGAAAGCATGTGTTTTTCAGAAATGTCTCTTTTTGTCTGTGCCCTTGGTTGACACTGTCGACATAGAAACTCAGCCCAAAGCAAGGATTTGAGTCTGAAGCTAACATTTAGTCTTCAGTCTCAGTCTCAATGCAATGCCATTTTGATTGAATTGCGGGTTTGCTTGGTTTGAAGAGAGAAGATAGAAAGGCAGAGGAAAGAAGGGCGACATTTGCTTCTAACCTCCAGTAATGCTTTTGAATTGGCTTTTGAGGAGAAGCAAAACAAAACTTGAGTTGATAGGCTCATCCTTCCCAATTTTTAGCGGGCTTCCCCAAAGAGGAGAAATCACATTGGGAAAGCTAACTGGATGGACCTCGCTTCTCCAGTTTTAGTCCTTTTCCCTCGATCCAAAATGACCCTACAAGCGAGCAGAAGTATTAGTAACAAGTGTGAGAAGTTAATAGATTTCTTGTTAAACGAACTTTTGTTTTTCTTGGAGGCTTGCACATCTCAGACTAATCTTCTGCGCACCACAGCTTCCATCCCCTCGACTGATGAGAAAATTCTGGGGTATGATTTCGTGGGTGAAATGTCGCCTCTCATGAAATTCTAACCAGCGCTCATTGAGGAGCAAACCCAATGACTTTGTTACACAACTTATAAAATAAAGTATCACATCTATGTCGAAAACCTTTTGAAAATTTTCTTGACAGACTTCCGTCATTTTAAGAGAGTACAATGGTCGCTGTGTCCGTGTAGCGAGTACAATGAAGACACCCTCATCTTTCCTTGAACATATTAGATTCATTACTACCAAGATGATGCAAACAAAGGCAGCTGGAGATATGTATGCATTAACTGAGAGAGTACTACTATACTACTTGCAAATGGAGATGTGGATGCCCAACTCTGGTTTTGTACTTCTCAAAGAGTTCAACAAGATCCGCAATGAATCGCATATGAACTTCATTGACCAGCAAAACGTACACCAAACAATCATATATGTTTATAAACTGTAGACTATTAATCAAATGGAGGAAGATTCTAACGGTGATTTTTGGATATATAACTAAAATCTTTTCTATTTACAAAACAATACCTCCGAAATCATTTTAGTTGTTAGTTTATCAGATTAAGGATCTGTTTGTGTTGTCATAATTGGCTTTTGAGGTTGTGAAATTATACCCATCCCAACTCAATTGATCTCTTTCAATAAAAAAGAAAAAAATTAGAGAGAAAAAGAATAAGTTATTTCTTTGGGGTGGGGGGATTTAGAGAGAGAAATCTTTTTGATTTTATTTAGATATTATGATTGGGTTTTCTTAATTGGGAAACTTATTTGAAAAATGACGAGAGGAGATGGGGGCAAGAGGTGGGTGAGAGGGGGAGAGAGATGAGGTTTGAATGTTTTTTTTATTTGAGTCATTTCTTGATGGAAGCTTGATTTGAGAGAGAGAAGAAAAAGACGATACTTTAGTAATTTAAGAAATTTTTTATTCTACTTAAAAAGAAAAAAAAGAATTTTTTTTCCTGTCTTCTTGTGGTTACAAACAAGTACAATGTTTAGACCTCAACAGGGTTTATTAGCAATTAGAATGATTTAGGAGCTATCTTTATTTTTCTAAATAGAAAAGATTGAGAGATGTACATCTAAAATACCCAAAAAACAAAGGTAAAAAAATTATAAAAAAGGAGGGTGTGATTGTTTAGTACCTCATCCGCCGTAGGCTCAGAGTATTTTTTGAGAACAACAGGTCTCCCGACCACGACATGCATTGGTTTTTGAATGGTATGGGCGATCTACCGGGGGAGAGAGAGAGAAAAAAAAATAATAATAGAGATTTCGTCTCAATTAGAAAATCTAACAATTTTCAACTTACAAAAAAATTTATAAATTTAAGCTAAATTATTTTGCAATGTCAACTGTTCAAACACAAAAAAGTAAAAAAGAAAAAAAAATAAGGAGGAGCCTAATTACCCAAATCTTCCCCAATAGATGACAGGAGTCCACATGATTAGTTTAGAAATAGCTCGGGCATTTTGATTGGTAGCTTCTCACATGGTTTCCACCAATTATAAACATCATTCTATTCACCAAAATTATAGGGGAAAAAAAAATGAATGAAACTTAAAATACTTGCCACTAGAAAATATAAATAAAATTTTGTTGGATTCTAAAAAAAAAAAAAAAAAAGAAAGAAAGAAAAAGAAACAACTTTAATTGTGATATCGGACAGAGTGACAGAGACTTTAAAATGATACTGTAACACCCGAGTTCAAAAAAAATCGAGCTGGACATAAAAAGAACTGATCACCTGACCAAAGCAGAAAACAGGAACAAGCGGCCGGCCCTTCTCCATGGCTATCCGAACAAATCCTTTTCTTGATTTTAGGTAAACAACCTATTTATTGATGGAAAACAAGCTTATAAATTTATTGAACTGCAAGCATTGAGAAAAAGCAGAGCTAAAAATTTATTGATAACATCAAATTTTTCTGCTGAAAATCCTTAAATCTAATTTAATCAAGAAATTCTATGTTTTCCTTTCAACTGGCTACACATGAAGAGATCTGTTTTGACTAGTTGTCTGAATAGGTATAGAATTGGCAAGATTTTAAGATTAGAAAAACAGATAAAAAAAAGAGGAAATATACTAACTCTAAATTTTTTTTTTCTAGCTAATCGTAAATTACTTGCTCTTGTCAATTTTAAGCCGTTTGACAAATATCAGCCTCAACTCTTGACAAACTCTTATTACCGTTGACACAAACCTCACTCCCTTTTTCCATATAAATAACTTCTCGGATGCCACCGGGAACTAGGATACAACTGTACCCCGCTGTCAAGTAGGAGGAGAAGGTCTCTCTTCTCACGGGGGCGAATCCCATCCATGTCCATATCTGTCTTAAGAATGGTACGTGGAACACCTGGAAACAGATCAAACAAAAATATTAATTAAGCGGACGATAAACATAATATGAGTTGAGCTAGGCAACTTTCGGAAGCATCAAGAATGTCGATACTCCCATTTTGATTTGGTTGATACACCACTCATGTGCAAGATTCAAACCGTTGAATGTGATCCACTAATTATAAACTAGTTAGGAATAAAATTTCACAGATTTTAGTTATCATTTACCCTTTCATCAAAGTGGTCTCAAAGTTCAGCAGTTTTAGGTCTCTCAAAAATGTCGATTTTTTAGGTTCTTTAACGAAAATCTGTGAAATTTATTCCTAACTAGTTTACAGTTAGCAGATCACATCCAACGGTTTGAATTTTGCATATGAGTGGTGTATCAACCAAATCAAAGTGCGAGTATCGACATTCTTGATACCCCGAAAGTAGCACAGCTCAACCCAACATAATATAATATATATACATTAATAGGAAGCTAATTAAGCTAAAGAGAAATTGGTTATGCATCAGGGAAGAATTCTTACAGCACTGCTTGCAAGGAACTTGACCTTGGCCAGGGGCATAAACCCTACGTGCTCCGAGTCCAACAGAGCCAAGAAGCCAAATGGCATTATAGAATGGGGCTCACACCCAAAACTGCAACCAATTGCTCTTCCATCACTTAAATTTTTATTTTATTTTATATTGATTAACGTAATCAATACCATTCACTGATTTTCAAAGTTTTAATCAAATTCAAGATTAGAAGAGGCTGAAAGTATACATTAAATTTGTTATCAGTTAACTAAATTTCTACTAATTTTTCGTCATTTTTTAATATATATCTGTGGTTATCATTGTATGTAACTAGGAATTATATTTTGAATGCAACTTGCCTTCCTAAAGTTATGAGTTATGAGCATTAATTTGGTTATTTACTACTAATCTTAATTTTGATGTACTCTTAACTTCTACACTATATTAGAAATTTTATATAATTAAACGAAGAGTTATGTTTATTTACATTTTTCCCGATATTGGTAACTGTAATTATTTTTTTTTTTTTTGAAGTTTATAAGGAACTATATCTTTGATAAAAATATGTTAATTAATTTACTATTTGTTTTTTGAACTCTGAGTTGCTTTTATGTTACATTAGATTGCACCAAGGATTCATGTTTTGAACAGGATTTGTGTCCCAATATTAAATATTAATTAGGTTATTGTTCTTTATAACTTAGATATATATCTTTTTTTTTTTTTGACAATGCAGACATATCATAAAGTTGAGTTTTTTTTTTAATTCAAATTAATTCATTATTTAAAAAAGTATATAAATAAGAAAAATTTTAATTTTATTATATATGGTGAGATGGAACCCATAATGATCTTAGATGAGAGGTCAGAGATCTAGGTTTACATAAAAGATTAGTAATTCCAATTAATTTCCTCAAAAATTAAAAAAAAAAAAAAAAGAAGAAAAAGAAGCCATCACCATAAGCTTGGTCTTGCTGAAATGCCTCCATGTCTTCCTCTTCAATAAAATAAAAGTACAATAAATACTAAAATAAGTAAAATAGAGGGAAAAAATTGTTAGAAAATGAAAACACCTTGCAAACTCTTTTCCCCATTTGCTGTCATCATTCAAAGGAACCACCGCCAGCAACAGCAGCAGCCCCAAACCCCTGCGGACGAGATGGCAGGATAGGTAAATATCAGAATAACCCAAGGGCATAACGGGAGGGGGGAATTAATATAGTAACCGTTACGGTCACTTTACGCACGCAACGGAAAACCGAACGGGGAGAAGGAAGAGCGCCGTCAGGACGAGGACTACGACGGCGTTTACGGGGACGGCGCCGAGGAGGAGGAGGAACGCGACGGTGGATCTGGCGATGGAATATTCCGTTTCGGCCCGTCGGAACACGCGCGAGCGGGAGCCGTCCGTGACGGCTGCCGGCCGACGGTCGCCGTTATGCGCTTCCATTGGAAACTCGGAGTTTTGGGTCGGAATCCAAATGCGTGCGATTGCAATCCTAAATATGGCGTTGGGCAGTTGACAGTCGTTAGTCGAGGAGTAATGCTCACCGACTCCGTGGTCTGTGGACCTTCAGACGTAGCCATGACTGTGGCCGAAAATTACTTAAAATGGCATGAGATGTTTTTCATCAAGAAATTTATTGGCATTGGCATTTGTTGTGGTGGGAACCAGTGTTTTTTTTTTTTATATAGAAAAATTGTCTTTCAGTGGTAGGAATCTCCTGTGAAAAGCTTCGTCCAGTTTGAAATAACGTGAATCAAGTCTTTTTATTATGTTTTTAAGTGAAAAAGCTCGTCTTTGGCCTGTTTGTTTCGTTACAAAACGTCGCAAGTCGTAAGTCGTAAAATGAGAATAGAAAAAATGAACTGTAGTAGAGAAAATATATTGTGTTTTACGGTGTTTGGTTGGTAAAGTGAAGTGTAAATGGAAAAGTATATTGTGTTTTATGGTGTTTGGTTGATAAAGTGAAAGTGTAAATGGTAAAGTATATTGTGTTTTATGGTGTTTGGTTGGTAATGTAAAAGTGTAAGTGAAAAAGTTGACCACAAAATTAACTGTAGCAGTGATTTAAATATTATAAATACTATTAAATTAAATCTACTATTGCAAATTAAATTGTATTAATAAATTTGAGATAAAAAATTAATAATCTTAATATTTTATTTATAACAATAATATTAATAAAATATTAGTATAAATAGTAAAATATTACTAAAATATTAACTAAATAAATAATATAAAATTTCAAGAAAATCTAAAGAACGTTAATAAAATTTTAAGAATACTAATAAAATATAAATATTAAAAAATGTTACAACAATAATAAAATATAATATTATAATATTAAAAATACTTGAAAATTATTATAATATAAATTTTATTATAATATTATTGTAATATTATAGAAATATAAAATTAATAAAGTAAAATATAATTATAATTTAATAATAAATTATCGTTATAGTATTATTATACTGAATTATTATTACAATATTAACATAATAAAATATTATATAATAATAAAATATATTCTGATATTAATAAAGTAATTTTTTATATTAAAAAATAAATAATTAAATATATAGTAATTTTATATTAAACTATAATACTGTTATATTAATAAAATATTAACTCTAAATAAAATAATAAAAAATGAAATAAGTATTAATAAAATATAAAATATTAAATTAAAATATTAAATTAAAATAGTAAAATATTAAATATTAAAACAATAAAAAAGTTAAAGATTAAAAATATAAAATAATTAAATAATTAAATAAGAATTGAACACTATTAAAATATTAAATATTTAATAATATTTAATTATATATTAAAAATAAATAATTAAATATATAGTAAAGTATAATATTGTTATATTAATAAAATATTAACTCTAAATAAAATAATAAAAAATGGAATAAGTATTAATAAAATAATAAAGTATTAAATAAAATATTAAATAAAAATATTAAATTAAAATAGTAAATATTAAATATTAAAAACAATAAAAAATTAAAGATTAAAAATATAAAATAATTAAATAATTAAATAAGAAATTGAACACTATTTAAAATATTAAGTATTTAATAATATTAAATTATATATTGATTATCTAGTAACTGTTTTGAACTGTAAGTGTACTACAAGTGAGAGTTACATGACCACAAAATTAAGTGTAGCAACTGCAAGTGGGAAAATATGAGTGTAAAAGTGAGATTTACATGACCACAAATTTAACTGTAGCAAATGCAAGTGGGAAAAGAAGAGTTGCAAATTTTTTTTGCATTTTGCATTTTGCAAACGAAACCAAACAAGTGTAAAATGTAAAGTTGCAAAAGTTTTTGCATTTTGCAAACATTTTGCAAGTTACCAAACAAGCCCTTTATCCAAAAAATATTGTCCATGTTGTCCTTAATTAGATGCCCTATTTGAGTTTATTTCAGTGGCCGTGTGACAGACATTTAACACTTGTCATGTACTAGTCGTATTGACAGACTTAGAGGGTTTTTTTTGTCTACTATTTTCTACATTCTGTCCATCTCAATGTGAATATTTGTTTTGCATTGATAATTTTTTTCACAGAAATAATTTTTTTCATATATGTTATATTTGTGCCCACCCTTCTCTAATTTTTTTCTGTCCACCCTGAATGATGCTAAATGCGCATCAAAAAAAATTCCCAAAGATTTACTGTGAGCAATTTATTCATAATTAGCAAATTTTTAACGACATATAAATATTTATTTATTTATTTATTTTTAACTTATAAATTCTGTACTCCTCTAATACTCTATCTACGTATTTAAAATTCTGTCTACCTCTCATATATTCTGTTCACTTTTTTTAAAATTATGTCCACTTTATTTAATATTTTATCCACCTATTCTAATTTTCTTTAATATTATATCACTTTCTTTAACGTTATATCTTCAAAACTATGTCCACTTTCTTTAATATGACTTCTTTAATATTTTGTTCACATTTTCAAAATATTATGTCCACCTACTCTAGTATTTTGGCTATCTTGTGAATGATTTTATCCACTTTCTCAACAATTTATTGAAAATGGAGACAATTTTCAGCGGCCCTGAGGTGGCGGGGGCGGAGATCGCGCCCTTTTCTTTTTTTTCTATCTATTTTAGTCAATTTCTGTCTACTTTTTATATATTTCTGTCCATCTTTCTCCATTTTTGATCATCTTTGTTAATTTTGTTTACTTTTATAAATTTTTATAAACTTTCTATATTTCTGTCTATCTTTCCAACTTTTGTCTTAATTTCTGTTCAACTTTATCATGATCTTTCTCACTTGACCAAATAAATAACAAAAAAGAATATGTTTGATCATGGAAAGATTTAGAGACTCTAGAAAGATGAAAATAAAACGTGGGATTATTATAAAATAAAAAATTGAAAATTAAATCTAAAATAGGGAGATCACACCCAGTTTTTCTCTTTTTTGCCTACTTTACTTAACTTATGTCTACTTTTTTATATTTCCATCCAACTTTCATTTTTTGTCCACCTTCCTCAATTTCTGTTTATTTTTTTATATTTCTTTTCAACTTTCGTCTTTTTGTCCACCTTCATAAATTTCTGTATATTTTTTTATATTTCTATCCAACTTTCTAGCTTGAGGTGGACAAAAATATAGCATATATGCAAAAAAAAATTATCTTTGCAAAAAATTATTAATGCAAATATAAATATCTACTTTAATGTGACAGAAATTAAAAAAGAGTGGACAAAAAAGCCTCCACGCTAGCCCACGCGGCTAACGCGTGACAAATATTAAATGTCTCTGCCTACTTTTTTATATTTCTGTCCAACTTTCATTTTTTTTGTCTACCTTCGTCAATTTTTATCTATTTTTTATGTTTCTATCCAACTTTCGTCTTTTTTGTCCACCTTCGTCAATTTTTATCTACTTTTTTATATTTCTATCCAACTTTCTAACTTGAGATGAACAAAAATCTAACATATATACAAAAAATTATCTCTACAAAAAAATTTATCAATGCAAAAAAAATTTATCAACTTTGAGGTGGACAAAAATTAAAAAAGAGTGGACAAAAAACCTTCACCCCGGCCCACAAAACTAGACAAGCATTAAATGCTTTTGTTTACTTTTTTATATTTCTTTCCAACTTTCATTTTTTTTCTTTGTCCAACTTTATCAATTTCTGTCTATTTTTTTATATTTCTGTCCAACTTTCGTCTTTTTTGTCCACTTTGTTAATTTCTATCATACTTTTTTATATTTCTATCCAATTTTCTAAATTGAGGCATACAGAAATATAGTATATGTGCAAAAAAAATCATCTCTGTAGAAATATTCAATGCAAAAAAAACTATCCACTTTGAGGTGGACAGAAATTAAAAAAGAGTGGATAAAAAAAACTCTGCCTAGCCCACACGATTAGCACGTGACAAATATTAAATATCCGTTACGTGAGCCGCTCAAATCAACTCAGACAAGGCATCTAGTCAAGGGAAATATAAGCAATTTGAGATTTTTTGATATTGGACATAGGCAATATGAGATTTTTTGATAATGAACATCAAAGTAAAAGAGTCTGCATAATTTTATTAGATATTATATGTTTGAACATGTAGTATCATTTCAGGTGAGAATAAATTCGTTGCCTACCGAGGGTCTTCCTGTCCCGAATGGTACCGAAGAGCAAGCGCTTTAGTCAATGGTCTCGGCTTGAGTTTTTCTGACCTCAGAATCTTCTTCCAAGTTGAGAATGAACTCGTCCAGGTATCTACATTGAACTAAGTCCTCAAGGTACCTTTTAAGGGCCTGCAATGCAGGGTGGCGTGTCTCCGACTATTGTGAAAAGAACAGTTCCCTGCTTTTAGGGAACATGTGTCATACTTGGATGTCTTAGGGAGTTTCACACATGATTGATGCTTGATTATGTGAAGGATCTAGTCATTTGCAGCTTCAGGCGGAGAAGGCTTAGGCGTCCTCGGTTTGCCATTGTTAGGAAAGCGTTCTCCTTGTGAGTTGGGGTGTTATATCCCTTGCACGCTTTCACAAGCTATCAGTTTGAAGGCTCTCTGGGGCCCCATGCGGAGAGATTACTTTGAAGCGCATTTTGTATAGCTTGAAATGTAGGTTAGTCGGAGCCGCTGGATCTTGATTGACCTGAGGGGAGGGGGTCCACTTGAGTCTCCCTGGCGCCCAACTCGATGACTCGTTGTTGCACTTCTCGAAAAATCTTTGTCTGCGTGAGCAACTGATGGTTGACCCGCGTTACAGCCTCTTGCTCACATTCTGCGGTATCGCGATGAATGGTAACTATTTCAGTCTCGCGGTTTGTCATGGACCGCTGTTCGTCCAATCGTTGTCGCAGATCGATCACCATGTGGACGAGTTGCCCACAGGAGAGGGCCGACAGATCGATTCGTCGGGAACATTAGCGTCATAACGGGTCGCTTTCTTGTGCGCCATGGTCATTATGCAAGGTATTTTTGTGGAAGGTTAGGGCATTGGATGGGGAGATCTCAAGAGTATGGATTCAGAATCTCTCAATGAAAGCACAAATGCTATGGGTAATTTTTTAAGAAATTAATTCATACACCAAATTTGTGGAAATGAAAAAAAGCAAGTTACAGAAAATCTACCGCAAACACAAATAATTACGTGAAAACTCAAATGGGAGAAAACCACACACAGAGAGAAATTCCACTATAATAATGGCGGTTACAATGGTGTTATCTGACGTGCTAAGATTTCTGGGCTTAATTGATCGTCCCCTTCCATGTTGGAAGGGATCTACAATTTATACAAATAGTGTCTTTTAGACAAGGTTACAGAGTCCAGCTATATTTAAATATTTAACCCTTATTCTAGGGGCAGTTAGAGCTGAACATCCTATTTTGAATTGGTTAGGCAAGAGTTCATCCTTATCTGGTTGTCTGCGTCCAGCTGTGGATGTGGTTGATCCTTCCGAGCTGTAACTGTTGAGTTCAAATGGAGATTTGGCATAGAGATAAGGATACTCATAAATAATTTTATCCCTTTCTTCCAACTGTATGCGTCGGAAAAGAGGGGATCAAATTGTAAAATTCTTTTGATTGGATAGAAAATTACAACAGATCGGTCTTCCGATTACAAGGGAGGGAGGATGTTGAGTCTTGAATCCTCCCTTTGTTTAAGGCTGGGTTCTTCGTGTGGCGATGGAGAGTGAATCTTGTTCTCCGTTGACCGGGTGAACGTCGAGATCTTCCGGGGCTTTTCTCTTTGAGAGTTTGACGGAGTAACACAGCTCTGTCTACCAAAACTCTCAAAGAGAAGGTAGGCAAAGAGCAACTTGAACACAACAAGTTCTTTGAAGGGTTTCTCTCTTTTCTCTCAGAGTTCTTTTCTCCCAAAAATCCTCCGACTGAAAAATCCCACCCCTCTTCATAGCGACGGGGCTATTTGTAGGGGTTTTTAGGGGCGTACGTGCCTCCTAAAAACACTCCATAATGGGGGCTAACCTTCCCCGTTATGTGGGCCGTGATTGGCCCTAAAATCGGGACGGTTACAATTGAGACGCGGGTGTAAACCCACGCGCCTTGGAGCTGTTGAGACGCGGGTTTCGGCCCTCGCGCCTTGATGCTGAGACACGGGTTTGGACCCTCGCGCCTTGGTGCTGAGACGCGGGTTTGGACCCTCGCGCCTTAGAGCGGCTGAGACGCGGGTAAGATTAACCTTGCGTCTTGGAATTCTGCTTTTAGACAGCCTACAGAACCCCCTCCAAAGTTTTCGACATTCCGCAGTTAAGTGGGACGGATTTCGAAATACTTTAGACTCTAGCTGAGCTCACCCTTGTGACTGGACTGTCAATGCTTCGGGTTTGATCTTATCTGGAATATGGTCTTCGTGAGTGTACTGTAGAACTCTTTGAAGCCACCGAAGTTGATCGTGTTGAGTGTCTAGATGCACAGTTTAGACCTCCCCGATCGCTTTAAGTCTATCGTGGGTGCACTTTAAAGCCAGGAGTGGACGGTCATCTGCTTGTGCCAGTGTACTGTTGAACTGATTTGCAGAAGTAAGGACTGAACACCAGCTTTATTGAGACGCAGGGATAGTACTGCTTTAAAAACGCGACTGATATTCCACAAGGCAGACGCGATGTTAGGCCGGATTGGAAGGGCGCAACCTTTTGGAGAGATGCATCTTTTTTTTTTGAGTAAAGACGCGACTTTCTGGACGCAACCATGGCCGTGCTGAAGGGACGCGTCCATTGAAGAGGCGCGGCTGTTGGGTGCGAATCCGTGCCATGTCACGTGTTCAGTGGCCGAAGAGACATCTTCTTTTTGGCGTGCGAACTTTGCGCTACATTAAATGCGCCGTCCACGTGTCGAAAGACGATTCGATGTCAAGTCAATCGAGCCCATCGCCGTGATCTTTGCGAATCACCGTGGCTATAAATGGCAACAGTCGTCGAGAGAGTCATCATTAATTTCTCTTTCGTCTTCACTTGCATCTGTTAGGGTTTTGAGAGAGAAGTGCTCTTTGTTCTCTTCTCTTCCGTTTTAGCATCAGATTCTTGCTTCGTAATGGCACCCAAGGCCAAACGATCTGCTTCATCACCGAAGGCGGTCGTCACTGAGGCCCAAAGGGCGGTTCCTCTATGCAGGAAGCCCCTATCTCAGGTATAACACCATCAGGCTTGATCTTCGCCATTAGAGGGGTTTATGGAGTTCTTATAACCCTAAAAATCCCTTCTTTGAAAGAGAACCGCCGACGTGGATTCGAAATCGTGCTTGATCCTCAGACGCGGTCTTTGAATGGACAAACAAGGCGCGGGTTTGATGACCCTACTGCTTTTATCCGCTTGAGGATGTACTTGTTTGTTGAATTTAGGGCGCCAGTAAGCCTTGCGTTCCGGAGTTATCACTTAGAATGTTTCTAATTGTGAATGATCCGGACGCAGACTTGATTCTTGCGTTCTGTGAGATCAAAACGCTGGCTTTTATGAATCCTGCGCCTGAACCTAAGTACTTGGAGATTTTCCATAAGTCTTGGATTCTTAAAACGCAGACTCCCTGCTGGACGCGGGTCCTCAGGTCTGGACGCGGGTCCTCAGGTCTGGACGCGGGTCCTCGGGTCTGAACGCGAATTTTGACAATTTTCTGCGTTCAGTATCCCTTCTGCGTCTGGATTATAGACACTTAATCATTTTTGTTTATACTTCTGATCAAGTGTCATTTTCTTATGCAGTGCGACATTCTTCCGACCCACTCTCCAAGAGGCGCCACTTCGGGCACATAGGTGGTGCTGACCGCAATTTGACCTTTGTGTTGCAAAGGACTGCTCCTGTGACTACTGACAAGTTGAAGGAGCGAAGGGAGAGGCTCTCCAATGCTGACATGGCAACCTTTCAGGAGCTTATGACTGATGCGGCATTCAAAACGGATGCTCGCGCTCCGATGGAGAAGCCTGCTTTCTTCTTTGGAGACCACATTAGCGAGGGCGGCTATTCTTTGCATGACGAAGATTATAATGGTTCCGTCAGATAGGGGATAGAAGATTCTTTCTTCCGAACATGGAGAGGATGTACCCACTGTCTTATCTCCCACATGTCCGTCCCTCGAAAGATGACATGGGAGCTTTCCCGACCCGTCCCGGAGGTTACTCTCGGCATCTTAGGCTCCAAGAAGGTCTATCATGCTGGTCATGATAAGGAGGCATCGGCCTGTTTCCCGGGCTGTTCAGGACCGATCACCTAGTAGGAGAAACTCCTAAACTCGGCACCACCTTTCTCAACGCATTCATGAAGGTGGGGGGTGATTTTCCGGTCGACTTCCGTGCGCCCGGTGGATCCATTCCACCGAGAAATATTGGTGGGGCAAGATGGTGAGCTTCGTCCTTACTGATCTTGGAGGCCTGTTGGAGCAGGTGGAATTGTACCAAGCGGTCAGGGCCGTGCAGTATGGTATTCCAACAAGTTCTCAAAACTTCTTTGGGATCTTGGAGCGGTACAATCCTCTGACGGGGACATTCTTCACTCCGGTCGGGGAGATGGGCCTTGCCCTGCACGAGCTGTTCGAAGTCTCGGGGCTGGTGATGGGGGACTCTCCCTATGAGGAATACGTCCCGACCGCTGAGGAGCTTCACCTTATGAAGAAAGGGTCTCCTCGGGTGTACGAGACTTATTGGGAGGTGTTATGTCACTTCCACATTTGTGGCCAGATGACCTCTTGGAGGGCGAGGGGAGTCAAGCAGCTGTCCTGGGCAAGCTACTTGTTCAATGGCGTCAATCAGAAAGACCATCCAGTGACCTGACTGGCTCCCAGCTCCGAGAGGAGATTGCCGATAGGATCAGCGCTTCTGTAGACTCCTACACCACGGAGTCGAGCGAGGATACTTTCGAACCTGACATGGTTTTTGAAAGTTTCCATCACCAAGCCCGGATCCCTATCTCCAATCAAGCACTGTTGGCGGGCTTCTTAATGTTGTGGTTGAAGCGCTGTGTGGTGCCGACACTGCCACATGAAGTGATTGTTGCCGACGTAGTGTACCCGGCGGTGCTCCTGGCCTATGGTAGGTCCGTAGCCCTCCTTCCGGCCATGGTGGCCAGTATTCAAAGCGGGTTGCGGGCCTTGACTCAGAGTCTGTGCAGGGCAGAGAAGGTTGTCGACTCTCAGGGTGAGCCGATTGTTGACTCGGAGGGGAGGCCGACGGTAAAACGTCCCAACCCTCGAGTGGAACTTCCTTACACGTACCTAATGGCTTGGTACGTTATGCACTGTCCCTCTTTGATGACGCCGGTGTCTTGGAGTGAAGGGTTTATCCCTTTCGTACAGCGGTTGGAGAATTCAAGCTGGTGCAAAACCTACATGTATTTCATTCGGAAATGCATTCTAGCTGCTTCGAACTACCAGCTCAATCGCTGCTTCCCCGAGATTGCTGGTGCATCTTTCGGGGATAAACTTGCTGACTTCGTGGGCTCAGATGACTTCACAAGGCTATCCTCGGGAGCTTTTTGGTGGTTGGTCAATATCCGGTCTGGGTACGTGCTTTTCCGACAAGGGAATTCATGCACTATTGAGCCGTACATGCCGAATCGCTTCGCCCGACAGTTCGACTATGACCAACTATATGTCGGTAATCCCAACGCTCGACTCGCCTTCAGTGGGAACTTGTTTGAAGGTGCTCGGGCTTGGTATTATAGTGTGGCTGGAGTACGGATGCACTTTTTCGTCTGCCCCTTAAAGAACCGAAAGGCTGTACAAGCCTTAGCTTCTGTACCTGGTACTTCCAAGCCAACCAGACGCCTGACTTTGCTCCGGAGTACTCATACATTGAGAGTATTAATGCATCTTACGAAGCAAAGTTGGGGTCCAACAAACGCTCTCGAGGCGTTGAGGAGTATCAGAAGGCTCTGAAGGAGACCAGAAGAGTATCAAGGGAGGAGCCGCGGGCAGCAAAGGGTCGACAGGTGACGCGTAAGCGTTCTCAAAGTTCTACTTCCACTGTTGATCCCGCCCCCAAGAAGGTCCGAAGAGACTTGGCGGCCGCAGTTTCTCCGTCCGGAGACATACCTTCTGGTGTTGAAGAACAGAGGGAAGAAGCGGAAGATGAGGATGACGCCCCCTTAGTCCGTACCCGTGGGTTGCGCAGCAGGGGCCCCATGATTCTAGAAGAAGGGGAGTTTGCTGACAAACCCACCGCCGCTTACGAGGCTGAGCAGTTTGAAGCCGACATAATGAGCGGAGGTGATGTTGAGATTCCAGGGGTCTCAACTCAGCATGGATCTTCTTCAACCCGCGAGGGGAGGGATGAGGCCCAACAGCCCGGGTCCCCTAGTGTATTAATCCCAGTCCTCGGGTAGTTGACCCCAGCCCTACCACTGGGGTATTTGGTGGCAAGGCCCCGGTTGCCGAGGTTTCCCATGTTGCATTATCATCTTCTTCATCCGAAGAAGAAGAGTATGACTCAGGCGACGAGGTCGACTTTGGCGATGAACCCGCTCCTCGGATCTGAGTAAATTCTCACACATCTTGGAAGAGGAAATATATGGGTGTGAGTCGGTGACGGCGTTATCACAAGCGGCAACTGCTCCTGCTGAAGGTACTCTTGTTGTCTAGTTGACCCGGTTTTCCCTTTTTAATTAGGGAAAAGGTTCTGACATTTTCCTTTTATGCTGCAGGGTTGGCCGCGGATAGCGAGGCTACTACTTCCTCACATATCGAGGAGATGGTGCAGGAGCTGGTCCAGCTGGAAGAGTTGAGGCTCGAGTTGCTGAGATGCCTCAAGAGAAGGCAGCCATAGAAGTCGGGGAGACTTCCACCCTGCAGGATTCGCCTAAGAACCCGCCATCTTTGGAACCTCAACTAGGTAAGGAAATATTGATATTTTGAATGTTTTCCTTTTATTGTCATGACTGACGCTTTGGTGATTCGCAGGGAGGGCTGAGGAAGCTCAGGCAGAGGACCTGGCGGTCAGTGCCTGCCCGGGAGGCCGTGCGGCTCAGACCTCGGCCAAGGACCCTGAAGAGGTCGAGCTTACCGTCATTTCATCGGTTGCGGAGGTCTCTACGGACGTAGTACCTCCAGAAGCGCCGGCGGCTGCTCTTGCTCCTGCCGCACCTGTGGCCAACCCGACTCCTGTACCGAAAGAATCGGCTTACGTCCCTCGCCCCGTGATGGAAAGGGGATTGGGGAGCACTTCAGTGGAATTCTTCCCATGCGGTGATACCATGGGGGAGCTGGCGCGCCAAGTGGTGCAGCAGTTCTTTGCCTCTATGCGATCATGTATTGACCTCATTCTGTCTGGGAATAGCTCCTTCGAATTTGCCCGGATGTTTCTCGGAAATCTGGTTGAGAACATCAATTTAGCCGGAGGCCCTTCACCAGCCAAGGCGTGTCAGTTGCTGGTGGAGCAGTTGGGACATGACTTGAAAGAGCTTAGATCCCTGGAGAATGCTGGCTCATTTCACGAGGCCCAGGAAACTCTGACCAGGCTTCTTGCTGCTCAAGAGTAAGAGCGAAGGGAGATGGAAGAAAGGATAGCTGAAAGGACCCGTCTTCTCCAATGTTTCCAGGCTGACCATCGGAAGCTAACTGGCGAGTCAAAGGAGTCCGAGATGGTCATGCAGGCTGCGAAGCAGGTTATCCTCGATGCTCGAGCTACCATAGCCAGAGCTGAGGCCTTGATTGCTATCAATGAACAGAAGTTGGCCAATTCCGAAAAGAGGTTAGCGGAATTAGAGGCTGCCAAGGTGCAAGTTGAGGAAAATCTCTCTGTTAATTCTTCCGAGCCCGAATCCCTGCGAGTGCAGCTGGCTGCGAAGAGATTTTTATCCGAGGAGGAGCTACGGGCCCAGGCTCTCATGGAAGCTGAGAAGGCGCGTCAGCATGAGATGAAAAAACACCTAGAGGGGGGGTGAATAGGTGTTAGTGCTAATCTAAAACTAAATGCAAAACTAAGTGCGCTAAATGCGGAAACTAATGCAAATTTTGCAACACACTTAATACAATCAACAAGTGTAGCCGAATTTCCCGTGAAGGGCTCTGGACTAACTCCTCTTGATTCCCCTTGAATGGGTTGAGGTGCTATATGAAGCTCTTGTTGATTAGGTACAAGTGAGGCACACACAAACAACCAAGCATATGCAAGATATAGCAATGTGAATTATGCGAGGCACAACACAAACAAATAGATATGATATGACAATATGAATTATGCTCAACACAAGCAAATATGATATGAATGAAGTATGATGCATTGCACAAATGTAAAGAGAGAGAGAGTTTAGAGACAAGTGGATCAAACGCAAACACAATAATATGTTTTGAGGTTCGAGCACCCTTACTCTACCCCGCCTACACCACCGTGTAGGATTTCCAATCCACTATCAACGTCCACCGAGGACTCCCACCGAGGGAACCTTCACCGAGAAGGATTTTTACAACAATGGAGTACCGAACTCCTCTCTCAAACAACCACCTCACAACCGAGGGGTAGGCCCGTAGCCAATACAACAACCAATCCACCTCACACTTGAGGGATACAAACCAACAACCAACTCTACCTCACCAAGAGGGAGTAAACACCAATCTCCAACTCACAATAGAGGGAGCAAACCAACAACCCAAATCACAACCTCAACCTCTACCAAAGAGGGAGCAACCAAGAAATCAAGGGTTTACAATAGGTGGTTTCTTTCAACCACAAACCTCTTTCCTTTTTCTTTTTCCACAAAACAAAGATCCTAATAGATTAGGATAGAAGATAGCTCAAGTGTGGAAAACTAGGTGTTTGGAAAACAAGCAACAAAGAAAAAACACTTGGGAAAATTCTTGCAAAAGATATAGAATGAAAACCAAGACAAATCTCCCAAAATCCTCTTTTCTTTGATTTTTTTCAAAAACCTAAAACAATAAAGATTGAAAGATTAAAGCCTCAAATACTTTTGAAAACTCTTTAAAAACACTTAAGAAGGTCTGGAATTTTTGCTCTTAAAAACTTCTTCAAAAATTATGAAGAGATGGGGTATATATAGCCCCAATACAAAACTAGCCGTTAGGCTGAGCTGGCAGCCTAACAGGCTGACGGTCGACCGGCCCGGTCGACCGCCAACGGTCAGAAATGTGACCGTTGGGCAACCACGGTCGACCGGCCCGGTCGACCCAAACAAACAGAGAGCTCTGCTCTCAGACCAGTTCCGGTCGACCGTCCCAGTGTCTCGAAACGTGCACAGATTTGTGCACGTCGGTCGACCGGCCCGGTCGACCGACTTCAGCCTAGTCGACTATGTCAGTTTGACTAGTCGACTGATTGAAGCCTGGAACAGAAACTGGGTCAAAAAACCAGTTTAAAAATATTTGAAAATTCTTTTAAGTCTTCTAAAAATCCACAAAACTTGTTTTAACATTTTGTATTGAAACACAACTTGTGATAAAAATTTCAAGACATATGTCAATCATATCAATTCATTTTCGAGTCTTGTAAATTTTATCAAAAACAAAACTTGTATTTTTATCAAACTTGATTTTTCAATACATGAATAGGATAGTCAAAATAAGTTTGTCTAGCAAGTTTAAAGCATGTATGTATATTTAGAACATATCTAATATACATAAAAATAAAGTAAACTTGTTTTGATCTACTATTCATGAAAACCAAATCCAAAACATAAACTTGTGTGTGTTGTGCACTTGAGCATATCAACTATACTAAACTTTACAAATGGATCTAAAACACACTATCTAAACTATGGATACCTAAGTCTTCTTGATGATCTTCATCTTCAAGTTGACTTGCTCCAAAACTCCATCCATGGGCTAGGCAATGTGTGATCTTGAAGTTTTGGCCCTGGAATCATCATGAAAAGCTTCTAAACTCCTTGTTGAAGCTATCACTAACTAATATCTTGGTTAATGATCTGAAACTTAAACAACACAAGATTATTAGTAAACATAACTACATGAGTTAATCATCATCAAAACTAGGGTGGAAGGCCTTTGGGCCAACAATCTCCCCCTTTTTGATGATGATAAAACTCATTGAGTTTATATGCATGGATTAAAGTTAAGCTTCAAAGAAGCTCCCCTTAACTCATGCATAAACAAATAAAAATATATGACAATGAAGCTCATAAATATGTATGCAAATGTATGACATGTATGCAAATACAACATGTCAAATAATCATAAAAGTCATCAAGTTCTTATCTCCATACATTTGCAAAACAAAACATATATGCATATCTTTTATTTATTGTTAAGCATGAGAAAACTAAACACAAGTATGCATATAAACTGTATACATCAACATGTATAAAACATATTCTAGAAGCTCTAGATACCAATTAAATTAATAAAATATTAACAAAACACTAGATGCTCTAGATACCAATAAAACTTAATATATGCAAAAACATAAGTATGCATATATAAACCACAAATTATTCTCCCCCTTTTTGTCAATCATCAACAAAGGGGTAAACAATCAAAACAATAAAATGAGGGCTAAAAATCTTTCTCCCCCTTTATGTCAATCAAAACAATGAAACAATGTTCTCCCCCTTTTTGTCTAAAACAAAAACAAGGTCAATAAGGGGTGACAATCAATTAAGGTACCAATGAAAGGAAACAAACAAGAAAAATGCTGATACCAATTTTAAACAAAAACACATGAAAAATCTTGATACCAATTGATATTAAACATAATAAATTTTGAATGTCTAAATAAGAATTTGATACCAATTGTAAATATTTTTCATATGATACCAATATGAAATTTTCAATCATAAAGTAAGGGAGTGGGAAACAAATACCAATTGAAAAATCACCAATTGAAAGACAAAATTAAATTTTCTCCCCCATTATGAAATACCAACTAAAATGATGCATGGCTTGATACCAATTTAAAAGTAATCAATTGAAACAAAATTGAAGTTCAAGCACTAGCATAAACAAGATTTTGTGAAAATATATATCTTAAGCACAAATAGAACAAGTATATGTGTATGAATTAGAATGAGTACCAATCACCAATAGATGATACCAATTGAAAATATACATACACAATAACCATATGAGTATACAAAAGAATCAAATTGATACCAATTGAAAGAGTTCAATGATACCAATTGACATAACAATAAAAGCATGGTATAACTCATATAACTAATCCTCCCAATCATGATCAAGTTTAAAATGATTTTCATAGTAAAGCATACATGAACATGATCTCCCTTCCAACCACCCATCGATGGTAGGGGTTTTCAAAAATAGATTTGAAAAATAAGCTTTGTTTGAAAAACTCTACCAAATGAAGAATACCGTAACTAGTTAAATGGAAAACTTTTAAACTAGTACGAAATTCTTCAAGTAAGGAATACAACAAAATAGTTTTCATAAAACACATGTAAATCACATAGCACTTAAACACTCTAATATCCATAAAGTCCATAAAATTTTCAAAAGAAGTGAGTGCACTAGTGTTATGTGGAACATGGTATCATGAAAATGTCAATAAAGCTCAATTATTCCTTTAAACATGAAAACACGAAAATCATCAAAACTTATTTAATCTTCCTGGCATATGTATGTCAAGTACAAATTAAAATATACATACATATCCAAAACACAACGAGTCCACAAAATGAAGGCACGTGGCTCAAAAGGATAAACATGTATATTTAATAGTTTGGACAAGATAGACATATACATGAAGTTAAACAATTAAACACAAAAATCAAGAAAAACTAAATCTACACCAAAACAATTTCATTTCATGGTATATGTATGAATTGTCAACACAATAAGTATACATACATATCCCTAAACACAATTGAGTCCATATATAGATTTGCATGAAAGGCAAATGACTCAAGGGGTATACATGTATATCTTAAAGTTTGGCAATACAAACATATACATGAATTGAAAACTCATAAAACAAATCCAAAAATGGAATACAAGTTTGAAATGTATGAATTATCAAAACTAGACTATACTAGCACATCTAATGGGTTCAAATAAGCGTTCAAGCACAAACATATATAAAGATTCATTTGTGTCCCACCACATGTGCAAGTATAAATTCTAGTCTTAATGAAAACTAACATTTAAACAAGTAATCAAATCATTAAGCATAAAACGAGAATCATAACCATGATCAAAACATGATTTATTAAGACAAAAAGTCATAGTCAACCATATGATTAGCATGACAAAGACATGTGCATTAGATCTATGATAAACATGATAGCTAAAATATAAAGAGAATACAAAATATGGGTCCACACTAAACATGGGTGTCTCAACAACTAATCATGTAAAGTATAAGTCTAATAAACATGGCAAACATCATACTAATCATGAAACAATAATACATGAATCATTAATCATAAACATCCAAATGGTCATAATGCATATGCATGTGCATTAGATCTAGGGCATACATGTTAGTTTAAACAAGGTGAGAACACTAAATATAGATCCATATAAAACATGGGTGCTCAAGTAACTAGACATGTATAACACTATTCTAATGAGCATGACATAAGCATGATGAACAATAAACCATGTCATGCTATAAATAGATGAGCATGAAAAGCATGCAAATAAAATTGGGAGTTAGAGAGTGATACCAAAACCAATGAAGGTGCATCTCTAGTTCTCCAAACCACGGTGGTCCTCCCACCAACTTTTCTTGAGAGTGAAGCATCCAAATGGTTCTCTTTTAGGCTTAGAACGCATCCACCTCAAGGCACCAATACTCTCACGTGATGCGAGAGCTCCCACCTACATCAAAAACTTTAGGGGTGATCTTTGGTACCCATATCTTATTGGGTCCATGGGGGTTAGTACCTTCTCTAACCCAAACAAACTTCTTTGCTAAATTCTCAACATGTAAACGATCATAGCAAAATTTAGCAAGATGGCCTTTTCGGCCACAATGTGTACATGTGTACACATGAGCATACATATGATGATGGGTGTGTCCGTGTGGAGCATGTGTATGCCGTGGAGGGTGTGCATGCATAAAAATTGGAACTTGTTTCTTACAAACCAAGGATTCCAAGCGTGTATGGTTCATGGCACATTGGCTCATAGTGGAGCCCAAACAATCTACTCTCTTCTTTAACATACAAATATCATCATTAATCTTAGAAGAAGAGGTACATGCATTAGGTAGACTAGATGAAGAAGCTACACTAGTATGACAAACATGTGCATCAATCTTATTTTGCAAAACATCATTTTTTTTAAGCAAACATTTAAATCATTTGAGATAGAAATAATTTTGTTTTTCAAAGCAACATTCTCTTTTAAAACAAAATCAAGTTTTGAAGTTAAAGAATCATTTTTCTTCAAAACATCTTCACAATCATTTTTATTTTTCAAAATTTTATTTTTATTTAAAACAAGATTAAGTTGAGATTTTAATGAATCCCTTTCATTAGCAATCTCATCCTTCTCTTGCAAAACAACATTAAGTCTAGAATGTAAACTCTTATTTTCATTAATAATTCCTAGACTTTTCTTTTTCAACAAATCATATTTTTCAATTAATTTTTCAAAACAATTGAAAGTTCTCATTTAAAGCATGTGGATCAATATTATCATCACATGAAGAACTAGCACTATCATCACAATCTAAGTGGGGTTCCGATTGTACCTCAAGGGAGTCATTCCCTTGGACCATGAAGCATTGAGAATCGGATTCTCCACTAGACTCCTCCGGTTGAATTTGTTCTTGAAGCTTGGAGGTGGTGGTTGTCATCAACTTGTTCCACACTACAAAAGCGGAATCAAGATTAGAAACAAGCATAGATAATCTTTTGAAAGCGTACTTCTAATGGCCTCAAGGGCTTGTGCATTGGCCCCTATATGATTGCTATCACTAAGGAAGGATTCCTTAATAATGGCAAGGTAAACTTTATGACCTAGGGTTGTAAATAAACGATCATCCTAATTTTCTAAACATGAATGTTGGAAGGGTCAAACATAGGTGAGGTCATGAAGGCCATGGTAAACTATATGAGTGTGCAAACAAGCAAATGCAAATAATAGATTAGCAAACAAATGGATCTTACTCCTAGGATGTTAAGCCTAATATCAGGAGCACTAGCTCTGATACCAATTGAAAAACACCTAGAGGGGGGGGGGTGAATAGGTGTTAGTGCTAATCTAAAACTAAATGCAAAACAAAGTGCGCTAAATGCGGAAACTTATGCAAATTTTGCAACACACTTAATACAATCAACAAGTGTAGCCGAATTCCCCGTGAAGGGCTCTGGACTAACTCCTTTTGATTCCCCTGAATGGGTGAGGTGCTATATGAAGCTCTTGTTGATTAGGTACAAGTGAGGCACACACAAACAACCAAGCATATACAAGATATAGCAATGTGAATTATGCAAGGCACAACACAAGCAAATAGATATGATATGACAATATGAATTATGCTCAACACAAGCAAATATGATATGAATGAGTATGATGCTTTGCACAAATGTAAAAAGAGAGTTTAGAGACAAGTGGATCAAACGCAAACACAATGATATGTTTCGAGGTTCGAGCACCTTTGCTCTACATCCCCGCCTACACCACCGTGTAGGATTTCCAATCCACTATCAATGTCCACCGAGACTCCCACGAGGGAACCTTCACCGAGAAGATTTTTACAACAATGGAGTACCGAACTCCTCTCTCAAACAACCACCTCACAACCGAGGGGTAGGCCCGTAGCCAATACAACAACCAATCCACCTCACACTTGAGGGATACAAACTAACACCAACTCTACCTCACAAGAGGGAGTAAACACCAATCTCCACCTCAATAGAGGGAGCAAACCAACAACCCAATCACAACCTCAACCTCTACCAAAGAGGAGCAACCAGAAATCAAGGGTTTACAATAGGTGGTCTCTTTCAACCACAAACCTCTTTCCTTTTTCTTTTTCCCAAAACAAAGATCCTAAATAGATTAGGATAGAAGATAGCTCAAGTATGGAAACTAGGTGTTTGGAAAACAAGCAACAAAGAAAAACACTTGGGAAAATTCTTGCAAAAGATATAGAATGAAAACCAAGACAAATCTCCCAAAATCCTCTTTTCTTTGATTTTTTCAAAAAACCTAAAACATAAAGATTGAAAGATTACAGCCCCAAATACTTTTGAAAACTCTTTAAAAACACTTAAGAAGGTCTGGAATTTTTGCTCTTAAAACTTCTTCAAAAACTATGAAGAGATGGGGTATATATAGCCCAATACAAAACTAGCCGTTAGGCTGAGCTGGCAGCCTGACAGGCTGACGGTCGACCGGCCCGTCGACCGCCAACGGTCCAGAAATGTGACCGTTGGGCAACCACGGTCGACCGGCCCGGTCGACCCAAACAAACAGAGAGCTCTGCTCTCAGACCGGTCGACCGTCCGGTCGACCGTCCCAGTGTCTCCAAACGTGCACAGATTTGTGCACGTCGGTCGCCGGCCCGGTCGACCGACTTCAGCCTAGTCGACTATGTCAATTTGACTAGTCGACTGATTGAAGCCTGGAACAGAAACTGGGTCAGAAAACCAGTTTAAAAATATTTTGAAAATTCTTTTAAGTCTTCTAAAAATCCACAAAACTTATTTTAACATTTTGTATTGAAACACAAACTTGTGATAAAAATTTCAAGACATATGTCAATCATATCAATTCATTTTCGAGTCTTGCAAATTTTATCAAAAACAAAACTTGTATTTTTATCAAACTTGATTTTTCAATACATGAATAGGATAGTCAAAATAAGTTTGTCTAGCAAGTTTAAAGCATGTATGTATATTTAGAACATATCTAATATACATAGAAATAAGTAAACTTGTTTGATTTACTATTCATGAAAACCAATCCAAAACATAAAACTTGTGGTGTTGTGCACTTGAGCATATCAACTATACTAAACTTTACAAATGGATCTAAACACACTATCTAAACTATGGATAACTAAGTCTTCTTGATGATCGTCATTCTTCAAGTTGACTTGCTCCAAAACTCCATCCATGGGCTAGGCAATGTGTGATCTTGAAGCTTTGGCCTGGAATCATCATGAAAAGCTTCTAAAACTCCTTGTTGAAGCTAATCACTAACTAATATCTTGGTTAATGATCTGAAACTTAAAACAAACAAAGATTATTAGTAAACATAACTACATGAGTTAATCATCATCAAAACTAGGGTGGAAGGCCTTTGGGCCAACATGAGATACATCGCCTTAGAGAATAAATCCGTTCTTTGGCGAACTAGGACTTTTAGCCTTCTTCTTTTTTTTTCTTGTAAAGAAAAAGGACACTCTATCACCAAGAGTGTTTATACTTGCTTTTACCATTTTTGAATAATAAAAGTCTTTGAAATTTTCTGTTCCATCTCATTGCTCTGCTGTAGATGAATTCAACCTCTCAATCACAGATTTCGGCTGTGCTCTTCTGGCTGCTGTGAACGCTGAACTTAGATAAAACTAAGTTCTTTGACGAAACGCGGCGTCGATTCATAAAAAGAGACGCGACTCTGAGGCACGCGATTCTGACCTGCTAGTGAAGACGCGGTTCAAGTGGACGCGAAGGACGCAGCTCGAGCGTGACTCACGGCCGCAGTCTTTAACTTTATCCAGGCGCAGGAATCAGGATGCATCAAGAGTGTGGTCTCATGCCCCTTACAATTGACGCGGTCTGAGACGTGACGCTGAGACTCGGTGCAAGACCTCTCTTTATCCATACAGATGCAGCTCCAAGACACTTGTGAAGTAACAGGCCTCTCTGCTGATGATATAAACTTTGGACGCAGCTCTATGTGCTTTCCTACTGAGACCCCAGAATGAGTCCCTTTTGTTGATGGACGCAACCTTGAGTTGTCCGAGAGACGCGGAGCAACTTTGAGTCATCCAAGAGACGCGAAGGGTCTTCTAAACTGGAATGAAGGAGAACGCAGCTCTCACATCTGCGTTTGGTGAAACTTCCCAGGCGTTAAGTGCAGCCTGACATAAAGATCCCGCGAGATTTTCAAACGTCAAGTCTTCATTGACGATTGGGAACCCGCATCATCCGTTGTTTCCCGAAGCGGTTGTCCACGCGTCGGTTTCTCATTAGGCTTAGGCGTTAATGCCTTTTAATGCCAAACCGGCGCTGGCGGTTGGAGACCAGCGTCTTCGATGTTTCCCGAAGCGACGCTCCACGCGTCAGCCTTCCATTGGGCTTGACAGTCGTGCGGTCATTAAGGCGACGGTTCTGATTAATGAACCATTAATTATGGTTATTATGGGCTGCCTATAAATAGGGCTCACCCTCTCCCTTTAGCAGTCCCATACTTGGACTGTTTTCTTTTGACAGCGAGTGCACTGAGGGGCTCCTTCTTCTCCCTTCAAGAACTTTACCAGGGGCTTGCCTCCATGGATGAAGATGACCCAGAGCTTTCATGCTTCTGTTTGGTCTCTTAGAAGATTACTACTGTCAAGTGATTTCAATAACAGAAGCCGTCTCCTTAAGCACCTTTATGTCGCGCTTCGATGCAGAGAGTTCAATTCTTAGTGGAGGCCTTTGCGGGTACGCCGTCCCGACTTGCCATGACATTTTAACCCAGCTAAGTTTGAATTCTGATATCTCTTAAAGAGATTCATCATCCGGATGGAAGTCTTAGTTGGTGCATTTCTTTCTGGAATTTGCGCCATCGACTTAAACTTCTCTGGACGCCAGTATAGCAGATTTAGACACCTGGCCGCAGGCTCTGCATAGGAGCTCGCGTCTGAGGCTGTCACTTAGGAGAATCTCAATTCAGACTGGAGGTTGAGGCCTGAGTCTTGCAACCCTGTTCATCCACAGAGAGATGACAATTCTTGCGTCTGTTCTCTTCACGTCTCGTCCTTTAGCGCGAATGTCAAATGAGACTGCGTCTGAATTTCGTGTATATCAGAATTTGACCGTGTCTGTTTCTGCCGCCGCAGATGTTCGCTGCGCGGGTCATTCTCCACGTCTGAAATCCTTCGGCAATAGCTGCGTCTGTCACTTAGTTGTTCTGTTGAAGTATACTAATCTTCAGATCTTCTAATTTCGTTGCTTCTTGCAGGTAAGCTTGATCCCTTTTCATGTTCGCTGGGCCCGTGGGAGAATATATCGGCCGGCGAAACTTGTTCGATGTTCGTCCACAAGAGAAGAAATCATGGTCCCAGTCGTCCACAAGGGAAGAAAATCATGGTCCCTGACGGGGACTTAACCTCGCCAAGATCTCTTTGAATTCGACGCACCAGTCATGCTTGCTGTCATGGCATGGTCAGAGTAAGGATGGCGGCGGGGGTAGCGGTGGATATAGTGGTGGTTAGCATCCCCTGTGAGGCCTTTAAAACCTCCTCTTCTTACCAGAAGTGACATCGAGGAAACTCCATGCTCATTGGACGATCTTCTGGCGGAAGAGATGTTCATCAACGAAGGATCACACCCCCACTTCGGATGGTCCGGCAGGATAGGAGGATTCTGCTGCCATCAGATGTAACGCCCCGATCCCGAGGGAACGGAGACTTTACTGCGACGTATATACGCAGGTCATAAGTACTCTTACGTATATACGCTAAGCATCAGTACAGCAAGAATCACAGTACCACAATACGTAGTATTTATACACATGCCAACTTAAGGAGTACAATTTACAAAGTTCACACAGAGTGTGATATACTATTACATGTATCGTATATCACAGCCAGGTACAAAAGTAAAATTTACAATATGAATACAAGATGCTCACGAGCTGAAGGAAACTCCCGCAAGCTGGAAGGAAGAGTCGGGTACAAAAGGAACCAAGATTAGTCAGCCTGCTTGAGAAGAAAACTTGATCTTCGGTGGAGGGCTCCACTTCAATCAAGCTTCAGAACCTGAACATACAAATTCAAGGGAGTCAGAACCTCCCAACAACTGTTCAGGTTACAGCCAAGTGGCATAAGAGATAAGTGTATGAGAAAGCATGTAAAGGAGGTACAACGTAATAGAAAAACCCGAATATATCGACAAACTCGGGAAAGCACACAATGGATCCATAGTTGGCATCTTTTAATATTATTATTACTCGTCTTACCCTGATGTCTAGATATGTGAACTAGCGTCCAGCAACATATATCCACATCTGAGTAAAACAAGTTGTTATTGGAAACCAGCGGGGGTATCAACGAACAATATTTACAGTGGGTCCCGTGCATACCGGGACCACGGCCCAGGATGTTCCGTTGCTTGGTGACGGAACCTACCGCAAGGCGATTCAGGAGGGTCTTATGGATGCCCTTATCAAGATGGTACCAGGAAGGAGGGAGCAGCTCTCCCCTCGGTCCCCTGGAGGCTCAAGGTCAGACGGAAGTTTTAGTTGCAAACATGCCTAATACCACTGTAAACACGAACATGTATTGATAGCCGCGAGTTTCTCCCGACCCGATGCAAGTTATTCCTTTTTATGTTTTATTATATATTTATCAGATTCCGGGAATGAGCAGGAACAAGTCAGGAATACATGTATCTCAGGAGTAAGTAAGTACTATAAAGAAATCAAGATGTCAGGAAATCATTCCCGGTATCGTGAAATTATGAGAGTCAAGTGTATCATGCCGTGTGCAAGTGATAGCATAACAAGTGGGTGATATTCGTCAAGTAACAAGTCATGTAATAACAAGGGGCAATTATCTGGTAGTAGTATGTCGGGTGGTAACATATCGGTGACGAGTGATACAACCAAGTGGAGCTGAGTATGCTGGAGGCACAGGTAGCGAACAGAGTTTAGACACTAATACGCTTGGCGAGGTTACCGGGACGACTCGTTTTTAGAATACGAGGAAGGTCCGGTAGCAACTTGCATGGACGGATTTAGTGAATAAAGCGCTGAGCGCTAAGTATGCTAACCAGATGGAGCTGAGAAAACCTGACGGTCCCAATCACCTCTCTTTCGAGATGGTGAGAGACCGGAGGCTGAACTGAGAGAAACCTGACGGTCCCAATCACCTCTCTTTCAAGATGGTGAGAGACCGGAGGCTGAATGGTCGCACGAGTTATTCTATCCCTATTACAAGTATTACATATATATCAGTCCGGGACATATCCACAGATTACAACACACACACTGTACAACCACATCGCACTGCTACCAAGGACAACATAGTAATGATTTTAATACAAGTCTATTTCTGGCGAGGAAAATCACTCGCCTAAAACGCCCTTTTGAAGCTTTGCGCGTCCGATTCCCCCGGGAGAGAAAAAATACCAAGGGCAAGGGAAAGGGGGCTTGGCTTTGGATGGCCGCCGGCCCTAGGGGGTGGTGCGCCACCCCTTGTGGTGGCCTAGGAGTGGCCGGCCCCAAGGAGAGGGAGGAGGAGAGGTAAGGGAAGGTGATTTGTTGGTGGTGGTATTTGATAAGAAGATGGATTTTGGTGGAAATAAAAAAGAAGTGAAGGAGGTGATGTTTGGAGGTGGAAGTAGTGGAGATGGAGGTGGTGTTGTGATGGTGAAATTAATGGTGGAAGTGAAGATGGTGGTGAAAAATAGTAGGGGTAATGGTGATGTTAGTTGTTGTCGTTGTAAGCCTCACCATAATGATTACGGAATAATCGTAAACGATTACGGAATAATCACCGGAGGGGTTACCGACGAAGAAGAGCTCGGCCCCAATCCAAAGGAGGTGGCCGACCTTAGAGAAGATGATGGTGTGGTGGTTTGTGGAGAGGTTTTGTTGTAGTGGTAGTTTTGAAAAAGGTAAGGAGAGGTGGAGACTTTGGTGGAGTGTTGAAGTTGTGGTGGTTTAAATGGAGAGGGAGGAGGACGAAGATGAAGGTAGAAGTTAGAGAAGTTGTAGTGGTGGTGGTTGTGGTGGAGATGAAGGAGGAGTTGGTGGTGGTTAAGGTGTTGGTGAAGAGAAAATGAAGTGAAATGAAGAAAGGAAAGGTTTATATAGGAATTGGATTTGTGAAGGTGATGTAAATAAATATTTAGAGAGGGGGTTTTTTTGAAAAAATGAGAGGTGAGGTGTGTCTTGGCCGGCCATGGTGATGGGAGAGGGATTGAGTGGTTTGGGATATTTTGGAGAAGATATTTTTGGTGGAAGGAGAAGATATTTTGGTGGAAAGTTGTAGAATGTATTGGAAGAATGGAGAATTTGGTGGAAGGAAAAGGAAAGAAAGAAAAAGGAAAAAGGAAAAGAAAATGAAAAAAGAAGATATTCTCTTGGAAGAAAAAGTAAAAAATAATTAGAGTGGCGGATTCCCGGGATTCGGTTGCGGATGCGGAAAACTTTCGGAAAAATACCGAAATCGTCCGAAAAATCAAGTATCTCGGAACGACCCGCAAAAATCTCAAAAATCAGAATATTATTTTAAGAATCATGGTGAAATTCGTTCAAGAAATTTTTTATAGTTTTTAAATTAAAAATCTTGATGAATCGGCCGCCAATATCGGTCGACGCCAAATCCGCAGAAATTGTCAAAATTGAAAATTCCCAAAAAAAAGAATTAAGGTAGTAAATATTATTCTAAGTAGATATGTGAAAGAGGTTTCTCAAAATTTGACCCCAGTTGTAATTAAAAATTCAGGAATTAACCAGCGGTACCGATTAATCCCGATTTTAGGGTATATAAAAAAATAATTCAGAAAAAATCTGAAAAATATGAAAAATCTAGAATATTGGGAAATAGTATTTAAAACTAAAATTGACCCAATTATATTACCAGAGAGATCAAATAATGTAGTACTTCCATTGTACGAGGAAATAAATAAGAGAAATAATAAATAAAAATAAACAAAGTGTTTAACAAACCAGGATACGCATCTGAGTACGTATTCTGAGGATGGGTGTTACA